>JBBMOL010000156.1:1431884-1780118 GCA_037954665.1 Laguncularia racemosa | reverse complement strand
TTTACCTGTAGTTTTCTCATCAAATTAAGGTTTTTAATACCCCAAAGAAAGCCTTTTTCTCGAGCTAAAATTTTAAGCAATTGAAAAACTTTTTACCAAAAAAAATCTTGTGGGGGGGCCCTTCCATGGGGAAATTTTAAAAAACTTTTCTATAAGCCCATAATGCATAACGTTTTTTAAAAAGACCAATTTTCCGGGGAGCTTTGAAAATTTCCTTTCTGAAATTCGCAAAATTTTCCCCCTAGGGGAAATCCCTAAACCAATAAAGGGGAAAAATTTTCTAGCATCACGACATTTTAAAAAACCCGTTTGGGATGTTTGATCCAAAACACTCATATTTTTACTTTTTTTCCCTTTTATTCTAATAAAAATTTGAGAATAACCCTTACAGGAACAATGAAATTCCCCAGGGGATAAATATTCCTATAAAAATTTGGGATGGACACAAAAAATTTTCAGGGTGCTTTCAAAGACCGTTTCGTTTTTTTTTTCCATTCCGAGGCTTTGCTCAAAAAATTAATGTTTATTTTGTACTTTGAAATTTGTTTTAAATAACTTTTTTGGTTGTTTTTGGGTTTTGGGACATTTTCTTTTCCCTTTAAAAATTTTTTCCCATTTAGGACTAGCTACCTTAAAAGGGCAATTTTTAAATTTTTTGACCACTTTCAAAAACCCCAAAAAGGGAGCAATTATAAATACTTTGTTTAAAAAAGGGGGTTTTTTAAAAGGGGGAAATTTTTTTGCAGAAAAAACCTAGCACTTTAAACTGTGGAATTGGGGTTAAACCCTTAGTTAAAAACCTCTTACAATTTCAACCCCAAAATTGGAATTTTTTGGCGATTTGCAAAAAAAGGGGGAATGTGGGTCATATCGTTTTCTCTTTTTTTTAATTTTTCATTTTTTCTCTGTGAGTCATATCTAGGGTAGTTTTTGAATTTTTCAGACAAAATTTGGGGATTTTTTTTTTGTGGAAAAACAATCTTGTAAATTGATTGTTCAATTGAAAATTTAAATTTCACTTTTGATTGGCGTAAATTTTGAGCTTGTGTGGGAAGAGGGAAACATCAGGGTTTTTTGGGTTTTTTTTTTCATCCTTTTTCAACGTGTAATTCACTTGTTTTTAATTTTTTGAGTAGAAAAAATTGATCATTAGGGGAAAATTTAAAATTTAAAATTTTCTTTGAACCTTTTGGATTAAACAAATTTTCCATTGGGGTAAACGAAATTTTTTCCTATTTATTGAAACCTTTTTTGTATGAGATTTGAAAATTTTTTTCCTTTAATCATTTGTTTGGTTTAAAAATTTTTGGTTTTGAGCACATCAACTTGTCCACACGTTTGCAGTTTGAAAAAGGGGGTTGGAAAATTTATGAGTAACCCAAAAATTTAATAAAAAATTTCCCTTTTTTCCTTTTTAAAAAGGGTTTTTACCCCCAAAAATTTTAAAAAAATATTTTTTTTCAAAAATTTAATAACAACCCTCTATCATTGTTTGTAGAGCAACTGCCTCTCCCCAAATTCGAAAAAAAAAAAATTAAACAACACAAAAAAATGTATTTGTTTAAAAAGATAAAGGGAAAAGGGACCCCATAAAGTCGTTCCCCCCCAAACTAAAAAACCCAAATTTAACATTTAAAATTGTTTTGTTTAATTGGGTTTTTTTTCTGAATTTTTCTACCCTTTTTACATTGAGCACAAGACATGATGTAGTTCCTGAAAATCATTTAAACAACCGGGGCCAATAAAATCCACATAAATAAAATTTTAGTTTCTTTCTTTCTACCCAAATTTGCCCCTTCCTCCCCTTCCTTAGAATACAATGCGTATAATGCTAAGTTTTCCCTTTTTCGGGTACCACCGTCAAATTTTTTGGGTCACCAAAATTTTTAAAAAATGATAGGGTTCCCCCCAAAAAAATAAAACTTCACATCAGAAAAAAATTTTTTCTTTTTCTTTTAGTAAAAAAAAACCAAAAAGGATGATTTTTGCAAAAACCCCAAAAAAATTAAAACGATATCAAATCCCCAAGGAAATCCTTGGCTTCTTTTCCCATGCAATTGGTCATCAGGAACTTTTCTTTAAAAAGGGGAAAAAATCAAAAAAATTAAAATTCCAAAGGGGAATAAAGATCACCAAACCACATTTTCATCCCTTTCTTTTTTTTTAAATTTTTCCCAGGTTAAATTTTTGCAGTAGTAGAATCCATTGAATTAACCTGGGTTTCAGCATAAATTTTTAGCAAATAAATCCCTTAAGGGCAGCAGGTCAAAATATACTATGTTTTGGGAACCAAATTCCTTTAAGGGCCGGAATTTATCGCATCCAAATTGACTGCTTAAAGTTCTTTTTCAGTTGTGGCATGATTCCTTTGGGCCTCTTTTAAATTTTTCTACTTGCAAAAATTTTTTATTACATGAAATGTTTAAACTTTCCTTTTGCCAAAGTACTGCTCCCAACAGCTTTAGTCGCTGGCATGGGCAAAACAACCGAAGGGAAAGCCCCCAAAATCATTTGTAACAATCACTAGGGGCATTATGACCTTCTCCTTCAATAGATTGAATGCCTGCAAAAAATTTGTCATCAAAAAAAAAGGGCAGAAATTTTTTTCTAAAAAATTACAAAGAGGTTTTGAGATTTTAAGAATCCCTGATAAATCTCCTGTAAAAGCCAACTTTCCCCAAAGAAGCTTCGCCCCCTTTTTCCCCCTGAAGTGGGTGGTAAATAGCTTCCTTATCACCTCTATTTTAAGCCTTATAAACCCCAAAATTTCCCCTCCCTTAGATACTTTTTTTGCCCAAAACTTTTCCCCTCTCTTACCATAAAATTTACTTTTTTCCCCAGTTAAGAACCTATTATTTTTTCCATCTTTTAAGCCCCAAATCCAAAATTTTGTAAAAACAAGTTTTAAATTTGACTTCCCCAAAAACAAAAAAATCATAAATTGAAAATTTTTAAAAAAAATTTTTTCCAACAAGGTCAAAAAAAAGGGAACCCATCATGCACTTTGAAATGTAGGGGGTCCCTTACAAAAAACCAAAGGGCTTTCTCCAAAAGGGAAAATTTTCCAAAAGGACAACAAAAGGGGGTTTTTCTCCTGGTCCTCAATTTCTATGGTTTTTGGATTGTAACCAGAGAACCCAACTAAAAACAGAAAAAATCAAACCCTGCAAGTTTTTCTAACATCTAAATTTATAAGGGAGGGGGAAATGATTTTTTTAAGGGGTAGCTCTTTCAGTTTTCTATAGTCTATACAACTCTTTTAACCCAAAAGTTACAGGGGAAAAGGGGGAATTTAAATTTAAATTACCTTTTTTTTTTAAACTACAGTCATCCCCCAATTTTTTTAGAACAACTTGGACAGGACAAACCCTTTTTAACAAACAAAATTTGGGAAAAAAAATCCTGCATCAAAAAATTTTAAGCATTTCTTTTTTTAAAACCCTTCCTTAAGATTTGGGGTTAAGTCTTTTTTGTGGTTTTTTTTTTTGGTAGGTTTTGCACTCAACCTCAAAAATATCCTATAAATTAAAAAAATTTGAAGGGCAATTCCCTTAAATCACAAGGGGCCCACCCATAGCTTCCTTTCCCTCTCTTAAAAACCATCTAAAATTTGTTTCTTTTTGATCACCTGCAAAGAAGAAAAAATGATTATTGGCAAAGTACATCTATTCCAAATATGAAATATTTTAAATGACTAGGAAGGGCTTAAGCCCCAAACCGGGGGGTTTTTGTAAATTTAAGGAACGGGCTTAATTCATATTGAAACCAAATCTAAAGGACTTTTTCAAAAAAAATTAAAAAAATTGAAAAAAAACAGAAAACTTCCCTATCTCTTTTTTTTCTTCGCAAATTGGATAAATTTTCTTGGGATCTAAACATCCCCTGTAAGTATTATTCACCCCATCTATCTTTTTCTTTTGGGAGAAAATCCTTCTAATCTGCATATAAGGGGCATTTCTGAAGGCCTCAAAAAAGGAATGTTAATTTGAATTTTTTTTAAAGACTTCTAAAAATAGCAAATTGGTTCCAATTGTTTTGCTTAAACCTTCCAAAAAGGGAACAAGGAACATTATTTCACCTTTGGGAATTTTGTTTTTTTTCCCTTCCTTTTTTTCCCTTTATTTTTCTTTGGTTTTAAACCTTTTTTTCCCGTTTCATCAAAAAATTCCTTCCATTTTAGCATAATAGCATTTCACCCTTGGATTCTGCTCATTTTGCTGGGTAAGGACCCAAATGGTCTATTACCAAGTTGAGCATCAACTAAGGATTCTCAAAATTTCCAAATTGTTTTGATTTTGCAACTTTGTCAGTCTTTTGATAAATTTCATGAGTTTTTCCTTTTAACTAACTTTTTTGAGAAAAGGGTTTTGATTAAAATAGGATGGGGGGGTATTTGATTTGGCCTTGCTTTTGAAATCCAGGTGGTTTAATGGTTTTATCATTTTTCCTGAGAAATTTGGATGGTTTTCGCCCCCTTTTTGTAAGTGTTTGAATAAGGGCATTAATTTCCCCTTTTGGAAAAATTTTGACAAAATTTCTTCTTTTCCCTGGGGTGAGGGGAAAAGTTTTTTCCATGGGGCTCAAAGTTATGTGGTCCTGAGCTAACTCCAACAAGAAATTTTATTAACTTTTTAAAAAAGGATAGAGGTGAGTTTCTTCCTGGGTGTAAAGGAAATCTGGCTGTTAAGGGTCCTGTATTGACAGACCCTTAATTACCCTTTCATTTTTCCAAATTTGTACTAAGGCCATTTTTTCAATCAAATTTGCCTCATCATACGTCTTCCCTTAGGCACCCTAGAACAAATTACCCGAGACCTCAAAGCCATCTAAACTAATAGAAAACCAATAAGGGATTACTGGTAATCCATGATGGGGGATTTTCTAATTTTTTCCCCCCTTTTTTTTTCCCAGCTTATAAATGATTCACCACTAAAACTTTGAAGTTTGTGATGTATTCCTTAACCAGCTGTTCTGGTATGGAAAAAAAACCCTTAAAAATTTGATAGAGATCAGCCCAATTTTTACAAACCGTGGATGAATTAACCAAGCCCACTTTTCTAAGTAAAACGGAAAATTTAACCAATTCTCTCAAATACATTATTTATTTTACTATTTACAATATTGAAAAAAAACAAATAACCATCAGGCTTCACTGATATCCCCAAATTGTTTGATTGGACCCCTTTAAAAGTTGGTTTCAATCAAAATTGTTAGCTTGGATCGAGGTCTTTTTTTGCGGGCCCCAAAAAAAAGGTACCCCTTTTTCCCCCAAGTGCTCTACCGACCCCCAAACTGATTGTTGGATCATCTGTTTTGTCAATTCTTTCCTTCTTTTTGCACTTTCTCTTTTCGCAAGGTGCTTTATCTAAGATTATTGGAAAATTTCCATTCTACTCTTGGGGAAAAAAACCTTCAAAGAGAACGGGAAACAATCACACAATTATAAAAAAAAAAATGCCCCTAAATTAACAATAAAATCGAAGATGGTCTAATATTAATCAATCCCCGGCAACAGCGCCAAAAAAATGATGCACGTAAAAAGAGATATAAAATAAGTGTGAATAAATACCGGCAAGTGTACCAGATCGGATCAAGCAATATAGTGAGAGAAGAGTGTCGAACCACGAAGATTGATTAAGTTGACCTATATCAATTTCTACTATTATTTAGGCATGAAAAATTGATAGAATAAATGTGAATGAATTATACTAAATGTGTAAAAAGAGGATTGTGTTGAAAAGGATGAAAGATGGTGGGAAAATAAAATCCACCCTAATTTTTACTAATCATATTGCCTTCATGTTATAATAACTTATAGCTATAGGGATTTTCACAAGAAATTTGACAAAACCTTAACCCTTTTTTTCAAGTTTTAAAAGTATCAAAACCCCAATTTAATTTAATAGCTCCCCTAAATAAAATCAAGGAGGATTCTCCCTTTACGATCAAAATTTCCCAATTATATGATTGCCTAATATCTTTAAAATAATTTTTCCTAACCCTTAGTGAAAAATTAAAATAAAAATATTGCATGAAACACTTAGGGTCAATTTCTAATAAAATTCAATAACGCTGTTTCGGATAAATTATTAAAATTTATTTGGGGAAAATTCAATAAAAATCCTAAATTTCTCTCCTGAGTCATTTAAATTTTATGCATTGATTTCAATTATAAAATACAATTCATAGTAGAAATTCTCATATGAAATTCCACATATCTAATGTCCAAATAACATAATACAATAATCATTTAGTTGAATTATGGCTTTATCATGTTTCCCACAAGAGATGATTTAGAACATTATGGTGTGGATTGCATAAAACAATTTAAATGAATAGGTGCAATGGATTCATATTAAATAATTAAAAATAAAATGATAAATTACATAAAAGAAAATAAAATAAATGAAACAATTTCTATAATCTTCAAGAGTTTGTAGAACTTCAATTTTCCAAAATGATTCCTAGAATTCTTCAATTGAAAGCAAACTTCAGCAAAGTAACATTCTCTCTCAAAACTAAAATTTGCAATAACAACGAAATGAAAAAGATTATAAAGAGAAGATAAAATCCTAAAGTTCCCAAGGGAATTCTAATGATTCAAAAGATCAAAACAAGAATGAATTCCAATGTTCACACAAGGGGTCTATTTATAGATCTAAAGAGGAGGAAGATAAGGCTGATCTGATGAGGAATTGAGTCAGCAAATCAATCAAGATAAGGTTTTAGAGAAATTTTCGCATGGACATCCGAGAAATAGTCAAGGCCGGCTAAGAGCCGGCAAATTTGATGCACTGGGATGTTTTTTTCTCTAGGTCAACCTTAAAGCCGGCAACCTTTAGTAGTAAGCCAGCCTAAGGCCGGCGGCCTTCAATGCAATTCTTTAATTTTTTGAAAAAACTCCTCCAATTAACTTGTATTTTACTTTTAGGTCCTTAAAACTGAATTTTCACAATAAATACCATTTCTTTATATTTTCTTATAATATTGAAATAAATTTAATATAAATCCTAAAAGAAAATATAAGTATTAATGTGATCTTATCATTGCACTCGCCACAATCTCAACTCTTGGGATGAAATTGATAAGAGGAAATTGAACTTGGGAAACCCTAAGCTCTCTCACGAAAATGTGATGTTCTAATATGAAAAATGCCTCCTCAAACCCTACTTTAAGCAAATATTTATACTTGCTCCCTTTAGGGTTAGAAAATGCATAAAATTACAACTATGCCATTTTTAGGGTGGCCGGTCCTAAATGAAAATTACAATCAAAATAAAATTGTTCCAAAATGATTACAACATAAATAGTCCATGCAAATGACAAATATAATAAAAGAAATTGGTCTTCAAGATGCCGGTCTTCTATAGGATTCGTTAGCCTAGCTCATCGTCGGTTTAGGTCGGTCCGTGGATAACCCACAGCTGAGTTTTAGTAAGATTTGTCCATCACCCTATAAAGCCTGATAAGTATGCCTGTTGGGATATATAATACATGAATAAGATAAAAGAGGTTAGTAAACAAATAATTCCAGGGTCGATTTGCTCAAAATGGGCCCTCATCGCCAAGATTCAAAATCCTTTGGTTCTTGCCCTAAGATAAGTCTTGTCGGATTTTGATTCCTATCATCTCCTTAGGCCTCAAAAAGATTTGTCCTCAAATCTGGCAGATAAAATGTAGTAGAGACTCTATTTTCTCCTAGCAATCCATCTGAAGAAGTATCTCTGCAGAATCCTATATTTGAAATACCACATGTGGTGATTGTTTTCTCTCCTCAATTTCTAGGACGTATCTCATCTGCAACACAAATAATGCTCCATTATCCACTAAAGTCACCCATGTATCAACCCGTTCTACTGAAACCGTTTTCTCCTTTTCTAACACATATGTATGTCGCTGATCCTCATGGTCTTCTAATGGTTGGTCCAACTGCTCATTACCTTATGAAACCTCTGAAGGTGAACATAACTGTCTCTGAACAGTCTAGCTCTCCGGTGGTCTGCTCGTCTAACTATGATCATCAGGATCCTCTAAAGGTTAGCACATCAGTGTTTGACAAATTTTATGCTCTAAAGGTTAGCACGTGTCACTAGAGCCCTCAAGAACCTTTGAAGGTTGGCATACTTGCGTTTGCACAGTTTGTGATGAGAGCCACGATGGGAGCCAAGCCAAAAGAGGGAATGTAGATCCTCTTGAAGTGCCACATGGACCGATCACAAGAACTCGAGCGAAACGATTAAAGGAAGCACTTAACGGGTTGATAAAGGATGTCCATGAAGTCGAAAAGGATTGGAGCAATGATGAAGTTGGAAAGGATTGGAACAACCATGGGAATGCCGTTGCTCTTGTACAAGTCATAACGGATACGGGGTGAAGAGGGCGTGTCTTTACAAGGCACGGCCATGTAGAAGTCTGGAGGTTACACAGAATCATACACGGTCGTATACACGATTCAAAGGCACGGCCGTGTATGGTGTCAAGAATTTCCATAGAAAGATACACGACTAGAAGTACACGGTCGTGTATGGTGTCAAGAATTTCCACAGAAAGATACACGACTAGAAGTACACGGTCGTGTATATCTCCAACGCTGGCTCCAAGGCCGCCGGCCTTCATTCCCACGCAGTCGGCCTTTAAGTCATTGTTTTGTTATTTTACGCAACTTATTGAAGTTATGTCGTTTTAGGGCATCATTGTTACGAATTGTAAACCCTAATATAAAGCTCCTAGGGTTTAGATACAACATACAATATAGAATATAAAACATACAAGTTTGAAAACACTTTGGAGAGAATTCCTCTCTTGGTTCTTTAAAGAACTACTCTAGAACTTATCGGATTTTCTTCTGTGGCGTTCATCCTGACTTATCAATTGGTCTTTCATCTCGATTGTGGCGTCTACATAATATACCAAGGTTCTTGTCTCACTTATAGGCAATGGGTCGCGGTTTCCACTCGATTGTTTGGCATCTTGGGTAGCAATTCCGAACGTATTGGTATTGGGTTTCATCACACGTTGGCGTAGTTCATATCAGTTTGGTCCTCTGAAGGTTTTGTTAAGTTCTCTAATTTAGGTTTGATGTTAACAAAAGGGGAATAATGTGTAACGTATGTTTGAGCTTGTCAGAAGTTGTTTCAGAAAATAGTACGTAATTTTCGTAATTTTTCTAAATTGAACAAGGAGACAGAAGCTTGTTCAGAACCTTCAAAAGTGTTATATCGATTATTTTTGTTCTAACAGAAGGTGTTTCAAAAGTTGTGTAGTGTATCCGTAGTTCTCGTGATAATCTTTCAGAACCTTTACAATAGGAGAACAGTTAACCGGTTTGTTTCAAAAGCACTTTCAGAACCTTCATAACAGGAGGACAGTTAACAAGTTTTCTTCAGAAGCACTTTCAGAACCTTCCATGTCTGTCACGAATTTTCTCTAGATTTCGCTTTAATTTTCGTATCAATGGTTTTTAATAAATTTCAAGGCCTAGCTCCACGTGTCAAGTATATTTGGGTAATATACTTGATGTGTTTTACTAAAGTTGGATTTTATATCATGGGGTTTTTAATTTACATAAAGTTTTTACAAGATTATATTCAAAGATTTTATTTTATGATAAAGTGAGATCATATAAGAATTACAGGTTTTATCAAAATTTAAATTTAGATATTTATGCTATATTTTGGGAGATCCAGCAGTTACAAAGATAAGGATAAGAAATATGGTTGTTACATAAAGATATGGTTCCACAATATTATGGGATATCAAGATAAGGTTCCACAATGTGAGGGATATCTTCAACAAACTTGATCCAAGAAATATCTCCAAAGAAGATCTCGGTCAAACTGATTTATCCAAGCTTATCCTCATCAAAAATATCACGGAATGCAGATCCCCTCCAACCGAATCAACTTATTTTTGAAATACAAAATTTCAAAAAAAAATAAGCTTGTCACGTTGAACTCCAAGTAACCGTTATGTTCTCTTCATAAAAGGAGTGTTCAATTAAAAAAAAAAAAAGAAGGAAGAAGAGAGAACGTTCTTCTGTGAGAAGAAAAAAACACACGAAAAAGAAAAGGCTCATACATCTTCAAGCGGAAAATTTTACGTATACATGTGATCTATTTTATAGAGGAAATTTGATATTCCTCATTGTCATTATAATTCCTTTTGTGTATAAGGAATTGATAGTTGTTTCATCATTGTAGTTTGAGTGATTAGCTTAGTGAGGAAGCTAGAAAGACTCAGCAGTGAGACTTCGCCTTGAAGAGGCATATATTGTACACTTTCAATTTGCTTGATATAGTGAAACACAACCGGTATAGACAACCGAGACCCCGGCGTAGAGCTGGAAGAGAGGACTGACGCTCGAGGCAGAACCTCTATAAATCTCTAAGCATTCTATTCTTCTCTACTCATTTTTTTTACTGCACATTATTGTTCTTCATTATTGTTATTCACGTGATTTTATTAGTCAAGAGTTTTTGAATGATTTGCAAAAAAGTGAAACTTTAAGTAATTAATCAATTCACACCCCCCCACCCCTCCCCCCCCCCCCCCCCCCCCCCCCCCCCCCCCCCCTCCTTGATTAATCTAATTGGGACCAACAATTGGTATCAGAGCAGGACTCATCTATTTTGAGTGATCCAAAATGATTGAAAATAATGTTGCAATTAATCGAGCTCCTTACTTCGATGGCTCAAACTTCTCATACTAGAAGATGCGTATGGAAACTTACATTAAAGCTAATGATTATGATTCATGGCAGGTCATTTCACTTGGAGACAATGTGATCACCTTGAACAGAAATTCGACCTTGTCAAATTCGGAGAAGAAAATTATCGAGAAGAACAACAAAGCAAAAAATTTATTACTGACTACTATTGCTCCATCAGAGTTCTATTTGATATCATCGTGTGCAAGTGCAAAGGAGATTTAGGATATCCTATCCGATACATATGAAGGGACTGATACCATCAAGGAAACTAAGATAAATGCTTTAATTCAACAGTATGAATTATTTAAGTTTAAGTCTAATGAAGATGTCAAAGATGCTTTTAACAGGTTTACAGCTATTACAAATGAGCTTGCATCACTTGGAAAGAAACTTCTAGATCTAGATCTTGTGAGGAAAATGTTGAGGATATTGCCACCATCTTGGGATGCAAAGAAAACTGCTATAGAGGAAGCTCAAGACCTAAACAAGCTAACTCTCAGCCAATTGAGAGAAAAGCTCATGGCATATGAGTCACACATAAAAACCACGCAAAGAGGAGAAGACGGCACCAAAGGAATTGCGTTTAATGTCAAGGAAATAAAGAAAAATGAGACTGAAACTGATGATAGCAACGATGAGAAAGAAGAGGACATCAGTCTTCTAGCACGTAGACTCAACAGGCTGCTCAAGAAGAAAATAGGTAAGAAGTTTAATGTGTTCAAGAAAAGTACTGAATATAAGCATAATGATACAGGAAAAGCTTACAAGGAGAAAGAAAAGAAGAAAGAGAAAAGGGAGATTCAATGTTATGAATGCAAAAGGCCAGGACACATCAAATATGAATGTCCAACACTGATCAAGAAAATGGAAAATTATAAAAAGAAAAGTCGTGCAATGCTAGCAACATGGAGTGATTTAGAGGACATAGAAACAAATTCAGAAGATTCAGAAGAAGAAGAGGATGAGGCAAATCTTTGTCTAATGGCTAGTTCTGAAGTATACTCTGAATCTGATGAAGATGTAACTGATACTGACATGCTAGTAGAAATGAGTAAGCTATTAAAGGCACTAAAAAGGGCTGATATAAGATTAGCTAAGTATGAAAAAAAAAAATAAAAGCTCTTAAGAATGAAAAGGAAGCAGTAAAGCAAACAAATACGTTACTTGCGGATGAAAATGATATCCTGAAACAAGAAAATGAATCCATGCATGTGAGTATTGAAAATTAAGAATAAAAAATCATCTACTTGAAGTAGAAACAAGTGACATGAAGGTAAAAATTGATGATCTATCTAATTCGTTGAAAACTACCTTTAAGAAATTTGATGAAAGTGACAAGAAATTGACCATGTTAATTTCTTCACAAAAAGTCTCAAATGAAAAACATGGATTAGGAAATGAGCATGGTTCGAGTTCAAAATCGAATCAAAATACAGTTTTTGTTAAGGCTAAACAAGTCTTAAGTGATGAATCCAATAGCAAAAAGTACATTTCGAATACAAATAATGTTAAAAGAGGAAATACCAGAGACTTTTACAGAAGTTATTTTGACAAGAAGTATCCACACAATGGGTACTACAGAAGCAATACCAGAAGGTATAATAAAAGTTATACAAACCAGAATTTCAAGAAACAGGTAAATGACAGGTATAAGAATGTTAATTCTTATGCATGTTTCTTTTGTAATAAATTTGGTCATATTGAGAAATTTTGCTATTATAAGAGAAATAAGCTCAGTAGTCAACAAGTAAATCAAAGAAATCAAATGAGCTTATCTTTTAAAGGACCCAAACTCGCTTGGGTTCCTAAAAGGACTTAATTCTTTTTATTTGTACAGGAACATAAAGCTAAAATAAGAGGAACATGGTATTTGGATAGTGGATGTTCTAGACATATGACTGGAGATGCTTCATTGTTCAATAGCATAACTTGGGAAGAAAAAGGGTATGTAAAGTTTGGAGATGATAGTAGAGGTAAAATAATTGCCACTGGAACGATTGGTATGCCTACTTTTCTCATTGAAAATGTATATCTTGTGCAAGGTTTAAAACATAATCTACTTAGTATTAGTCAGTTATGTGATAAAGGATATAGAATGATTTTTGATCAAGACAAGTGCTATGCTTTTAATGAAAATGATGAAAGATTATTTGAAGGAATTAGGAAAAGAAATATCTATCTCATAAAACCAGCTGAAATCGATAATGTTTGTTGTTTAATTTCCTTGAATGATCATGTTTTTGCTTGGCATAAACAACTAGGACATGTTAATTTTAATCATTTAGAAAAATTATCTAAAAAGGATATTATTAAAGGATTACCTAAGATAAATATCAAACAAGATGTGAAATGTGATACTTGCTTAAAGAATAAAATGGTTTCTGTCTCTCATAAAAGTAAAAACGTAATTTCAACTAAGAGACCACTTGAATTATTGCATCTTGATCTTTTTGGACCTACTAGAGTCTTAAGCATGGGTGGAAGCAAATATGGACTTGTTATTGTTGATGATTTTTCAAGATACACTTGGGTTATATTCTTGCAACACCAAAGAAATACCTTTGATTCTTTTCAAAAGTTTGTGAAACAAATACAAAATGAAAAGGGAGTTTCCATAATTAGTCTTCGAACTGATCATGGAACAGAATTTCAAAATGCAAGTTTTTAAAATTTTTGTGAAGAACATGGTATATCTCATAATTTCTCAGCTCCATACACTCCTCAACAAAATGGAGTAGTGGAACGCAAGAATAGAACTTTGCAAGAGATGACTAGGTCTATGTTAAATGAAAGTGGAATTGCTAAGTATTTTTGGGCAGAAGCAGTTTCTACAGCTTGCTATATCATCAATAGAGTTTTCATTCGACCTATGACATCAAAGACTGCTTATGAGATATTTCGAGGTAAGAAACCTAACGTTTCATATTTTCATATCTTTGGATCTAAATGCTCTGTGAAAAAGAATCCTCTCAACCTTGGTAAGTTTGATGAAAGATCTGAAGAAGCTATTTTCTTAGCATATTCTCTAAATAGTCGTGCTTATCGTGTTTTCAATAAATCATCAAAAACTATTGAAGAATCAATAAATGTTAAATTTATTGAGGATTTAAAGGATGTTGATTCTGATGAAGAAAAGGACTCCAATTCTAAAGCAGAAGTTAGTTCAGAACCTAAGTCAGAAGCACCTGCTGTTAACATTCGAGGATCTGGTCATCCAGAACCTATTTCAGAGGCAAATGCAGAAGGCACTTCAGAAGTTGTAAGATCTGAACAAGAGGCTTCTAAAACCTGGAGGTATAAGTCTACACATCCTTCTGATTAAATAATAGGTAATGTTCAATCTGGGATTAAAACAAGAGCTAATTTACAAAATCTTGAAAATCATTTTGTGTTGTTATCCGAAATTGAACCTAGTAATATGGAAGAAGCTTTAAGTGATGATAATTGGATCATCTCTATGCAAGAAGAATTAAATCAATTTCAAAGAAACAATGTATGGAACTTAGTTCCTAGACCTAGAGGAAAGTCTATAATTGGAACTAAATGGGTGTTTAAAAATAAATTAGATGAAGACGGCAAAATTATAAGAAATAAAGCAAGATTAGTAGCTGAAGGTTATTCACAAGAAGAAGGAATAGATTTTGATGAAACATATGCACCTGTTGCTGGACTAGAAGCAATACGGTTGATGCTTGCATATGCATCTTATAAGGATTTTAAAGTTTTTCAAATGGATGTAAAAAGTGCTTTTTAAAATGGTTTTATAAAAGAAGAAGTTTATGTGGAATAACCATGATGGGTGTCGAATCCAACAAAAATAAAAACATACTCCTAGACAATTATATGATTTGCGTATAGTAGTGATTAGGTTCGTATCTACAGGGATTGGTTAAATATATTTCTATTCAAAGAGAATAAAGAGGAAAAGAAAAATAGGGGGTATTGTTTGTAAATCAAAATAATATTGAAACAAGATAATAAAATCGAATATTGATAAAAGCCTAGCCAAAGGAATCAAGATAGTTTAATTCGAGGAATTGATCATCGATGCAAATGTTTTCTATTCTTATTTCTAGATAAACTGGTTATGGTTATTAACAAGCTCTAATAACCTATCTCTCCTTACTTCCTCGATAATCAAAACAAGCTCTTTGATTATTTCTCTTATCGATTAGACAACCCTAAACAAGCTCTCAGGATTTAATCTATCAATAGCATTAACAACAAGAGAGACCACCAATTCATGCCAGTAGATTATAAAATAACCTATTTAAACAAGATCATACATCTCCATAACATGAATTCGATCATCTATTTTATAATCAAACATGTTATTGTGTCACCGAGACTAGAACTATCAAACAATTACGGATTTGACGTGCTAGTTGACAATATATTAACTTGCTAATTGAGTAGAAGAGCTCCAATTCATACCAATCAACAAAGATAATATTGACAAAACTTCCAGAAGATATATAAATATCTAAAAACAAAGAATAGATTAAAGACAACTCAGTTAGATCTCACATTTCGTGGAGAATTAAACTTCAATGATCCTTCGGCTAGAAAATCTGCTTAACTACACATGTTCATCATCAAAACGAAAATTAAAAGTAAAAACATAATAAGCCTCTGTTCCCGGTTTCCTTGCTCTGCCTCCTTCCTTCCTTCTTGTCTCCAAGATGATAAACTCCCCTTTCTCCTCTAGGGTTAGTTCTATTTATATTGTTAAAGGAATGGCAGATGATCTTTTGTTAACAAGATACGAAAAAATCTTTCCTTTTTTTATGTAAATCTCGAGGAGTGAATAATCGTCCACCTGGTACGCTCTACAACATGGCCGTGGGTCAAGCCGTGCCTTCCTCTGTGTATAATTCACATATCATCTTCCGTGTCCAGTGTGTGCCACGTCTTCCACCACGGTCAGATGTCAAGCCGTACCTTCCTCTGTGGAAAATCTACAATTCTTCATCCGTGTCCAGTGTGTGCCACGGCTTCAACCACGGCAAGATCTTAAGCCGTGTCTCTCTCTATTGATAGTCCACATTTCCGCCTTCTTGTACAGTGTATAGCACGGCTTGCACCACGGCCATATTACAAACCGTGCCTCCTTCTAAATAGATACACGGCCGTGTACTTCAACTGTGTATTTTCCTGTTGATTCAAAACCAAGTACACGGCCGTGTACTTCAACTACACGCCCATGTACTTTCCTTCGGCGGTGTAAATCCTTGTCTTTGATCCAAGTTGTGGATGACTTCTCTAATTTACTTAAATTAGCACCCTTGACTCCATTTAACCTGATTTATCACTATAGTATAATTAAGTACCATTTCCTTATGATTTCTATAAAATCAATAATAAATTAACACAATTCATACTATAAAGATTGAGTATAAAATGGCTCTATCAAATTCCCCCACACTTAAACTCTTGCTTGTCCTCAAGCAACTGAATCAAATCAATTGAGAAATCCGTCATAGATTATACGAACTTTCTTTTCATCATTTCAAGCATCTATTCATTTGTAATTCATGACTTGTAATTTTAATGTCTACTACTTCAACCAAACTAGTTTCATGTGATCAAATTACCATGGACAAAATTTAATAGCTAATCTAAACAAAACAAACTTTAATCCTCCTGTTTAGCAAAAGAATTTTTATTCCAAAAGTAAATACTTAATCCACTAAGGAAAAACACCCAATTAAACTTCATTGGATATTAGCAAGTATATAATCCTTGCAACATAAAGTAAAAGCATATAGTATCAACTCTTTCCATAGATTTTCTCCCCTTTTATTATAAGTCTTGTTTCATTCAATGAATTTTTACATTCATGTTCTTATGATTTAATCAAGCATCTATTTTGACGGGTTTTTGCCCACTTCTTTTCATGAACTTTCGCCTTTTTCGCCCTTATCGTTATAGTGAGTTCATTGAGTCGGCACATCTCGAGCTCGTCACTCAAGTGACCGGGTTTTGAGAGACCCCTTATGGACTCTTCCTCACTCTAACATTCAAGTTTGAATACTCTTAACTCAATTACTTGAATTATTGGAGTAATGGCTATGCTTGATTTTTATTTTTATTAAATTTTTTTTTTCACAACTTCAAAGAGTATACAGTTGCTAATATAACCTAGAAGTAAACTTGTTTATTTTTCACTTAGGGACTCGACTTAGTCAATTTCACATTTTGTAAACACTTGTTACAACATTTAGTACAATCTCTAGATTTCATGATAATTTTGAAAAATTTTGGCTTAAAATTGCTGAAGGACAAACATTCAGAGTATAAGTCAGTTCTCTATTCTCTATATTTTATTATCCTCTCCCCCACACTTAGATTGAATAGTGTCCGCACTGTTCCTAATTCAGTACAAGTAAAGAGGAATTAACAACATAAGGAACATTAGAGAATAAGAGAAAAGGAATACTGGTACTTCCCTGGTATAGAGTTTTCCCCTTAAGCACTAGAGAGTGTCATCTGATGATATGTATCCTTGCTGCAGCTGATCCAAAAGAAAGAATCAAAACAAAACTAAAATTGATTTTTTTTTTTTTTTTACATGGGTTGCCTCCCATGAAGCGCCTTTCTTTAACGTCTTTGGCTAGACATTCCTGGCTAGATGTTCGGGTAAGGGTTTTGATTCCAGCTTTGGTGCCTGTGGTGATGGTTCAACAACATCCGCAACAAAGACAGGAGAGATATTGCTAGGATGTTTCATGGCATCATAAATGTTAAATTTAATCATTTCACCATCAAATTCCATAGTGAGGGTACCATCATTTACGTCAATTTTCGTCTTGGATGTCTTAAAAAATGGTCGCCCAAATAATATCAGTGATGAATTATGAGAATCATTATCTTCCATGTCAAGCACATAAAAATCAGCAGGAAAAACCAACCCGTTAACTTGAACTAAAACATCCTCTAGAACTCCCTCAGGATAAACATTGGACCTGTCAGCAAGTTGAACAATAACACCTGTTTCCTTTAAGGGACCAACATTCAAACGTTGATAAACAGACAAAGGCATGACATTGATCGAAGCTCCTAGATCACACATAGCTTTAGTGATTCCAAGATTACCTATTTTGCAAGGAATAGTAAACATACCTAGGTCCTTACATTTAAGAGGAAGCTTCTTCTGAATAATAGCTGAAACATTCTCACTCACACTAATCTTTTCATTACCTTTCAGCTTCCTTTTGTTAGTGCACAATTCTTTGAGAAATTTAGCATAGCGAGGTATTTGCTTAATTGCATCAAGCAAAGGAATATTTACCTCAACTTTTCGAAAAGTTTCAAGAATCTCTTTTTCTTCGGCTTCATTCTTGGATTTCGCTAATCTGGAAGGGAAAGGAGGTGGTGTCAACATGACCTTTGATGGCTCAACTAGAGACCCTCTAATCTGGTTGTCCTGCTGGCTTGGAGTTGAAATTTCTTTCTTAGTCTCTTCCTCAAGATTAGATGGGTGTCGTTTCTTATTTGATCCTTGCAATTCTGTTCCACTTCTTAAGGTAATTGCATTAACGCTTTGCTTCGGATTTGTAATAGTTTGAGAAGGTAACTTACCTTGATTTTCTAACCTGTTTACATAAGAAGTAAGTTGGCTTACCTGATTTTCCAAGTTTCGAATGCTCTGCTTTGTTTCCTCCTGAAATTGTTTTGTATTAACAGCAAGAGATTTAACAATTTCCTCAAGAGACATACCTGAAGTGGAAGGAGCTTGGGGTACTTGGTTTGATGGCTTAGGCTGGAATTGTTGGAAATTTTGTGGGTTATTGCCATATCTGAAGTTAGGATGATCCCTCCATCCAGGATTGTAAGTATTCGAGTAGGGATCATATTTCCTTTGCGGCTGTCCTGGGAATCCTCCTACCGCATTGACATGCTCATGATTGTCATCTTGCAATGAGGGACACATGTCAGTAGGATGATTAGGAGCAGCACAAATTTCACAAGCCTTCATCTGCTGTGTATTTCTAAGGGCTATCTGCTGTACAAGGGAGGTTAGGTTAGAAATTTGATGTTCAAGGTTAGAAACACTTACCTCATTTACCTTCCTTGAAGATGTATCATGCCTATACCCAAATTGTTGCGAATTAGCAGCCATAATGGAGATCAATTCCCTAGCTTGACCAGGGGTTTTGTTTACTATGGCGCCTCCACTAGCAGCATCCATCATCTTCCTCTCCATCGGAAGCAGGCCTTCATAGAAGTATTGGATGAGAAGTTGTTCAGATATCCCATGTTGTGGACAGCTTGCACAAAGTTGCTTGAACCTCTCCCATTACTCATGAAGAGTCTCGGTGTCCCTCTGTTTGATACCACAAATTTCTCTTCTTATACCAGTAGCTCTAGATGCGGGGAAAAATTTGTTCAAGAAAAGCCTCACCATATCTGTCCAAGTGGTTATAGAACCTGGAGGCAAATAAAACAACCAATCTTTAGCTTTAGTACTTAAAGAGAATGGAAAAGCATGTAGCTTGATTTGATCGTCGGTTATTCCTTGCGGCCTCATACTAGAACACACTATATGAAACTCTTTCAAATGTTTATGAGGATCTTCATTCTCAAGACCATGAAAGGTGGGTAGCAGATGTATCAACCCAAATTTCAACTCGAATTCAACAGCTAGTTCGGGAAAGTGAATACAAAGTGGTTGTTGATTCACATCCGGTGCAGCCAATTCTCTTAATGTTCTCTCGGGATTTACCATATCGTCTTCTTTTTCAGAATCAATGGATGAATCAGACAAATCCGATGCCAAGTTCAGTCTAGGGGGTGATCTAGCTTCTCTTCGCAACCTCTTAAGAGTCTTCTCAATCTCTGGATTATAAGTGAGTGCACCTGTATGAGAAGAACGAGTCATACAAGAATAGAAATAAATTTGACACCAATCCCCGGCAACAACGCCAAAATTTGATGGGTGTCAAATCCAACAAAAATAAAAACCTACTCCTAGACAATTATATGATTTGCGTATAGTAGTGAGTAGGGTCGTATCCACAAGGATTGGTTAAATATATTTCTATTCAAAGAGAATAAAGAGGAAAAGAAAAATAGGGGGTTTTTTTTTGTGAATCAAAATAATATTGAAACAAGATAATAAAATCGAATATTGATAAAAGCCTAGCCAAAGGAATCAAGATAGTTTAATTCGAGGAATTGATCATCGATGCAAATGTTTTCTATTCTTATTTCTAGATAAACTGGTTATGGTTATTAACAAACTCTAATAACCTATCTCTCCTTACTTCCTCGATAATCAAAACAAGCTCTTTGATTATTTGTCTTATCGATTAGACAACCCTAAACAAGCTCTTAGGATTTAATCTATCAATAGCATTAAAAACAAGAGAGACCACCAATTCATACCAGTAGATTATAAGATAACCTATTTAAACAAGATCATACATCTCCATAACATGAATTCGATCATCTATTTTATAATCAAACATGTTATTGTGTCACCGAGACTAGAACTATCAAACAATTACGGATTTGACGTGCTAGTTGACAATATATTAACTTGCTAATTGAGTAGAAGAGCTCCAATTCATACCAATCAACAAAGATAATATTGACAAAACTTCCAGAAGATATATAAATATCTAAAAATAAAGAATAGATTAAAGACAACTCAGTTAGATCTCACAATTCGTGGAGAATTAAACTTCAATGATCCTTCGGCTAGAAAATCTGCTTAGCTACACATGTTCATCATCAAAACGAAAATTAAAAGTAAAAACATAATAAGCCTCTGTTCCCGGTTTCCTTGCTCCGCCTCCTTCCTTCCTTCTTGTCTCCAAGATGATAAACTCCCCTTTCTCCTCTAGGGTTAGTTCTATTTATATTGCTAAAGGAATGGCAGATGATCTTTTGCTAACAAGATACGAAAATATCTTTCCTTTTTTGATGTAAATCTCGAGGAGTGAATAATCATCCACCTGGCACGCTCTACAACACGGTCGTGGGTCAAGCTGTGCCTTCCTCTGTGTATAATTCACATATCATCTTCCGTGTCCAGTGTGTGCCACGTCTTCCACCACGGTCAAATGTCAAGTCGTACCTTCCTCTGTGGATAATCGACAATTCTTCATCCGTGTCCAGTGTGTGCCACGGCTTCAACCACGGCAAGATCTTAAGCCGTGTCTCTCTTTGTTGATAGTCCACATTTCCGCCTTCTTGTGCAGTGTATAGAACGGCTTGCACTACGGTCGTATTACAAATCGTGCCTCCTTCTAGACAGATACACGACCATGTACTTCAACCGTGTATTTTCCTGTTGATTCAAAACCAAGTACACGGCCGTGTACTTCAACTACACGCCCATGTACTTTCCTCCGGCGGTGTAAATCCTTGTCTTTGATCCAAGTTGTGGATGACTTCTCTAATTTACTTAAATTAGCACCCTTGACTCCATTTAACCTTATTTATCACCATAGTAGAATTAAGTACCATTTCCTTATGATTTCTATAAAATCAATAATAAATTAACACAATTTATACTATAAAGATTGAGTATAAAATGGCTTTATCAAACCACCTGGTTTTGAAGATCCTTTCAAATCAGATTATGTTTTTAAATTAAATAAAGCACTATATGGTTTGAAACACGCTCCAAGAGCTTGGTATGAAAGATTGAGTATTTTTTTATCTCTAAAGGTTTTCATAGAGGAAAAGTTGACACTACTTTATTCTTGAAAACTTTTGACAATGATATCTTAGTTGTACAAATATATGTGGATGATATTATCTTTAGATCTATTAAAGAATTGTTGTGTCAAGAATTTGCTAAGACCATGCAGGCAGAATTTGAAATGTCAATGATGAGAGAATTGACATTCTTTTTGGGTCTTCAAATAAAACAAACAAAAGAAGGAATCTTTGTTCATCAAGAAAAATACACAAAACAAATATTGAAGAAATTTGGATATGAAGGCTGCAAAAAGGTTACGACACCTATGAGTACTTCAACAAGGTTAGACTCTGACTCAAATGGACAGAAGGTAAGTGAGAAACTTTATAGGAGTCTTATAGGTTCTTTATTGTGCTTGACTGCATCAAGACCTGATATTTTGTTTAGTGTGTGTTTGTGTGCTAGATTTCAAGCTTCACCAATAGAAATTCATTTATCAGCTGTAAAGCGTATTTTCAAATACCTAGTTAATACTTCAAATTTAGGCATCCGGTATCCTAAAAATCAAAAATTTGATTTAATAAGATATTTGATGCAGATTATGCTGGTTGTAAAATTGATAGAAAAAGCACATCTGGTACTTGTTAATTCCTAGGTGATAAATTAATTTCTTAGTCTTCTAAAAAACAAAATTCTGTTGCTCTATCCACAGCTGAAGCTGAATATGTTTCTATTGGTAATTGTTGTGCACAAGTTTTATGGATAAAACAACAATTGAATGATTATGGAATAAATTTTAAAACTGTGTCAATTAAATGTGACAACACGAGTGCAATAAATTTGACAAAAAATCCAGTGCATCATTCTAAGTTAAAGCACATAGAAATTAGACATCATTTTATTAGAGATCATGTGCATAATGGAGATATAAATGTTGAATTTGTGCCAATCGATAATCAATTTGCAAACATTTTTACTAAACCTCTTGAAAAGGTAAAATTTGAATTTATTAGAAATGAATTAGGAATTTGTAACCCTTTTTGAATATTTTTTTTCCCCGAAACCTTCAATATTTGAAAATCTTTATTCATATAATATATAATTATATATATATATATATTTTCTCTTCATTCATTTGCTTCTTTCTCTAATTTTTCTTTCTTCGCAATCTGCTTTTTTTCTCTCTCTCATTGTGACTCCAATGGCACCTAAATCTTCATAACGTCTCAAACAAAAATCCTTCAAAACAAAATCCTCCAACAAGCCTTTAGTGATTCATGATGAATCTTTATATTCTTCGAAAAAACATCAAGAACCTTCAATAGAGGAGAATCCAAGTTCCCCTGACTTCGAATCTATCATAGGTTCCAAGAAAAATTCCGAAAGAAAACGGGTTGCATCGTCTTCAAAAGGGAAAGAAAAGGTTACTCAAGAAACCACAGCCAAGAAGCAAACAAAACAAAGGAATGTACCAAGTCTAAAACCCTCAATTTCAAAATCTCTTCGAAGGAAGAAAAACGAGGTGTGTTCTTGTAGTTTTGTGGATTTTAAGTTCTTTACAAGTAATGGATTTTACTGGAATGAACTTTTAGAACCCATAGGATGCATGGAACTTTGCTCTACTCAAGTTCTAGTTTATGGCGAGTGTGTGAAAGAATTTTATAGAAGTTTAAGTCTTTCGAAAGGGAATGTTTTAGTTTCCAGGGTATGTGACTAAGACATTACAATTTCTAGGGCAGATGTAATTAAATGTCTACACTTACATGATGTAAATGATGATGTAGAGATTACAAACATGCCTAGGAATGATCTATTTGCTGCTATTAATGGAGGCTTACAAATGGATTATGGAAAAGAAGCAATGGTTATTGATTTCGAGTTGTTTCCTCGAATCATACACAAGATTATTGTTGAATGTATATGTCCAAGGAAGGGCAGTTCTACTTCAATGTCCATAGAACATGCTCAAATTATCTATGTGATGATTAATAGAAAGAATATGGACATAGCTTCTAGAGTCATTGATCAAATATGGAGAAATAAAGAAAGTTTGGTATTTGGGAATGTACTCATGCGATTGTTTGTGTTTAAAGGGATAGTTTTGCCTACCAGCTCTTCTGAACCTATTGAATTAAAGAGGATAGGTAAAGAAGTTTTTCATCATATGTCAATCTTTGTTAAGGATTGTTTGTGGTATGCGAATGATGGTGCACATTTTGTCCATCAAAGGCATATGAAAAGAATTGTTCCTTTTGGAACTTCTTCAATACCTGTTCAAGAAGGAGGTTCAGAACCTAGTTTAGAACCTAGAACAGAGTTTGGAACAGATTATAGGAAGCAACCATATGCTGATGAGGCTAGGAAGAGTGGAACAAAAGAAGCTATATCCAATGTTGATCTGGAACAAATGAAGAATGTTATGCGAGAAGCTTTGAAACATGAGCTATCAGATTTAGTTAAGACAGCTTTGACAAATGAAATTTCAGTTCTTCAACGATCTGATCTTAGGAGACTAGAAGCAATAGAGTTACAAGTTAAACAAACTTCTGATATTCTTTCTTATATCAAGAAAAATTCTGAGAAAATGCTTACTGATCTCCATCACTATAGAATTCTCTATGATGAGTTTAGTGCGAGAGTCAAGCAAGATTTATCTAACAATGTGATTGCTTTTGACAAGTTTGTCTCTCAAGTGAGGAAGATAGGAGATTCAGTCACTAACTCCTTCAAGACTTTGGACTCCAAGACGGATAAAACATCCCAATCTGTCACAAGTCTTCATGGTGAAATCAAGTTGTTCTTATCCACCAAATTTCCAGATTATGTTCGCTCTGGCGCACATATCATCGACTTGGATACTTCACTAGAAAAACCTTCCTCTACCAAACCTTCCACCACTTCTTCTACCTCTCGAGTCACAAGATCCAGAAAATCTTAGTTTTTATCTTAATTTTTGTGTTGAAATCAAGTTGTAAAAGACTTCTTTTATCTTTTATGCATTGATTAAGGGGGAGTTATTCCTTTTGATGTTAACAAAAAGGGGGAGAATGATTCTATTGTGCTTATGAGTGCTTATGATCAATGCTGCTTACTATTGTGCTTATGATCAATGCGTTTATAATGATTCTATTGTGTTTATGATGCTTTTCTGTTATAGGAATATATGCTTGCTTGAACATGAAAGTTGTTTCTATTTTGTTTATCTAATGGTGTTTTGTTATCATCAAAAAGGGGGAGAATGTTAAGTTCTCTAATTTAGTTTTGATGTTAACAAAAGAGGAATAATGTGTAACGTATGTTTGAGCTTGTCAGAAGTTGTTTTAGAAGATAGTACATAATTTTCGTAATTTTTCTAAATTGAACAAGGAGACAAAAGCTTGTTCTTCATAATTTTTCTAAATTGAACAAGGAGACAGAAGCTTGTTCAGAACCTTCAAAAGTGTTATATCGATTATTTTTGTTCTAACAGAAGGTGTTTCAAAAGTTGTGTAGTGTATCCGTAGTTCTCGTGATAATCTTTCAGAAGCACTTTCAGAACCTTTACAATAGGAGAACAGTTGACCGGTTTGTTTCAGAAGCACTTTCAGAACCTTCATAACAGGAGGACAGTTAACAGGTTTGCTTCAGAAGCACTTTCAGAACCTTCCATGTCTGTCACGAATTTTCTCTAGATTTCACTCTAATTTTTGTATCAATGGTTTTTAATAAATTTCAAGGCCTAGCTCCACGTGTTAAGTATATTTAGGTAATATACTTGATGTGTTCTACTAAAGTTGGATTTTATATCATGGGGTTTTTAATTTACATAAAGTTTTTACAAGATTTTATTCAAAGATTTTATTTTATGATAAAGTGAGATCATATAAGAATTACAGGTTTTATCAATATTTAAATTTAGATATTTATGCTATATTTTGGGAGATCCAGCAGTTACAAAGATAAGGATAAGAAATATGGTTGTTACATAAAGATATGGTTCCACAATATATGGGATATCAAGATAAGGTTCCACAATGTGAGGGATATCTTCAACAAACTTGATCCAAGAAATATCTCCAAAGAAGATCTCGGTCAAACTGATTTATCCAAGCTTATCCTCATCAAAAATATCACGGAATGCAGATCCTCTCCAACCGAATCAACTTATTTTTGAAATACAAAATTTCAAAAAAAAAAAAAAGCTTGTCACGTGGAACTCCAAGTAACCGTTATGTTCTCTTCATAAAAGGAGTGTTCAATTAAAAAGAAGAAGAAGAAGGAAGAAGAGAGAACATTCTTCTGTGAGAAGAAAAAAACACACGGAAAAGAAAAGGCTCATACATCTTCAAGCGGAAAATTTTACATATACATGTGATCTATTTTATAGAGGAAATTTGATATTCCTCATTGTCATTGTAATTCCTTTTGTGTATAAGGAATTGATAGTTGTTTCATCACTGTAGTTTGAGTAATTAGCTTAGTGAAGAAGCTAGAAAGACTCAGCAATGAGACTTCGCCTTGAAGAGACTTATATTATACACTTTCGCTTTGTTTGATATAGTGAAACACAACCGGTATAGACAACTGGGACCCCGGCGTGGAGTTGGAAGAGAGGACTGACGCTCGAGGCGGAACCTCTATAAATCTCTGAGCATTTTATTCTTCTCTACTCATTTTGTTTACTGCACATTATTGTTCTTCATTATTGTTATTCACGTGATTTTATTAGTCAAGAGTTTTTGAATGATTTGCAAAAAAGTGAAACTTTAAGTAATTAATCAATTCACCCCCCTCTTGATTAATCTAATTGGGACCAACAGGTTTGATCATGTGGCTATGATCCTCAAGAATCTGTGATGGTTGTTTTATCTGTCTTTGCATCTTCTAGACCTCGGATGGTGACATAGGGTTCAATACTATACGTTTACCATCCTTTTTGAACATATAAGTATTTTTATACCCATCATGTAATACCATCGTATCATACAACCATGGTCTACCAAGTAATATATGGGATGTACAAATAGGTAGAATATCACACTCAATCTCATCAAAGTATTTATCCCCTATACTGAAGGGTACCCTAACCCTTTAGGTTACACAAAGACCATCCTGATCATTCAACCAATGTAATGTATAGGGTTTAGGATGTAGGATGGTTTCAAGTTTCAACTTAGATAGTAATGAAGCAGCTACAACATTAGTACAACTACCACCATCAATAATGATTATGCACAAGTTTCCTTGTACCCTACAAGAATTATAGAACAAGTTTTCTCTTTGTCCCTCATCAATGGTTGGAAAAGAAGTCATATCCGGACGCAATACATTAGTAGACAAATACAACTCACTTGACATTTTTGCTTACTAACTTCAACAACCACAATACACTTCACTACACCACGACAACACACCCTCACACATCCATGGTGCTCACACTCAACCAATACAAGAAATGTTTATTGGTACTTCAAATAAAGTCAAGTGAAATAATTGAAGCACAAATAAACAATTCTTGGTACTTCAAGTAAAGTTAAATAAACGAAGTACACACAATTATTTCTATGTAGTTAAGAATTAAATTCAACCACAAGTGTTAAGTAATGAGTTAAATTACTTTCACACTTTAATTGTTTTGTTTGGATTCAAATTCCACTACTCAACTTTCCTTTTCTTGCTTTGGTTTCACACTAATTAACTTCACAATGGGCAGCACTTAAACACAAGCACAAAAACACAACTCACTGCCACACAACTCCCCATTTAGCTCATGGTTCCACAATTATTCACGCCACCAACAACAAGTATCTATACAACACACATAAGAACCAATGCCAATTACACACACCCTTCACTAAATGTACAAAAACACAACTCCACACACACACCTCTTCAAATCACAGTACACTTTCCCACTTCTACACAAAAAATCAAACCACAACTTCAAAGTAAAAGGCAGCTCAACTTTCAAATTCAAAATGAGCTCAATAAGTGTAAGATTCCACAAATAGTAAGAAGTTATTTCAAATTCAAATGACACACAATTAACTATGACTTAATGTGTGTTTTGAAATTTCAAATTGACTTCTTAATGTACACTTCAATTCTGATTTCAATCTGAAAAATAATAATTATAATTCCTCCACTTTTCGAAAATGCACACACTACACAATTTCAATTCACAATTGAAACACTACCACTCTTCTCCTTCACAATTTGCTTTCCATGCACCACACTCTCACACTTTAACCTCAATGTACAGCACCTTACTCCACACAACTTCCACAAATTCACAAATGGCAATTCCCTCACTCAACATACAAACACAATGCTAACAATTCAATACTCCTTTTTACACCACAATTTATACACATACAACCACAGTCCAACAACCTCCACAATTTTTATTTTTATTTGTAAGCACAACTCTACATATAATACTTCAAAGTATACACTTCCTTGCCACTATAAAACACCAAAGCAATCCGCAACTCATACACAAAAATAGCAACAATTCAAATTTGAAAATCAAACTACTTCACTAATTGCAACTCTTCCACAATTGGTAAGAAATGATTTTCAAATTCAAACAAACACACATTAACTCCTTCACTCTTAATGCTTGTTTTGAAAATCAAATAACTTCCATTCTTCCACACTACCCAAATCTGGAAATTGCAAATGCTCGCCCCAATTCCGAATTCAAACAATGTAAGAATCACAATTCTCTTCTTACACAATTGTACTTCCGAAATTGTATTCACAAGTGCACTATCTTTCCCCTTTCCTTTACAGTGAATTCCACAACAAAGAGGCTGCAACAAATATTCAAAAATCACTCAACAAGCATCAACTTCAACTTCCCAAGCAAGACAATCATGCTACTTCAAGCAATCACATAAACAATTCAATTTTCTACTTTCAATTTCGAAATCAAAATGTAAACTCAAGAACCCTAAATTTTCGAAATTTAATTTGCAAATCCCTCCTCCTAAACCTTAAGCTCTAATACCAAAAAATGATGTGCTCAAAACCAAGCCCAAGTACACAAAACCCAATTGAAAGACCAATTACATAATGAAAAACAAATTAGTCTTAATCTCATGAACAATGGCGTCAATTTCCAATGAATGTAACCAATTCTTCAATTAGGATGTAATCAAGCTTAGATCCAAATATGATGATGCTCTGATACCAAAAGATGATGTGCTCAAAACCAAGGTCTAGCACATGCAAATGAATCAAAGAAACAACCACAACTCACAAATATAAACCGATTCAAAAAGATCATAAATTGCATGAACCCTAATGGAGATTTAATGAAATCCGAAGGTTCAAAATTGCAATTAACAATCCAACAATGATAATATTCTCCAATAAAACAACAATCACAAGAATTCCACGTGAATTACACACAAGAACAATAAGATCCAATTCTGTAAATCTCCCTTCCCATAATATCCAATCCACGGTTCAAAAATGATAAAAAATTGTTGATAGAGAATCACAAATATCATAATTACTCAAAATAAACACACTAATTCGAATTGATACCAATTCAAATCTGATCAAGAAATGTTCTAATCCAACCGTAGAAATTACACACTAGAGAAAAAAAAGAACACACAACAATTAAAAATTGATATGACTCACAATTTCAATTGTTGCACTCGCCACAATCTCAACTCTTGGGATTGAAATTGATAAGAAAAAATTGAACTTGGGAAACCCTAAGCTCTCTCACGAAAATGTGATGTTCTAATCTGAAAAATGGCCTCCTCAAACCTTACTTTAAGAAAGTATTTATACTTGCTTCCTGTAGGGTTAGAAAATGCATAAAATTACAACTATGCCACTTTTAGGGTGGCCGATCCTAAATGAAAATTACAATCAAAATAAAAGTGTTCCAAAATGATTACAACATAAATAGTCTATGCAAATGACAAATATATGTTGGTTCTAATTAGATTAATCAAGAGGAGGGTGAATTGATTAATTACTTAAAATTTCACTTTTTCGCGAATCAACTAAAACTCTTGACTAATAAAATCACGTGAATAACAATAATGAAGAACAATAATGTGCAGTAAATAAAAGTAGAGAAGAGTAGAATGCTCAGATATTTATAGAGGTTCCACCTCAAGCGTCAATCCTCTCTTCCAGCTCCACGCTGGGGTCCCGGTTGTCTATACCAGTTGTGTTTCACTATATCAACAAATCGAAGATATACAACACAAGCCTCTTTAAGGCAAAGTCTCACTGTTGAGTCTTTCTAGCTTCTTCACTAAGCTAATCACTCAACTACAGTGATGAAACAACAAACAATTCCCTTTCCACGAAAGGAATCTCAACAACAACAACAATGAGGAATAACAAATTTCCTCTAGATCACATATATATGTAAAGATATTTGCTTGAAGATGTATGAGTCTTTTCTTCTCGTGTGTAATTTTTTCTTACAACTACGTTCTTTCTTCTGGTGTTTCAACGTTCTCCCCTCCCTTTTCATTTGAATTAAACACTTTATATATGGAGGAAATATAACGGCTACTTTCCACGTGATAATCTTGAATTTATTTTTGAATTTTCAATTCAAAAATAAGTTGGATCTGTTGAGTAAGATCTGCATTCGTGATATTCTTGTTGAGGATAAGCTTGGATAATTAGTTTGACCGAGATCTTCTTTGGATATATCTCTTGGATCAAGTTTGTTGAAGATATCCCTCACATTGTGGAACCATATCTTGATATAACAACCATATCTCTTATCCTTATCTTTGTAACTACTGGATCTCCCAAAATATAGTACAAATATCTAATTTTAAATCTTGATAAAACTTGTAAATCTTATATGATCTCACTTTATCATAAAATGGAATCTTTGAATAAAATCTTGCAAAACTTTATGTAAATTAAAAAAGCCCATGATATAAAATCCAACTTTAGTAAAACACATCAAGTATATTACCCAAAAATACTTGACACGTGGAGCTAGGCCTTGAAATTTATTAAAACTATCGATATAAAAATTAGAACGTAATCTGGAAAAATTCGTAACAGACATGAAAGGTTCTGAAAGTGCTTCTGTAGCAAACCTGTTAACTGTCCTGAAGGTTCTGAAAGTGCTTCTGAAACAAACCTGTTAACTGTCCTCCTGTTATGAAGGTTCTAAAAGTGCTTCTGAAAGGTTACCACGATAACTACGGATACACTACACAACTTCTGAAACATCTTCTGTTAGAACAAAAATAGTCTTTATAACATTTTTGAAGGTTCTGAACAAGCTTTTGTCTCCTTGTTCAACTTTAGAAAAAAATTACCGTGCTATCTTAAACATTCATTACACTCATTCCTCTTTTGTTAACATCAAAACTAAATTAGAGAACTTAGCATTCTCCCCCTAACATCAACATTCTCCCCCTTTTTGATGATAACAAAACATCATTAGATAATCAAAATATACACAACTTTCATGTTTAAGCATATATTCCTATAACAGAATCTTAAGCACAATCGTGTTATTATAAACACATTGATCATAAGCACTCATAAGCAATATAGAATCATTATAAGCAGCATTGATAGATATAATAGAATAGATATAATAGAATCATTCTTCTCCTAACATCAACATTTACCATTCTCCCCCTTTTTGTTAATGGCAAAAGGGATATCTCCCCCTTAAACGATGCATAAAAGATAAAAAAAGTCTTTTACAACTTGATTCGAAAACAAAATTTAAAAGAACTAAGATTTTCTAGATCTTGTAACTCGAGAGGTAGAGGGAGTGGTGGAATGTTTGGTTGACGAAGGTTTCTCTGGTGAAGTATCCAAGTCGATGATGTGAGCGCCAGAGCGAACATAATCTAGAAATTTGTTAGATAAGAAGAGCTTGATTTCACCATGAAGACTTGTGACAAATTGGGATGTTTTATCCGTCTTGGAGTCCAAAATCTTGAAGGAGTTAGTAACTGAATCTCCAATCTTCCTCACTTGAGAGACAAATTTATCAAACGCAATCACATTATTAGATAAATCTTGTTTGACTCTCGCACTAAATTCATCATAGAGAATCCTATGGTGATGGAGATCGATAATCATTTTCTCAGAATTCTTCTTGATATCAGAAAGAATATCAGAAGTTTGTTTAACTTGTAACTCCATTGATTCAAGTCTCCTCAAATCAGATCGTTGTAGAACTTCATCTATCAAAGTTGTCTTAACCAAATCCGATAGTTCATGTTTTAAACTTTCTCGAACAACATTCTTTATTTGTTCTAGATCAACATTGGATATAACTTCTTTTGTTCCACTCTTCCCAGCCTCTTCACCATATGATTTCTTCCCATGATCTATTTCAACCTCTATTCTAGGTTCTGAACTAGGTTCTGAACCTCCTTCTTGAACAGATATTCCAAAAGGAACTATCCTTTTTCATATGCTTTTGATGGACAAAATGTGCACCATCATTCGCATACCACAAACAATCCTTAACAAAAATTGACATATGATGAAAAACTTCTTTACCTGTCCTCTTTAATTTAATAGGTTCAGATGAGCTGGTAAGCAAAACTATCCCTTTAAACACAAACAATCGCATCAGTATATTCCCAAACACTAAACTTTCTTTATTCCTCCAAATTTGATCAATGACTCTAGAAGCCATGTCCACATTCCTTTTGTTAATCATTGCATAGATAATTTGAGCATGTTCTATGGACATTGAAGTAGAACTGCCCTTCCTTGGACATAGACACTCAACAATTATCTTATGAATGATTCGAGGAAACAACTTGAAATCAATGACCATTGCTTCTTTTCCATAATCCATTTGTAATCCTCCATTTATAGCAGCAAACAAATCATTCCTAGGCATGTTCGTAATCTCTACATCATCATTTACTTCATGTAGATGTAGACATTTAATCACATCTTCCCTAGAAATTGAAATGTCTTGATCACATACTCTGGAAACTAAAACATTCCCTTCCGCAAGACTTAAACTTCCATAAAATTCTTTGACACATTCGCCATAAACTAGAACTTGAGTAGAGCAAAGTTCCATGCATCCTATAGGTTCTAACAGTTCATTCCAGTAACATCCATTACTAGTAAAGAAATTAAAATCCACAAAGCTACAAGAACACACCTCATTTTTCTTCTTTCGAAGAGATTTTGAATTTGAGGGTTTCAGAGTTAGTACATTCTCTTGTTTCGTTTGCTTCTTGGATGCTTTCTTGAGCGGAGAGGTTTCTTGAGTAGCTTTTCTTTTTCCTTTTGAAGACGATGCAGCTCGTTTTCTTTTGGAAATCTTCTTGGAACCTATGATAGATTCGGAATCAAGGGAACTCGGATTCTCCTCTATTGAAGGTTCTTGATATTTTCCGAAGAATTTGAAGATTCATCATGAATCACTAAAGGCTTGTTTGATGATTTTGTTTTGAATGATTTTTGTTTGAGGCATTCTGAAGATTTAGGCACCATTGGAGTTGCAATGAGAGAGAAGGAAAATAGAGAGAGAGAAAGAGAACAGATTTCAAAGGAAGAGAATTAGAGAAGAAAGAAAATGAATGAAAAGAAAAAATATTTTAAATGAATAAAGATTTTTCAATATTTTCGGGGGAAAAAAAATCAAAAGGGGTTACAAATTCCTAATTCATTTCTAATAAATTCAAATTTTACCTTTCCAAGAGGTTTAGTAAAAATATCTGCAAATTGATTATCGGTTGACACAAATTCAACATTTATATCTCTATTATGCACATGATCTCTAATAAAATGATGTCTAATTTCTATATGCTTTGACCTAGAATGATATACTGGATTTTTTGTCAAATTTATTGCACTCGTGTTGTCACATTTAATTGGCACAATTTTAAAATTTATTCCATAATCATTCAATTGTTGTTTTATCCATAAAACTTGCGCACAGCAATTTCCAATAGAAACATATTCAGCTTCAGCTGTGGATAGAGCAAAAGAATTTTGTTTTTTAGAAGACCAAGAAATTAATTTATCACCTAGGAATTGACAAGTACCAGATGTGCTTTTTCTATCAATTTTACATCCAGCATAATCTGCATCAGAATATCCTATTAGATCAAAATTCTAATTTTTAAGATACCATATGCCTAAATTAGAAGTATTAACTAGGTATTTGAAAATTCTCTTTACAATTGATAAATGAATTTCTGTTGGTGCAGCTTGAAATCTAGCACACAAACACACACTAAACAAAATATCAAGTCTAGATGCAGTCAAATACAATAAAGAACCTATAAGACTCCTATAAAGTTTTTCACTTACCTTCTTTCCATTTAAGTCAGAGTCTAACCTTGATGAAGTACTCATAGGTGTTGTAACCTTTTTGCATCCATCATATCCAAATTTCTTCAATATTTGTTTTGTGTATTTTTCTTGATGAACAAAAATTCCTTCCTTTGTTTGTTTTATTTGAAGTCCCAAAAAGAATGTCAACTCTCCCATCATTGACATTTCAAATTCTACCTGCATGGTCTCAGCAAATTCTTGACACAACAATTCTTTAGTAGATCCAAAGATAATATCATCCACATATATTTGTACAACTAAGATATCATTATCAAAAGTTTTTAAGAATAAAGTAGTGTCAACTTTTCCTCTATGAAAACCTTTAGAGATCAAAAACATACTCAATCTTTCATACCAAGCTCTTGGAGCTTGTTTCAAACCATATAGAGCTTTATTTAATTTAAAAACATAGTCTGACTTGAAAGGATCTTCAAAACCAGGTGGTTGTTCCACATAAACTTCTTCCTTTATAAAACCATTTAAAAATGCACTTTTTACATCCATTTGAAAAACTTTAAAATCCTTTTAGATGCATATGCAAGCATTAACCGTATTGCTTTTAGTTTAGCAACAGGTGCATATGTTTCATCAAAATCTATTCCTTCTTCTTGTGAATAACCTTTAGCTACTAATCTTGCTTTATTTCTTATAATTGTACCGTCTTCATCTAATTTATTTTTAAACACCCATTTAGTTCCAATTATAGACTTTCCTCTAGGTCTAGGAACTAAATTCCATACATTGTTTCTTTGAAATTGATTTAATTCTTCTTGCATAGACATAATCCAATTAGCATCATTCAGAGCTTCTTCAATCTTACTAGGTTCAATTTCAGATAACATCACAAAATGATTTTCAAGATTTTGTAATTTAGCTCTTGTTTTAACACCCGATTGTATATTACCTATTATTGAATCAGAAGGATGTGCAGACTTATACCTCCAAGCTTTAGAAGCCTCTTGTTCAGATCTTACAACTTCTGAAGTACCTTCTGTATTTGCCTCTGAAATAGGTTCTGGATGATTAGATCCTCGAATATTAACAGCAGGTGCTTCGGACTTAGGTTCTGAACTAACTTCTGCTTTAGAATCGGAGTCCTTTTCTTCATCAAAATCAACATCCTTTAAATCCTCAATAAACTTAACGTTTATCGATTCCTCAATAGTGTTTGATGACTTATTGAAAACACGATAAGCACGGCTGTAAACACCCCATTTTTTCCCTAGGAGTCAATAATTTTCAATTTTTCCAAATTTTTCCATTTTTTTCCTAATTTAGCATAAAATAATAAAAATGTTCAAAAAAATAAAAATAAATAGGAAAACACATCAATTTTGAAAAATGATTTCGGAAATAGCAATAATGAATAATAAACAATTTTTACTAATTTTTGAAATTTCAAAAAATACAAAAAAATAGAAAAATCGCATTGCATATATGTAATTTGCGAAATAAATAAAATCGCGAAAGTGGGCTAGCTCAGCTGGTCCGGACCATGGGCTAAGGCGCGGTGCGGGGTACGAGGTCGCGGGTTCGAAACGCGGGGGAAGCAGTTTCCGCGTTTTGCGATTTTTCTCATTTGCTCAGGACACGTGGCGACATCTGATTGGCTGGAGGAAGCGCACGCGCCGGGTGCGTGATCGTCTCCTACCTCGAGCCCGAGATCGCCGGCGAAGAAAAAATTCGTATTTCGGCCGTTTTGATTCGATTTTTTTGCACAAATCCAACAGATCTTCAACAAAGATAAGATAAACATTATCTAATTAAAATCAAATCGCAACAAATCGTTGGATGGGCACGAATCGGAGTTGGTTTTTCAACCGAAAATCCGATCAGCTTCAATCGGAGGAAATCCGAGCTTATCCAACTCGTTTTCAAGCGCCTATAAATAGAGGAAGAGATGAGGAAGCAAGAGAACAGATCAGAATCGTGAGAGAGAGAGAAAAGAGTGTAGATCGGAGGAAACCTAAAGTTGCGACCGCTGATCGGAGTTGAGCCACCGCAAGGAGACGTTTTGGGAGTAAACCGCCACCACCATTGGATTCAGCACCCTCAAGAAGCTAGGATTCGACACTTCACCCGCCGCAAAGGACCGCCGGAACGCCGTGAACGAGCCAACCCCACTGCCGTGTCCGACCGATCCGACCCGACCCGCGCACCGACCCGGATCCAGGTAAGTCGGATTTTCTGGATTTTTTTATTTTATTTATTTATTCCAAATTAATTAAGTAATTTATTATTTGTTATTTAGTTATTTAGTTATTTATTTATTTATTTATGTGTTATTTTTATTAAATAGGAAAATGTAGAAATTAGATTTTTCTAGAATTTAATAATGTAGAAAAAAATAAAAATAATAATAATAAATAGATAAATAAAAATAAAAAAAAAACAATAATAATAAAAAAAATTAGGAAAATAAATCATAAAATTTTAGATGTCAAATAGGATAGACAATGAACAAAATTCCCAAAAAATCACAAAAATCACAAAAAATCCCAAAAATCACGAAAATCAACAAAAAATTCCCAAAAACCATAAAAATCCCCAAAAATTCTCAGAAATCACAAAAATAACAAAAATCATAAAAAGTCATAAAAAATCATAAAAAGATAAATAAATAAGTTTTAGCACTTAGAGAAATCATTTTCATCAAATAAATCAAAATTGATGTTTTCCCTACAAAAATCACTTTCAAAATGAAATCAAGCTTAGGCTTAGAGGTTTTTTAGGAAAAATCCCAAAAATGGTAAGAACATAAATCGAAAGAAATTTCAAAATTAAAATTCACCAATGCACTAAAGATTTTCAGAAAAGCGAACTACGGCTTGTTTGATCCTGAGTAGCAGGTACGTAGGCACCCATTCGGGTCAACCCATAAAATAAATGAAAAATCCTTTTTCTGAAATAAATTCAAAGACATAACAAAAATTAATGAAACACATTTCTAAAGATGAACAATTTTAGGAGATTAGGTGGTAACCGTATAGGTTTTAATAGGTTAGCCTCCGGACTTAGAAACTCTGGTTTTCCCTTTTTCTCTTCTCCCAAAAACGAGAAGAGGAAATAACGACGACTAGTAGTCCAAATTAAGACTAATCCGCTCCTTTAGTCTTAATTCACTTTTTCCCAACAACAGTTGGGTGGCGACTCCAAACGAAATTCCTAACTCAAGTCGAGGATCTAGATTAGATGAGCATAGGGTTTAGTTTAGATCGGATTAGGAATGGGAATTCAAAAATTAGACTCGACAACGACTATTTAAAGAATATCCTAAGAAAATAGCTTCTTCAGATCTTTCATCAAACTTACCAAGGTTGAGTGGGTTCTTCTTCACAAAACATTTAGATCCAAAGATATGAAAATATGAAACGTTAGGTTTCTTACCTCGAAACATCTCATAAGCAGTCTTTGATGTCATAGGTCAAATGAAAACTCTATTGATGATATAGCAAGCTATAGAAACTACTTCTGCCCAGAAATACTTAGCAAATCCACTCTCATTTAACATAGATCTAGTCGTCTCTTGTAAAGTTCTATTCTTGCGTTCCACTACTCCATTTTGTTAAGGAGTGTATGGAGTTGAGAAATTATGAGATATACCATGTTCTTCACAAAAATTTAAAAAACTTGCATTTTGAAATTCTGTTCCATGATCAGTTCGAAGACTAATTATGGAAACTCCTTTTTCATTTTGTATTTGTTTTGCAAACTTTTGAAAAGAATCAAAGGTATCTCTCTTGTGTCGCAAGAATATAACCCAAGTGTATCTTGAAAAATCATCAACAATAACAAATCCATATTTGCTTCCACCTATGCTTAAGACTCTAGTAGGTCCAAATAGATCTAGATGCAATAATTCAAGTGGTCTCTTAGTTGAGATTACATTTTTACTTTTATGAGAAACAGAAAACATTTTATTCTTTAAACAAGTATCACATTTCACGTCTTGTTTAATAATTATCTTAGGTAATCCTTTAATAATATCCTTTTTAGATAATTTTTCTAAGTGATTAAAATTAACATGTCCTAGTCATTTATGCCAAGAAAAAACATGATCATTCAAAAAAATTAAACAACAATCATTATTGATTTCATCTAGTTTTATAAGATAGATATTTCTTTTCCTAATTCCTTCAAATAATCTTTCATCATTTTCATTAAAAGCATAGCACTTGTCTTGATCAAAAATCATTCTATAACCTTTATCACATAACTGACTAATACTAAGTAAATTATGTTTTAAACCTTGCACAAGATATACATTTTCAATAAGAAACGTAGGCATACCAATCGTTCCAGTGGCAATTATTTTACCTCTACTATCATCTCCAAACTTTACATACCCTTTTTCTTCCCAAGTTATGCTATTGAACAATGAAGCATCTCCAGTCATATGTCTAGAACATCCACTATCCAAATACCAAGTTCCTCTTATTTTAGCTTCATGTCCCTATACAAATAAAAAGAATTAAGTCCTTTTAGGAACCCAAGCAAGTTTGGGCCCTTTAAAAGATAAGCTCATTTGATTTCTTCGATTTACTTGTTGACTACTGAGCTTATTTCTTTTATAATAGCAAATTTTCTCAATATGACCAAATTTATTACAGAAGAAGCATGCATAAGAATTAACATTCCTATACCTGTCATTTACCTGTTTCTGGAAATTCTGGTTTGTATAACTTCTGTTATACCTTCTGACATTGCTTCTGTAGTACCCATTGTGTGGATACTTCTTGTCAGAATAACTTCTGTAACAGCCTCCGGTATTTCCTCTTTTAACAATATTTGTATTCGAAATGTACTCTTTACTTTTGAATTTATCAGTTAAGACTTGCTTAACTTTAACAAAAACTGTATTTTGATTCGATTTTGAACTCGAACCATGCTCATATCCTAACCCATGTTTTTCATTCGAAACTCTTTGTGAAGAAATTAACATGGTCAATTTCTTATCACTTTCATCAAATTTCTTAAAGGTAGTTTTCAACGAATTTGACAGTTCATCAATCTTTACCTTCATGTTACTTGTTTCTGCTTCAAGTAGTTGATTTTCTATTCTTAGTTTCTCTATACTCACATGCATGGATTCATTTTCTTGTTTCAAGATATCATTTTCATCCGCAAGTAACGAATTTGTTTGCTTTACTACCTCCTTTTCATTCTTAAGAGCGTTTATTTCATTTTCATACTTAGCTAATTTTGTATCAACCCTTTTTAGTGCCTTTAGTAGCTTACTCATTTCTACTAGCATGTCAGTTTCAGTTACATCTTCATCAGATTCAGAATGTACCTCAGAACTAGCCATTAAGCACAGATTTGCCTCATCCTCTTCTTCTTCTTAATCCTCTGAATTTGTCTCTGTATCCTCTCAATCACTCCATGTTGCTAGCATTGCTCAACTTTTCTTTTATAATTTTCCATTTTCTTGATCAGTGTTGGACATTCGTATTTGATGTGTCTTGGCTTTTTGCATTCATAACATTGAATCTCCCTTTTCTCTTTCTTCTTTTCTTTCTCCTTGTATGCTTTTCCTGCATCATTATGCTTATATTCAGTACTTTTCTTGAAAACATTAAACTTCTTACCTCTTTGCTTCTTGAGCAGCCTGTTGAGTCTACGTGCTAGAAGACTGATGTCCTCTTCTTTCTCATCGTCGCTATCATCCGTTTCAGTTTCATTTTGCTTTATTTCCTTGACTTTAAACGCAATTCCTTTGGTGCCGTCTTCTCCTCTTTGCGTGGTCTTTATGTGTGACTCATATGCCATGAGCTTTTCTCTCAATTGACTGAGAGTTAGCTTGTTTAGGTCTTGAGCTTCCTCTATAGCAGTTTTCTTTGCATCCCAAGATGGTGGCAATATCCTCAACATTTTCCTCACAAGATCTGGATCTGAAAGTTTCTTTCCAAGTGATGCAAGCTCATTTGTGATAGCTGTAAACCTGTTAAAAGCATCTTTGACATCTTCATTAGATTTAAACTTAAATAATTCATACTGTTGAATTAAAACATTTATCTTAGTTTCCTTGATGGTATCCGTCCCTTTATATGTATCAGATAGGATATCCCAAATCTCCTTTACACTAGCACACGATGATATTAAATAGAACTCTGATGGAGCAATAGTAGTCAGTAATAAATTTTTTGCTTTGTTGTTCTTCTCGATAATTTTCTTCTCCGAATCTGACAAGGTTGAATCTCTGTTCAAGGTGATCAAACTGTCTCCATGTGAAATGACCTGCCATGAATCATAATCATTAGCTTTGATGTAAGTTTCCATACGCATCTTCCAATATGAGAAGTTTGAGCCATCGAAGTAGGGAGCTCGATTAATTGCAACAATATTTTCAACCATTTTGGATCACTCAAAATAGATGAGTCCTACTCTGATACCAATTGTTGGTCCCAATTAGATTAATCAAGAGGGGGGTGAATTGATTAATTACTTAAAATTTTACTTTTTCGCGAATCAACTAAAACTCTTGACTAATAAAAACACTTGAATAACAATAATGAAGAACAATAATGTGCAGTAAATAAAAGTAGAGAAGAGTAGAATGCTCAAATATTTATAGAGGTTCCACCTCGAGCGTCAGTCCTCTCTTCCAGCTCCACGCCGAGGTCCCGGTTGTCTATACCAGTTGTGTTTCACTATATCAACAAATCGAAGATATACAACACAAGCCTCTTTAAGGAAAAGTCTCACTGTTGAGTCTTTCTAGCTTCTTCACTAAGCTAATCACTCAACTATAGTGATGAAACAACAAACAATTCCCTTTCCACGAAAGGAATCTCAACAACAACAACAATGAGGAATAACAAATTTCCTCTAGATCACATATATATGTAAAGATATTTGCTTGAAGATATATGAGTCTTTTCTTCTCGTGTGTAATTTTTTCTTTCAACTACGTTCTTTCTTCTAGTGTTTCAACGTTCTCCCCTCCCTTTTCATTTGAATTAAACACTTTATATATGGAGGAAATATAACGGCTACTTTCCACGTGATAATCTTGAATTTATTTTTGAATTTTCAATTCAAAAATAAGTTGGATCTGTTGAGGAAGATCTGCATTCGTGATATGCTTGTTGAGGATAAGCTTGGATAATTAGTTTGACCGAGATCTTCTTTAGATATATCTCTTGGATCAAGTTTGTTGAAGATATCCCTCACATTGTAGAACCATATCTCTTATCCTTATCTTTGTAACTACTGGATCTCCCAAAATATAGTACAAATATCTAATTTTAAATCTTGATAAAACTTGTAAATCTTATATGATCTCACTTTATCATAAAATGAAATCTTTGAATAAAATCTTGCAAAAATTTATGTAAATTAAAAAAGCCCATGATATAAAATCCAACTTTATTAAAACACGTTAAGTATATTACCCAAAAATACTTGACACGTGGAGCTAGGCCTTGAAATTTATTAAAACTATCGATATAAAAATTAGAACGTAATCTGGAAAAATTCGTAACAGACATGAAAGGTTCTGAAAGTGTTTCTGTAGCAAACCTGTTAACTGTCCTGAAGGTTCTGAAAGTGCTTCCGAAACAAACCTGTCAACTGTCCTCCTGTTATGAAGGTTCTGAAAGTGCTTCTGAAAGGTTACCACGATAACTATGGATACACTACACAACTTCTGAAACATCTTCTGTCAGAACAAAAATAGTCTTTATAACACTTTTGAAGGTTCTGAACAAGCTTCTGTCTCCTTGTTCAACTTTAGAAAAAAATTACCGTGCTATCTTAGACATTCATCACACTCATTCCTCTTTTGTTAACATCAAAACTAAATTAGAGAACTTAACATTCTCCCCCTAACATCAACAATATATAAAAGAAATTGGTCTTCAAGATGCCGGTCTTCTATAGGATTCGTTGGCCTAACTCATCATTGGTTTAGGTTGGTCCATGGATAACCCACAAGCTGAGTTTTAGTGAGTTTGTCCATCACCCTGTAAAGCCTGATAAGTGTGTCTGTTGAGATATATAATACATGAATAAGATAAAAGAGGTTAGTAAACGAATAATTCCAGGGTCGGTTTGCTCAAAATGGGCCCTCATCGCCAAGATTCCAAAATCTTTTGGTTCTTGCCCTAATGATAAGTCTTGTCAAATTTTGATTCCTATCATACTTTTAAGCCGGGGTAGCGAAGATGACAATTTTGCAATATTAAAAATTTTGAGAAAACTTTGAAGAAAAATTTGAAATATCATGATACATTAATATTATTTTAATAATTTATGGATAACTGAAAACTTATGATAAATAATAATAGCTTTTAAAATAGAAAAATGAGGAAGACATGAAATTTGTTTAATAAGTATAACAAATAGATATTTAAAACAATTAGAAAGAATAATTGTATGCAAGGAAAAAGGATAACAAGCGTAAAATTTCAAATTATATGAAATATATTTAGGCAACGAAGTAATCGAAAAATATCTATATATATGTATATAAACAAATAAACAAAAAATAATTGTAAGTCATAATTTTAGTTCGTGCAATTTAAATTAAAAGAATAAATTTATCGAAACATAAATCATGAACAATATTAAGTTAAATAATGAAATTAATTGAAATTATAGCTTTAGGAATTTTAAATGGAAATTTAGAGTAAATATTTATGTTCGGAATAATCAAATTAGCTTAGACATAAAGTTTCGTAATAAAATATTAAAAATAAATAATTTAAAAATAACATCATACGCACACGAAATATTAAAATACAAATAATTATAATATATAAATATATATATATATATACCTATGGCGGTATGAACAAGAAAACAAAAAAAATGAACAATATAAAAAGGGAAAGAAGGCTCCAGAAATCGCAAGAATGAGAGAAACAAGGGAGGACAACGAGAAAGAGTGCAAGGGACAAGAGGAATGCAAGAGGAAAGAAAAGAAAAGAAAAAGAAGGAAAAAAGGAAAAACGAATAAAAAAATTCGTAACTTTCGCATACGACCTCCAATCGATGATCCGTGACTGCCAACGTGTTCCTTGAGATAAGTACAACTCAACAAGACTAAGTTTATGCAAAACAAAGTTATTATATATATATATATATAGGAACTAATATCAAATATGTAAAAATTTTAGTATTTAGCCTAGAAATTAGCTATATCAATTAGAAATACTATAGATACGAGTATCCTAAATTCGAATAGTATGTAATAATGTATTTCTACTTAGGTTTTAGGCAAGGAAAAAAATTATTTAAAAATATACCCAAAAATATTTAGTAAAACCGAGGAAAGTGAAGCTTAGCGGCGTCTGTGGGGATGGGGAAGTGATCTGGTGTGTGAAGTGTGTATGGATGTGCAAGTGTGTTGCATGGAGGAAGTGCCGATGTATATGTGTGTGTGTGCTGGAACGTATGTGTGTCTATGTGTGTGTGTTGATACGTGTACATGTCTGTACGTGTGCCGATGTGTATGTATGTGTGTATGTGAGGTGTATGTGTGTATGTGTGTATGAGCGTGAGTGTGTTTGTATATGTGTGTATGGGTGTATGTTGTGTATTTGCATGGTGTGTAGATGTGTGTGTGTCGATGTGTGTGCATGAATGTGTGGAGTGCTTGTGTCGGTGTGTGCGCGTAGGTGTATGAATGTGGAGATGTGTGTATGTGTGGGTAAATGTGTGTATATAGGTTTATGGGAAACGTGAAGGTGCATGAGAGTATAGGTGCGGAGTGGATGTATGTTGTATGTGTGTGATGTTCGAAATGTAAGTATGTAGTAAAGAATAAGAGGTAAAAGAATTGGGAAAAAGGGGAAAGAAGGAACAAAAGGGAAGAAGTGAAAGAAGAGAAGCTAAGGTGGAGAAGTCCAAGAAATGAAGGAAGTAAGTGTGTATGTATGTAGAATTGAACGGAAGAGAAGAGATATTATTGGTATAGAAACGGTGACTCAAGTAACTTGACCAAGCGATCAAGTTATAAAAGGGAGTCTTGGAAATGCATGCATGCCGTTAATGAAAGGATTATGTGTATGAGCGAGTGTGGAGAGGAAATATAATTATAAGATTATGAAATACTAATATAAAACGAGGAAATTATACTAAATTATTAAATTAGGTATAAGTAAAATATAAACGAACCTTACTTAACTCCTTTAGTTAAATTAAGGCTCGGCTTAGATTTTAGATATTTTCCTTATTTTATTTTATCTTATCATTAGGTAAAAGGATTACATGTCGGAACCACTTGACCACAGTTAGGACTATGACGACCATAAACAAATGAGTGGGAAACCCATGATGTGCTACAATGTTATGCTTGATATGTTGTGCTTGATATAGATGTGTATAAGTGTATGTACAAGTAGATGTACATATATGTATGTGAATATGCATACTTTCGGGTGTGGAAATACATGTTATATATGCGTGTATGTGTTCATACATACGTGTGTATATGTATGTACACACATTAGGTATAATTATATATAAAAAATGTAAGGGAGTAATCATCCATTTGTAGTTTTACATAAACAAAGTCAACATAGGTGTCAACATGGCCATGCTCAAAGCCGTGCTGACTTTGGAAAACGTTATCTTCAGTACCAAGTTCAGCACAGGCTCCAACATGGATGTGCTTGGGGCAAGGCTAAACTTTTTCTTGCTTCTGACCATTTTTCTAACTCAGCATTGGCTTCAACACAAGCTGTGTTGAAGGTTGTGCTGAACTGAAATTTCAACTTTCCTCATTTTTTGCTAAATTTCACCTCGTCTTTTATTCATATCATTCTTAAACCTTTCTTTTGTCTCCATTGGAACCTGAAATTAAAGTTTAATTCTACAAATACCCTCTTCTTCAACCAACGCTAGCTTCAGCACAAGTTGTGCTGAAGATTGTGCTGAATTGAAATTCCAACTTTCTTCATTTCTCACCAAATTTCATCTCGTCTTTCGTTCATATCATTCTTAAACCTTTCTTTTGTCTTTGTTGAAACCTGAAATTAAAGTTTAATTCTATAAATACCCTCTTCTTCAACTAACATTAGCTTTAGCACAGGTTGTGCTGAAGGTTATGCTGAACTAAAATTCCAACTTTCTTCATTTCTCACCAAATTTCATCTCGTCTTTTGCTCATATCATCCTTAAACCTTTCTTTTGTTTCCACTGAAACCTGAAATCAGAATTTAATTCTATAAATACCCTCTTCTTTAACCAACATTGGCTTTAGCACAGTTGTGCTGAAGGTTGTGCTGAACTAAAATTCCAACTTCCTTCATTCTTCACCAAATTTCATCTCGTCTTTTGTTTATATCATCCTTAAACCTTTCTTTTGTTTCCAATGAAACCTAAAATTAGAATTTGATTCTATAAATACCTTCTTCTTTAAACAAAACTAGCTTTTGACACTTATCATATGTATTTATAGTGATTGATATGTTTGTATATGTGTATTTGTATATTAAAGGTGTGGATATGTACGTGTAAATGTATATGTAGGTGCATGGTTATACATGTGCTTGTGTATGGGAGATACGTTGTATATGTATATACACGTTCGTGCATACATATGTATGTATATCAATATATAGATGTGTATTGATGGAAAAGAAGTATGTATTGGCAAATGTGAAAGCGTATGGGGATATGTTGTATATGTATGTACGCGTTCGTGCAAACGTATGTATGTGTATCGATATATATGTATTGATGGAAAAGAGTATGTGTTGGAAAATGTGAAAGATGTAGGTATTGGATTCATATATGAGATGCGTGTATACGCAAATGGGAAAAGATTTAAGTGCATCGGAAATGTAATGGGTTTATTGTGAGATTTGTGGATTGATGGTTATCGTATATTGATTGATTACCCTAAATCGAATAACTAAAGGTTGTGATTTAATTAAAATGAGACATGCATTACACGAGACATTGCATAAATTTAAAGGCCATCACTATCATAAGGCATCCGGAAGTAATTGTGATATTACTGAACTATCCTGAGCGAACTATTGGATTATGGGATTTTCTACGCCTTGCCGGTTCCTTGTCTGGACTGTCTTTGAGGGTGTTGCTCCGACTGTTGTAGAGGTACGGGAGCATCCGGTGTTAAAATGAATATATTGTGAACATCAAAGTGATGTGAAAGTAAATTGGGTTGTAAGACCTCGGCACTGATGGTGGCTTCAAAATCCCTAACCCAAGGTCAATGGGGTGTAAACCCTAGACTTCATGTTGGTTACCGGAAGACCACGTGAACTGTTACATTCATATGATTGCTCATGCATAGCATATGGTTGATAACTTGATTGAATTGCCTGTGCGTATGTAGCATTGAGAATATTGCACTCCCATTCACTAAGCCATAGTGTACTCACCCACTCACAGACTCTTTTGCAAGTAACGATTATGAGAGCTTGGGATGGGATTAAATGTGAAGTGTTGAGAGTTTCTAGAAGAATATAATGATAGAGTAAGAAATTGATTGATAGGCTTTCTAAATAAAATGTTATCTTAGGGCCCTAATGTAAGGTTTTATTCTATTTTATTGGTTAGTAGGGGATACCAACTCTTTGCGATCATAGTTGACCATGGGGTTACAGAATCCATAGTTATATTTTATTATATAATTATATGTAATATGACTAGTTATAAATGTAATTAACTAGTTAGAGTCTTATGATCTTTGACTTATAAGACGATTATCATGTAATGGGTGCACACGTGCCAAGATGATCTTAATGGAAACTCCTAAGCCCCTTCCAGGGTGTAACACACTATATTACAAATTTTGATAGGTATACTTGCCTCCTGTTTCATTATTATATTTTTTGACCGTGAGAATTCCTAATTTAAGCTAATAACTCTCTCGAGTCTACTAATTCCTAATTCTAAGTTTATTAATAGGAATCCCGTCCTAATTTAACCCCTATAATCACATTACTTTCTCTCTATGAATTCCACTATTAGGTTTAACCCTAATCCAAAAGATTTACGTTATCCTATCTCTAAGATTATGTGTAACTCCTTCTAATTACACTAAATCTATTCAAGTATAAGATCTCTTAATCTCTATAAATGAAATCAGACTTCAAACTAAGACACCTGTAATATTAATTTGAAAACAATAAAGCACACATAATTTGATTACAAGAATAATAATAATTTGCTTAAATAATAAACTAGAAAATCACATGTTCAATCGAGGGGTCATCATACTTGAGTACAAAAAGAAAATTAAGCTAACATCATATCGAAATTAAAAATGAAAATATAAAAATAGTGCATAAAGAAGAACAATTATAAAATGGAAATAATAGTAAAATCTATAACTATAATATTACTAATTCTAAAACTTCTCTCTCTGTAACTTAAACTATGTACTCCTTTTATAACAATCTAATGTATCTTGAAAAGGAAAGTCATATCTTCATGGAATGGAAAGTTAGATCTTCATAAAATAGGAAAGTTGTCTTCAATAGGGAGAAAATTTCATCTTCAATGTTGTTAACAAACTAGGAAAGTAATCTTTAGCAACCGTGATTGAATAGAAAAGTAGTATTCCTGTGTGACATGACCTTAGAGATGGCTTCATACACGGTCATATATCTTGATTTGTTAATAAATTTCTTTTGTATAGATACATGAGCATCGGCATGATCATCGGTGACCATGTTGAAGCTTTTCCTATAAACTACATCAACATGGTCTTATACATGACCATTGTCACGCCCCGATGGGCCCCTTAGACATAACAATCCACCATACATTACACAAAAAGAATAACCCCTCTGTTATTCAAGGATTTACCTTACAACATACAAGGCGTACTCACATCTAAATTTTCAAATGGGGTTTAACGTTTAGCATTTCCAAGCAATATAAAGGCAAATTGTTTACTCATCCATAATAAGCATCATGATATTATCAAATATCTAAAGGTTACTAATTATTATCCAGCAGATAATAACTAAGCAATATAAGTCTCTGCTAAAACATTAAAGTAACAAAAAAAAATCTATCCAAATTCATATACAAATAAACATAAAAAAAAAAAAAAGTGATCTCTCTATTCCTCCTAATCCTTCACACATCTCCTAGTGCCCCATACTAACTTTTGGCATATGTCTACCAGGCTCTAACTAGATTGGCTCCTGCAACAATGAAACACTATAGGGGTGTAAGCTATGACAGCTTAGTGAGAAAACCCTCCTACTGAACTGACAACCAATTAGCAAACAAGTGATTTAAACAAACATATGCAATGCATGATCGCCAATATGAATGCAATAATATATATGGTCTACCAAATACTGCATACAGCACGGATTTATCACCCTCTATTGCTTAGGTTGGGAAATCATAAACTACACGTCAACTTCGGGTTCCAATTAACTCAAGCTTCTCTTTACAAGACCATTCACAAAAGTCTATATATTTGTATTAGATTAAAGTAAGCTTAAATATATATATATATATATACATAAATATGCCTATGTGGGGTGTAGATGTGAATCACCCTTAAGTGATGAATCCCCAAACTCAGTCTTAATCAGAAGGTAGCATTTCTTGGTTCCAAGTAGTTCCCAAAGGTCGAGACAAGGCTTACACATGAAGTACACCACTATGTGGCTTCTCCATACCACTAAATGATGTTAATGGCCCTCTTACATGCAAAAATATGTGACGGATGATTCATTTAATTAAGGTCGGATAGCATTAGGTTTAGTTATTTTGGTGACCAACCAACTTATCATAAACATTCACATTATCCTTATTCTAAATGCAAGGGAAACTAGTAATCAATTAACCAAATATAATTAAAGTAGTTTGGCAATCAAAATCACATCAAACAAAGACAATAGATTTCTCAATTTCCCCACACATACGTCTAGTTTTGCATATATCACAATGACATACATGTGCACTAAATTACAAACACAAATAGGAACAATAGTCATCGGATCAGTCACCCAGATGTACTATCCCTAGTCGTAGTAATCTAAGGGTAACTCTACCTCAAAATCGATATCAGCTGATAAAATAAATAGCAATTTTATAAGTTCAAGTCAGATATCAACTACCATTGGTATTATTAAATTCGTTGGTTTTATTAATTTAGGTCGTTTCCGTATTTTGATCATAACTTTTTCATTTTAAGTTCGTTTTTTGCATATTTATATTCATGTCAATTTTTTTTTAAGGGTTCTTTCTATTTTTGAAGTTTTTTAGTCATTTAAGCTACATAAAGCTAAGTTATGTTTGGAACAATTTCAACTATACATTGTTTAGGTCTATTTTGAAGCCTTTTTCGCCTAATTGAATCTAATATTTAAAGGAAGTTATTTCTAATCACTTAGAGACTTATTTGGGCTTTTCCTTAGACATGTGAGGGTCATGTATTTGCTGTAAATCCGGGGTTTTTTCCCAAATATTCCAAGTTGGTTGTTTGTGGTTTTGATTTCACCTAGTTCTAACCTATGTGACTCATCTTTTGTATTTAATCTTAAGGTTTCATTTCCAGTTTTTTCCTAATGATATTTTATCAAGTTCATGTTCTAGAAATTTTTAAAAACATGAAAAAAAATCTATCGGGGCATCAATTTGGGGTTTTGAAGGAAAGTCTTGCACATTTCCAACTTTTTTTCCATCAATAATACACATTAATCACTACTTAAGGCTCTTAAGATTTGAAATTCACTTAATACATTAGAAAAAAAAAATGATTCTTGGCTTCTTAAACATGGCATCTATAAGTGTACAATAACAACTTGATCTTATTTACATCACTCATCTCCAAATCTTACACAACTAGTTCATTACAAGGTGGGTACTCTACATTGTTCTTGATCATAGCTTAGGTTTACATCAAAATCTTGAGTCTTTAGCCATGTATAACTTAAATGTACAAGTAAAACTTATAAAATAAAAATAATATTAGCTATTCTAATTTGATTTATGAAGAGATATAACAAGAAATAGGAAGGTATAAAGGTAAGTTAGTGTCCTCTTCTAGTAGGTGCTCTTAGCTTCACTCCTTTACTTCCTTCTTGCGTGAGGGTGCTACTTGATTTTCCTTGGATTCTTACCTCCTCAAATGTCCTCCTAAATGGCAAGGAAGACTTCTAGATTTGGCTTGGAGTGGTGTTGTTTGGTGTGATGATTTCTTGTTGAAGTGGTGGCGATAAGGTGACAATTTGGTAGGGTGTTTAGTGTTCGGGTTTTTTAGTTTATTTGGAGAATTCTTGAGAGGTTTTCTAAGGGAAAACTTCTAGAATAAGGGTTCTTGAAGTCCACATGCAAATGGGAAAGAAATAGAGTGATTTGAGTTACTTAAGTGTTGATTTTTACACATGGGTCAATAGGGTATGTTGGACAGTGGGTTTACATGTTGGGTAAAGGGATGTCTTGTGTTAAATCACCATACTGCTTCTGAATTTTGCTGCTTCCATCATAATTTAATTCATGTCTAAGGTTTATTCCCTCACTCCTAGGTGTACTTTGGATCATACAAGTGTCATTCCCCTTGCACTTGAGGTATGATCGGCGCTAGCTAAGGGAATTTTGCTACCTTAATTTACTTTATTTCTTGGCTAATAAATGTGGATTAATTATGGCTAATAAATGTGGATTAATTATGGCTTGATTAGGGTAATTTTTAGAGGTCAAATTGGGTTATTTTTCTAAGCTAATAATGGATGCAAAATAGCCATCTTACCCCACAAGTTCATGCCAATTAGAGGTTATTAGAATGGGAATTGTTTTCTATCATTTACCTTATCTAGTTTGGTTAATTAGTATGGTTAATTTTAATTAAATCATTGGATCTTTTACATTATTCATGAGGTAAATTATTGCCTTTAAGGTTTCAGTTTTGTTTTAGTTGAATTTTAGGCTTTCCAAGCTTAAGGTTGTTTTCAATAATCCATAAGGTGGTTCTAGAGTTAACAAATGGATTTAGGAATTTAGGAATTGAATTTAGGTCTTATGTAAACCTTAGTTAGAGTTTAGGTTTCCTAATATGATGTTCCATGATCGGGATTCATCCAAGGTTTTGATTCCTTAGGTTTTAAATACACTAATCAAGTCGAGTATCGCAAAATAAATCCTAAGTCTATAGTTGTATTTTTGTGTTCATTTTCCAATGTATTTCCTACTATTTACACTAGGCCTAACTTTTGAGCTCAAAAATTTTTGGGGTTTATAGCTATGTACTTTTCAAAATTGTATAACTTGTTTATATGAGCTTTAAATTGTGTGACTTGTGTAATTTATTTTCTTCTATTCAAAATTGCTTTAAAGGACCTAAAACCAAATATGAGTGAAATCAGCGTAATATTTAATCAAATGTTCTTATAAAATAGACCGAAATCAAACAAAAATTAATTAATTATAAGTCTTTTTCAACACTTACCAAACTTCCCCACACTTAAGCCTTTGCTTATCCTCAAGCACAAATATATCAAAGGAAAAAAAAAATAATTGAGGACAAGATCACTACACTAATTAATTTTACTATATATAGAACCACATCTAACCTGTTGATAGCTTATGACTTCAATTTGCATTCAACAATTTATTGAATAAAGTACATAGCAACACTTTTATTCATTTCTCACTCAATTACATAGAAATGTACTAAAAACACTAAATATTGGAGTTTAATAGCCGATCCATGTAAATTAAGGTTTTCCCATGCTATTTAAACAAAGATTTATAAACTTAAAATCATATTTAACATCAACTAATTAAAAAAGAGTCACCCATACTTTTTCCTCTTATCTAAAATGTACACACCCCCTTTTCCATCTCTTTAAGCACCATAATGTTAAACAAATACATTTTACATCCATCCATCTCTTGAATTTCTTCCTTATTTATTTTATTTTATTTTTCAGTTGGGAGTATTGATTTTGATTTTTTTTTTTAGCAACATAAAGTAGTTTTATTGGTCAGTAACTCTCAAACTAGATAATCTTAGGTTACTAGGTTTTAATATACCCATTCAAACCTTCACTAACTCCATTACTTTTCTTACTATTATTAAGTTCAATTTTCTTAGACTTTTCTCTTGACCCATGTAACAAGCTTTCAATGGATGATCCCAAGCTCATCACTCAAGTCAATAAATGTTATCCCTCAAAGAGTACCTAGCAAGCTTAATTGTTTAAGTCAATAAGGGATACTAACTTTATTATTATTTTATTTTCTTTCTTCTTCTTTTTTTTTCTCCCAACTTTTTTTTATTACTTTTTTTATAAGGAAACTCTTCAAGAGATAAATTTCATTTATTAATATATTTAAGATTATAATGCTTTAAAAATTTCTAAGGGATGAGCATACATCAAAGTAAGCTTAGAAAAATATAAACGACTAATTATTGATTAGTGACATTGCTCTAATTTTAAGTCTTAATTTAAAGCTTAAATAACATGTAACTCTACTTCACACAGATTCCACAGTATAAACTCTAGTCAAGTGTTGAAAGTTCATTTATGATTAAGTAATGATAATGAAAAAAAAAAAAAAAAAACCCAAAAGATGCTTATTTATGTGAATGCAAATTGAATTAAATCTATTGGTGCAATAAAGTGACTTTTATATATAACAAATAATTATAATGTAGTAAATATTCACAATATCCCATTCCCCACACTTAGAATTGTACATTATCCTCAATGTACAAAATAAGTATAAAAGATAAAAATAAATAAATAAATAACTCATGGTAAAAGAAATAAAGTAAACTAATACTTCCCCAATTTAATTAGTTTAGTTGTGTCTTGACACGATTTTCCAGCCGATAAGTAGAGTAGTCCTTACAAAACGAGAAAAGAAAAAAGTAAAAGCATAAAAAATAAATAAAAGAGAATAAAACCGCAAATAACCAAGTACAAACTAAAACAGCATTAAAATAAACAAAATTAAACTAAACTAATTAAAACTTGAGTTACCTCCTAAGAAACACTTTTATTTAACATTGTAGGCTTGACATACTACACACTCACTAATCAAGGGGGCTAAAGACTGAATTTCTCACAATTATCATGTTTAAAGCCATTTAGACAATCTTTGGTACTTTGCATGAGACATAACTCTATTGGATCCACATAAATGTATTCCTACACACAATAAACAATAGACAAGTCAATTGAATCAAGAAAATAATAGGTATTATCATGCTTAAGGGAGTATCGTGTTGTATTTGTCACGCCCTAAGGGGTACCTTAGACATAATAGCTCACCGTATACTATACGGAAACCTGAGAATAACCCTTTTGTTATTCAAGGATTTGCCTTACAGTATACAAGGCATATTCATATCCAATTACCCAAACAGAGTTTAGCATTTCGAAGTAATAAAGAGACAGAATAATTAAACATAGCATGGTGAGCATCATAACATCAAGGGAACTAAGGTTCCATCAAATATCCATGAGGTACTTCTACCATCCAATGGATAATAACTATTGAAGCAATTTAAGTCTCTACTATAACATAAGTACAACCAAGACATAAATTCAAGTCCATATATGTATATATAATGGCGATCACTCTACTCATTCCTCATCCTTCACACATCCTATAGTGTCCTATACTAATCTCTAGCGTGCGTCTGCCAGGCTCAAGCCAAATAGGCTCTTACAATAATGAAACGCTATAGGGGTGTAAGCTATAACAGCTTAGTGAGAAAACCCCCATGTTGCACTAACAAGAAATTACGCACTAGTTATTTAAACAAACATATGAATGCAACAATATATACGGTTACCTGGAAACCGCATACAGCATGAATTTATTACCCTCTGTTGCCTGGGTTAGGAAATCACAAACTACACATCAGCTCCAAGTTTCAATCACCTCGAGCTTTCTCTTTTAAGATAGTCACAAAAGTTTATACATTTGTACTATATTAAAATAAGATTAAAAATATATATACACATATCCCCATGTGGGGTATGGACATGACTGGCCTACAAGCTCATCCTACCCTAAATAATGAATCCCCATATTCAATCTCAATCAAAGAACGATGTTTCCCAGTTCTAAGTAGTTCCCAAAGGTTGAGACAAGGTTACACATGAAGTACATCTCCATGTGGCCTCTCTATACCACTACATGATACTAATGGCCTTCTTGCATGCAAAAGTATGCAATACATGATCCATTTTATTAAAGTCAAATATCATTGGATTCATTTATTTAGCAACCAACTAAATTATCGTAGACACTTATACTATTCTCAATCTAAATGCAAGGGAAATCAAATATGAATTGGCTAAATATGATTTAAGGTAATTTGGCAACCATAATCACATCAACCATACATAAGAAAATTTCTTAACCCCCACACATATATCTGATTTCATGAGGATCAATTATATATATATATTAATGCATTAAATTACAAACACAAAACAAGCACAATAGTCATCGGATCACTCACCCAACCATGTCACTACTATTCATAATAATCTAAGGGTAGCTCAGTCTTGAAATCAGTGTCACCTAATAGGCTAAATAGTAATTCTATAAGTTCAAGTAAGATATCAATTCTAATTGTTTCAATGTTTTAGTCATAACATTTTTGTCTTAAATCTAGTTTTTGCATATTTATAGTCATTTCAAAGGTTTTTGCATGTACTTTTCATTTTTGAAGTCATTTTGGTCATTTCGATTTTGGAAATTCAATTTGGTTCTAATCAATTTTGGATGGCCATGTTTTGAGCTTATTTTGAGGTCCTTTTCCTAACAAAGCATAGGGTTCAAAGGATCAACTCTAATTAATCCATAGATCTATTTAGTCCTTTGTTTAGGTGTGTATGGGTTACAAGTGTTGCTGTAAATCTTTAGTTTATGAACAATGATTTAATGTTGATCACTAGGTTTTTGTTTTCACTCATCTTTCATCCATATGCCTTTTTTATCATAAATCAAAGGATTTAACCATCTAACTTTTCCTAATGAAATTCTACTAAATTTGTATTCTAAAAATTTTGGAAAGCATGAGTAGAAACTTCTCTTAGGATAGGTCTCCTCTTAGAAAACTAAATCAACCATTTTTCTATCTTCAATCATCTCCATCATGTGTTAGTCATCACCTAAAGCTCCTAAATGTTAGGATTTGCTCAATACATCAAAGATAAATATCCCTTATACTCCTTAATAGTGATGATCAAAATAAGGGAATAATTTTGTAAACCCCAAAAAATTTCAATTCAAGAATTAGTATGCAGGAAAATCGCAAGAAATATGTTAGAAAACAAATAAGAAAAACCAATTGCAGAATAGAATTCGCCCAGTGATACTTAAACCAACTAGCGTATCCAAAAGCTAAGAAATTTGAAACCTAACCAAACCCTGACGGTAGAAAATCGCCTTAGGAAACTAAAGTAGGATTTGGATGTTTGAAAAGCCAAAATTCAATTCCCAAAATCTTAAAACCAACCATCAACGTTAGGATTTCCTTTAGACTTAAGAAAAACCAATATAGAGCTCGAAAAAACCCGAGATTCAATCTAAACAGAACTAAAACTTAAATGATGATGAACTACCCTATAATTAATCTAAAGAAACCCAAAAAGTTGATCTAATCCAACTCTCCTAAAAAATCAAATTGGGCAAAACAAAAATTGGAAAATATAACCCCTAATTAATCTCTATAAGTGGCATGAAGGGCAAGGCAAATAAGGTACCATTTGAACCATCAACTAATCTGATATAAAGCCCAAAATTAATCTAAAATTTTCCCCATTTAACCACAAGAAAACAAAGGAATTAAATAGCCTAAAGCAAACCCTAAATCTACCATGTTCCACATGAGAAGCCAACTAGGAGTGATTAAGTAACAACTAAGAAACTAAGAGGATTAGTCTAATCAAATGCAAGGGTGACTAGAAGCTAACTAAATGGCAACAAGGAGAGACAAATCTAAAGCTAATCCCCCCTATTTTGAAAATATGTCCCCTAAGATTGGACCCTTTACTCATTAGATAAAGTTACTACCCAATTAACCAAGTTAAGGACCAATGGATGTTTCCCTCAAGCTTACTACCCAAACCTCTGATTTTTCATTCCTTGTTTCCCTTACGTAAACCTCTTTTCTTCTAAAAAAATTTCCCCACCAAAAGCTCTCAAAAATTTTCTAAGAAACTCCCAAGAACAACCTCCAAAAATCGGGTCAAACACACACAAATTGCAACCACCAACTCTCTTCTTTTTCTAAGCTTTTCATTATGATTTTATCACCATCTGATCTCCATGTGAAATCCCCATCCTTTTGAAGAATTAACACAAGAAAAACACCTTCAAGAATTCTCCAAAAAGCCCCAAATACTCACCCAAAAATCGGATCAAAAGGAGATTCCCAAACCACACCCCGTTCTTCCCCTACTACATACCTACAGATTTAACCTTTTGATCACACCTCTAACCACCTCCAATCAAGCCCAATTTCTAGTATAATTAGCACCACTCAAGTGGCTATTTGGGGAGCTAAGGATCCAAGGAAAATCAAGAAATAAAGCTACCCCAAGAGGAATTAGGGGGAGGAAGATCCCAACACCCCCTAAGCTACAACAAGTAAGACCCTAGCACTTTCATGTTGATGCTATTTTCTTTCTTGTAATATTTTGATTCCACAAATTAGAATAGAGTTATGTTGCTTTGATTCTATAACTTTCCATGTACATTTGGAGTATATTTAGTGTAATACCTAAAAAATTTATTTATTGATTTATTTAATAAATATATTATCACAAAGAGCTAAAGACGAAGATGAAATTTTATAAAACTTTAAGGGGCAATTTGGACATTTCACACATAGATTATAAATACTCGAAGTTAACCTAGAGAACCTCCTTTCTCATTCTAAGCAATGAAACAGAACTGTAGAGGACAGACGCACCCTTCAAGAAGCCCTAAGATGACGAAAGGAAAAAGGAGCGACCAAATTCCAAAGACGAAAGGTAGGGGATTTTATAAGAATTTCAAATTAGGATTAATGGAATTCAGAATTTATGAATATTTCTTGTTCATATAGAACACGAAGTTTAAGAAAGGACGATAGGAGAACAAGAATCAACGACTCGAGATTTGCGATTTGTGGAAATTGAAGTAAGTATGCAAATCTATGTAATTTAATTGTAATTACGTATTTTAGAGACTTACTTAAGCTTAAGAATAAAGGGAATCAAGCTTAGGAGAATTTGGAGTAAAAGAATTAGGGTTCTGATAGGAATCAAAATCCAACAAGACCTATCATTAGGGCAAGAACTAAAGGATTTCGAATTTTAGCGATGAGGGCCCATTTTGAGCAGATCGACCCCGGAATTATTTATAAATTAACCTCTTTTCTATTATTCTTGTATTGTGTTTTCCAACAAGCACACTTATCATATTTTATAGGGCGATGGGCAAATTCACTCAGACTCAGCTTATAGGTTATCCATGGACCGACTTGAACCGGCGATAAGCTGGGCCGATGAATCCTATAGAAGACCGACATCTTGAAGACCAATTTCTTTTATATATTTTTCATTTGCATGGACTATTTATGTTGTAATCATTTTGGGACACTTTTATTTCCTTGTAATTTTCATTTAGGGCTAGCCACCTTAAAAGTGGCAAACTTGTAATTTTGACCACTTTTTAACCCTAGGAGTAGCAAGTATAAATACTTGCTTAAGAGAGGGTTTGAGGAGGCCAATTTTTACAGATTTGAGAAACATTTCACGTGTGAATTAGGGTTCTTTCCTTAGTTCCAAACTCTTATCAATTTCAACCTAAGAATTGGAATTGTGGCGAGTGCAACAAAGGCGAATTGTGAGTCATATCAATTCAATTTTTTTGTATGTTCATTTCTTCTCTAGTGAGTCATATCTAGGGTAGGTTTGGACCTTTCTTGGACATATTTGTGGTTCTATTTCGTGAACATCAATCTTGTAAGATTGATTGTTTCCTTGAGCACTTGAATTACATACTCCATTGTTATTGTTGGCATGAATTTGTGAATGAGGGAAAGTGGATTTCATTGGTTTATTGCTTTCTTTGATCTGATTTCCATGTGATATTTCAATCCTTATTGTGGTTATTTGGTTAAAGTTACCAATAGGGATTACAATTAAATCATTTGAACAACATTTTCCATCAAAATCTTCAAAGGTGTCACATGAATTGCTTCTTTGGTGGACTGGTTTTTGTATGAGATTTAAGATAGTTTTCTTGAGTCTTTTTTATTGTGCTTCCAAGTGGATTTAGGCACATCAGGTTCATGGAGATTGCCGAAGGTAGCACGGCCTACCAACACAGTCGTGTTTCAACTATGTTGAAATGGAAAGGTACACCGAGAGATATACGACCCCCCAACACGGTCGTGTTTCAACCTTGTTAAGGGTAACACGACCTCCCAACATGGTCGCATTTAGACCGTGTTGAGTGTGAAAGTTACACCGAATGATACACAGCCTCTTAACATGGTCGTGTTTCGACCGTATTGAGTCAAGGGTAATACAGCCTACTAACACGGTCATGTTTAGACCATGTTGAAACCAAGTTTTGCACCGAAAGATACACGACCCTTAATATAGTCGTGCTTCAGCCCATGTTGAGCAACACAGTCCCCAACATGAGTTTGTTGAATAAAATATAACATAATTATATATTCGTTTAACTTTAAACTAAACTAATTTCCATGTAACCTAGATAGCTAGTAAGGCCCTAAAGAAATCTGATGAGATCCATGATGAGAGTCAAGTCGAAAGAAGGAATGTGGATCCTCTTGAAGTGCCGCCTGGACCGATCACAAGAAGTCGAGCGAAACGACTCAAGGAAGCACTTAACGGGTTGATAAAGGATGTCCATGAAGCTGGAAAGGATTGGAGCAATCATGAAGTTGGAACGGATTGGAACAACCATGGGAAGACCCTTACTCTTATACAAGTCACACCAGACACGAGTTGAAAAGGGCGTGTACTTTCAAGGTACGGCCGTGTAGGAATTCCAAGATTGCACGGAATCATACACGGCTAGACACACGGCTAAAAGGCACGGCCGTGTATGGAGTCAAGCAAATCCACAGAAAGATACACGTCTAGAAGTACACGGCCGTATATCTCTTCAAGGCCAGCTCAAGGCCGCCGGCCTTCATTCTAACGCCGCCGGCTTTCTTGTTCTGTTTTCGTTTTTTTACGCAACTTATCTAAGTTATGTCATTTTGGGCTTTAATGTTACGCATTGTAAACCCTAATATAAGCTCCTAGGGTTAGAATACAGAGATAGAATTTACATCTTTGAACATTAAACACTTTTGAGAGGCACCTCTCTTGGTTCTTCAAGAACTAACTAGAACTTATCGGATTTTATTTCCGTGGCGTTCAACCCGACTTATCAATCGGTCTTTCATCCCGATTGTGGCGTCTTCACATTATACCAAGGTTCTTGTCTCGCTTATAGACAACGGGTCGCGGTTTCCACTTCAGGTGTTTGGGCGTCTTAAGTAACGAATTTCCGAACGTATTGGTATTGGGTTTCGTCACAAGTTGGCGTGGTTCGTATCAGTTTGGTATCAGAGCTTAGGTTTGTCAAAACATCAAGTTCGGTTGAGGAAGGTAATATCAAAAACCCTAACTCCAATCGTTCATATCAATTATCGTATTCAATTTCGTAGTATTGATTGTCTTTTGATAGTGTAACATCGACTAGGCAATTGTTACAAAAAAAAAAAAGAGTAAAAATCACGACAAAAAAAAAAGAAGAAGAGAAAAGAAAAGAAAGACAAGAGAAACGTGATCAAGAGCAACAACCAAGACAAAAAAAAAAAAAAAAAAAAAAAAAAAAAATCGGATAGAAAAATAGAGGAAAATTTACGAACCCTAGAGTTGTTTTGAATTCTACGGAAGGAAATTGGTGTAGTTCGGGTTAGTTCCAAGAGAATTGAGACGAGGAAATTGGCGAGTTGATATCATCGTTGTTTGTGAGAATACACGAGTGACTGTGTGATATCATCATTTGAGCGAAACACGTAAGGGAGTGTATCGTGAGGTTTAATTATATATATATATATATATATATATAATATATATATTTGTGTTAGTACTAATCTTTTCTGCAGGAACTATGTCGAGGCAACATTCTCCGGAAGGTGAGAGGGGAAGGTTTGATGCTAGGTTAGTGATTGAGGCATTGAGGGGAGAAATGAAGAGGATGTTCCAAGAAGGAATGGAACAAATTCATGAGACGGTAGAGCAAAGACTAGAGCAATCCACAAACGTATTCCAAGGGCGTAAGAGGGAGAGTCGTTCTAGGAGAGTACCGAGGGGTGGAGATGAAATGTCGGATGATGATTTTTATGAGCCTTCTATTGGGAGTTATAGAGGTTATAGTGGTCGGGATAGAGGAACTAGAGATTGGGAAGATAGAGGAGATAGGAATAGAGAGGATGATCAATTGAGTAGCATAAAGATGAAGATTCCTCCTTTCTAAGGGAAGAATGATCCTGAGGCGTACTTAGAGTGGGAGAAAAAGGTGGAGATGGTATTTGATTGTCACAACTATAGTGGGAGAAAGAAAGTAAAACTTGCTGCCATTGAGTTTTCGGATTATGCTATAGTGTAGTGGGATCAACTAATGTTGAATAGGAGAAGGAGTGGCGAGCCACCTATTGAGTCTTGGGAAGAGATGAAAAGAGTGATGAAGAAGCGGTTTGTGCCTACGTATTACTATCGTGAATTGCACAACAAGTTGCAAACTCTGAGGCAGGGAAGCCGAAGTGTAGATGAGTATTTCAAGGAGATGGAAGTCACTATGATTAGGGCGAATGTAGAGGAGGATAGAGAGGCTACAATGGCTAGGTTTCTTGCTGGGTTGAATAGAGAAATCCAAAATGTGGTTGAATTGCAGCATTATGTAGAATTGGAGGATATGGTTCACATGGCTATAAAGGTTGAGAACCAGCACAAGAGGAAAGGTAGTAGTAATGCACGGTTTCAACAGGGTAATGGTTCATCCACTTAGAAGACTAATCAATGGAAGAAGGAAGAAAAGCCTTTACCCACCAAACCAAAAGGGGAGCTGAGGCAAGCGGATTCTACTCCTGGTAACCAAGGTAACCCTGATTCTTCTACTTCTAGAAATCGTGACATTAGATGTTTTAAATGTCAAGGTAGAGGCCATATTGCTAGTCAATGTCCAAATAGGCGTGTGATGATTTTGCGTGATGATGGAGAGTATGAGACTGAGGGGGATAGTGAAGAAGATGATATGCCTCCATTAGAGGATGCTAGTGATGATGAGGAGCCTGCAATGGGAAGGCTGGTGGCAGTAGTGAAGCGAGCGTTGAATGTGCAGGTGAAGGAAGAAGAGGAGGTGCAAAGAGAGAATATATTTCATACTAGATGTTATCTAGGAGATCACATTTGTAGTTTGATCATTGATGGAGGGAGTTGCACCAATGTAGTGAGTAATTTTATTGTTGAGAGGCTGGGGCTCAAAACTGTTAGACACCCTAGTCCATATAAATTACAGTGGTTGAATGATAGTGGTGAGACTAAGGTGAGTAAGCAAGCCTTTATTGGTTTTCGCATTGATAGATATGAGGATGAGGTGTTATGCGATGTAGTGCCAATGCAAGCATGTCATGTGTTGTTGGGGAGGCCATGGCAATTTGATAGGAAGGTTGTTCATGATGGTTTTTCTAACAAGTATACGCTTGTTCACCAAAGGAAAAGTTTTAACCTTAAACCTTTAACCCCTAAACAAGTGTATGAGGATCAGTTGCAACTGCAACAGTCGTTTGCAAAACACAAGGTGAGTGAAAAGCAGAGTGAGAGTGAGAGAGCAAAAGACAATGAGAAGAAAAAGGAATATAAAAGTCAAGATCAAAAGGAAAAGGAGAGGAAGGCTGGAAAGAGTGTGAGAGGCCAAGTCGAAGGGCGATCAACTTTGGTGGTGAGTGAAAAGGAGAGGGCAGCCTTGCAAAAGGAGAGTTGTGTGGCAAGAGCGAGTGTAGTAAGGAGAGCGTTAGTGATGAGGCAACCTATGTTGTTTCTGGTTTTTAAAGAAACATGTTTGACTACTAACGAATTATCTAATGCTTTGCCTAGTGTGGTTGTGTCTCTTGTGCAGGACTTTGAAGATGTCTTCCCTGAAGAGATTCCAAAGGGATTACCACCTATTCGTGGTATTGAGCACCAGATTGACCTTGTACCCGGAGCATCGATTCCAAACAAACCAGCTTATAGGAGCAATCCGGAGGAGACAAAGGAACTCCAAAGGCAGGTCAATGAACTAATGGAGAAGGGGTACGTGAGAGAGAGCATGAGTCCATGTGCAGTGCTTGTGATTTTGGTGCCTAAAAAGGATGGGACATGGAGAATGTGTGTTAACTGCCGCGCCATCAACAACATTACGGTAAAGTATCGTCATCCCATTCCTCGCTTAGATGACATGTTAGATGAGTTACATGGGTCTAGTGTCTTTTCCAAAATTGATTTGAAAAGTGGATATCACCAAATTAGAATGAAAGAAGGTGATGAATGGAAAACTGTATTTAAGACAAAATATGGATTGTATGAGTGGTTAGTAATGCCTTTCGGTTTAACTAATGCACCTAGTACTTTTATGAAACTTATGAACCATGTTTTGAGGACTTTTATTGGAAAATTTGTGGTTGTCTATTTTGATGATATTCTTATTTACAGCAAGAGTTTGGAAGATCATATGTCTCACTTGAGGGATGTTTTAGAAGTGCTTCGAAAGGAACAATTATATGCTAACCTCAAGAAGTGCACTTTTTGCACAGACAAACTTGTGTTTCTTGGTTTTGTTGTTAGTGCACAGGGAATACAGGTTGACGAAGAAAAGGTTCGTGCGATCCAAGAATGGCCTAGTCCAACCAATGTAAGTAATGTGCGGAGTTTCCATGGACTAGCGAGTTTTTACAGGAGATTTGTGAAGGATTTCAGCACCATTGCAACACCACTTACTGAGGCAATTAAGAAGAACATGGGGTTCAGTTGGGGAGAGCAACAAGAGAAGGCCTTTCAAACGCTTAAACATAAGCTGACTCAGGCGCCGTTACTTGCTTTACCTAACTTTGCTAAAACGTTTGAAATTGAGTGTGATGCTTCAGGATTAGGTATTGGAGCAGTGCTTATGCAGGAGAGAAGACCGATTGCATTCCTTAGCGAGAAGCTAAGTGGGGCAACCTTGAATTACCCTACTTACGACAAAGAGCTATATGCATTGGTTCGAGCCCTGGAGACGTGGCAACATTACCTTTGGCCGAAAGAGTTCGTGATCCACATTGATCATGAATCCTTGAAGTACTTGAAGGGACAACACAAGCTGAATAAAAGGCATGCTCGTTGGGTGGAGTTCATCGAAACATTTCCATATGTTATCCACTACAAGCAAGGTAAAGAGAATGTCATTGTCGATGCACTATCTAGAAGGTATACTCTTATCTCTACTCTTAGTTCTAGACTGCTTGGTTTTGAGCACATTAAGGAGTTATATGCTGCTGATCGAGATTTTTGTGAGGAATATGTGTATTGTGAGAAGAGTGGGCATGGAAAATTTTATAAACATGAAGGATTCTTGTTTAGGGAGAGTAAACTGTGCATTCCAATTTGTTCCTTAAGAGAATTACTAGTGAGGGAGTCTCATGGAGGAGGGTTAATGGGACACTTTGGCATAGCTAAAACATTAGGGATATTGCAGGAACACTTCTATTGGCCTCACATGAAACGAGATGTTGAGAGGATTTGTGAGTGATGTGTCACGTGTAGGCAAGCGAAATCTAGAGTCCAACCTCAAGGGCTTTACACCCCTCTTCCCATTCCTCATGAGCCGTGGGTAGATATTTCTATGGACTTTGTGTTAGGATTACCCAGGTCTAGACATGGTCGGGATTCTATTTTTGTAGTTGTTAATAGATTCTCTAAAATGGCACATTTCATTCCTTGTCACAAAACGGATGATGCTTGTAATATTGCTAATTTATTCTTTAGGGAAGTTGTGCGATTGCATGGTATGCCTAGAACAATTGTATCAGATAGGGATGCTAAGTTCTTAAGCCACTTTTGGAAGACCTTGTGGGCTAAGTTAGGAACTAAGTTATTGTTTTCTACTACTTGTCATCCACAAACTGACGGTCAAACTGAGGTAGTGAATCGAACTTTATCTACTTTGTTGAGGGCTGTAATTAAAAAGAATATTAAGAGTTGGGAGGATTGTTTGCCGCATGTTGAATTTGCTTATAACCGTATAGTGCATTCTGCTACTAAATTTTCTCCTTTTGAAATTGTGTATGGTTTTAATCCACTAACTCGTTTGGATTTATCACGTTTGCCTATTTCTGAGTATGTTAATTTAGATGGCACGAAGAAGGCCGAATTTGTTAAATAGATCCACGAGAAGGCAAGGCTGAACATTGAGCAACGAACAGAGCAGTATGTGAAACAAGCCAACAAGGGTCGTCGACAAACTGTTTTTAAACCTGGAGATTGGGTTTGGGTTCACATGCGCAAAGAGCGGTTTCCCGTGCAGCGTCAATCTAAACTACTTCCTAGAGGCGATGGACCATTTCAAGTTCTTGAGCGCATCAACGACAATGCATACAAGATAGATTTGCCTGGTGAGTATCAAGTAAGTGCCACATTTAATGTTACTGATCTGAGTCCTTTTGATGTAGGTGACGATTTGAGGACAAATCCTTTTCAAGAGGAGGGGAATGATGAGATCCATGATGAGAGTCAAGCCAGAAGAAGGAATGTGGATCCTCTTGAAGTGCCGCTTAGACCGATCACAAGAAGTCGAGCGAAACGACTCAAGGAAGCACTTAAAGGATTGATAAAGGATGTCCATGAAGCCGGAAAGGATTGGAGCAATCATAAAGTTGGAACGGATTGGAACAACCATGGGAAGACCCTTGCTCTTATATAAGTCACACCGGACACGGGTTGAAGAGGGTGTGTACTTTCAAGGCACGGCCGTGTAGGAATTCCAAGATTGCACAAAATCATACACGGCTAGACACACGGCTAAAAGGCACGGCCGTGTATGGAGTCAAGCAAATCCACAGAAAGATACACGTCTAGAAGTACACGGCCGTGTATCTCTTCAAGGCTGGCTCAAGGCCACCGGCCTTCATTCCAACGCCGCTGGCCTTCATGTTTACGCCACTGGCTTTCTTGTTCTGTTTTCGTGTTTTTACGCAACTTATCTAAGTTATGTCGTTTTGGGCTTTAATGTTACACATTGTAAACCCTAATATAAGCTCCTAGGGTTAGAATACAGAGATAGAATTTACATCTTTGAACATTAAACACTTTTGAGAGGCACCTCTCTTGATTCTTCAAGAACTAACTAGAACTTATCGGATTTTATTTCCGTGGCGTTCAACCCGACTTATCAATCGGTCTTTCATCCCGATTGTGGCGTCTTCACATTATACCAAGGTTCTTGCCTCGCTTATAGACAATGGGTCGTGGTTTCCACTTCAGGTGTTTGGGCGTCTTAGGTAACGAATTTCCGAACGTATTGGTATTGGGTTTCGTCACAGGTTGGCGTGGTTCGTATCAAAATCAAGAAATAGGATTAAGAGAAGTAAGAGAATGATATTGATCTTAGATTAAATACTAAGAAGAACTTGTTGATTGAACAGATTTCAACTTAGTTTACGTCCAAGACTGGGAAGTGCTCAAGGCTAAGATTCAATGTACGTGTAACTTGTGTGTTGATTTGTGCTTGTTTAAGTTAGTCTATAGATGGAACTTGTTTTAATTGATGAATCGGTTTAAGTGTTTAAGTGGTATGTTATATGTGCTTGGCTCGGCCTCCCATAGTGGTAGATCCTTAAAGAGCACCCCAATAATCCTTGTGTGACATTGATAGAGCCATTTTATACTCAATCTTTATAGTATAAATTGTGTTAAATTATTATTGATTTTATAGAAATCATAAGGAAATGGTACTTTAATTCTATCATCGTGATAAATCAGGTTAAATGGAGTCAAGGATGCTAATTCAAGTATTTTAGAGAAGTCATCTACAACTTGGATCAAGACAAGGAATTACACCACCGGAGGAAGCATGGTTTGAGGCACGGCCAAGGTTCAAACCGTGTTACACACTGGACAAGAAGACGGAAATGTGGACTTTGAACAGAGAGAGACACGGCTTAGGGCACGGCCGTGGTGGAAGCCGTGGGAGAAACTATGCTTGGAGTCGTGGTGGAAGCTAGGTATGCCAAGGAGAAGAAAGTGTGGAACATCAACCAGATGAAGGCACGGCTTGAAATCTAGCCGTGGGTGTAACCGTGGTACACACTGGACACGGATGAAGACTTGTAGATTATGCACAGATGAAGGCACGGCTTGAAATCTGGCCGTGTGTGTAACCGTGGTACACACTAGGCGCGGATGAAGACTTGTAGATTATGCACAGAGGATGGCACGACTTGACTCACGGCCGTGTGGTGGGGTATGCCAGGCAAACGAATCTTCACTTCTCGAAATCTACTTTGAAAAGGAAAGATATTTTCGTATCTTGCTGGCAAAAGATCACATGCTATCCATCTAACAATATAAATAGAACCAACCCTAGAGGGTTAGGAGAACTTTTGAATCTTTGGATCTTAAAGAACCTTGGATCATCTTGTAGGCAGAGCAGACAACCGGGTTCATCATGTCTTTACTTTTTATTTTCGTTTTGTTGATGAACATGAGTAGCTAAGCTACTTTTCTAGCCAAAGGGTCATAGATGTTTAATTCTCCACGAATTGTGAGGTCTAATTGACTTGTATTTATTATATTCTTTGCTTTCGGGTATTCATATATCTTCTAATCGTTTTGTCATTATTATCTTTGTTGATTGGTATGAATAGAGCTCTTCTACTCAATTAGCAAGTTAATATATTGTCAACTAGCACGTCAAATCCGTAATTGTTTGATTGTTCTAGTCTTAGTGATGCAATAACATGTTTGGTTATAAAAGAGATGATCGAATTCATGTTATGGAGGTGTGTGATCATGTTTAAATAAGTTATCTTATAATCAACTGGCATGAATTGGTGGTCTCTCTAGATCTTAATGCTATTGATAGATTAAATCCTAAGCGCTTGTCTAGGGTTGTTTAATCAATAAGAGAAATAATTCAAAGCGCTTGTCTGAGGTTATCGAGGAAGTAAGGAGAGATAGGTTATTAGAGCTTGTTAATAACCATAACCAGTTTATCTAGAACTAAGAATAGAAAACATTTGCATCGATGATCAATTCCTAGAATTAAACTATCTTGATTCCTTTGGCTAGGCTTTTATTAATATCCGATTTTCTTACCTTGTTTTACTTTATTTTGATTCACAAACAAACCCCCCCCCCCCCCCCCCCCCCCCCCCCCCAATTTTTCTTTTCCCTTTTATTCTCCTTGAATAGAAATAAGTTTAACCAATCTCTATGGATTCGACCCTACTCACCACTATATGCAAATCATATAATTGTCTAGGAGTAGGTTTTATTTTTGTTGGATTCGACACCCATCAGGCATTGTCCCAAATGGAGTCATGCTTGGAAATGATTTGTGTTGAATGTTGATTAAGTGGTTAAGTGTACATGGGTGTAGGGCCTATAGTGGCAGCTCCCATCACCAGGTTTAAGTGTACATGGGTGTGGGGCCCGTAGTGGCAGTTCCCATCACTAAGTTTAAGGTTTAAGTGGAAATGGGTGTGGGGCCCGGGCCCATAATAGTAGTTCTCATCACCAAGTTTAAGGTTTAAGGGTACATGGGTATGGGGCCCGTAATGGTAGTTCCCATCACCAAGTTTAAGGATTAAGGGATCATGGGTGTAGGGCCCATACTGGCAGTTCCTATCACCAAGTCATGCTCCAATGTGTTAGATGTGTTAAGAGGGTCATGAGTCCCCTGTTGTTTGCTTGTGGACATAAATTGTATTAAGAAATGATTATCTATGTTTACGTTCTACATGATGTGTGTGATACTTATTTATGTTTATTCATGCGTGTGTGTTTGTGTTATACGTACATGAGCATTAGCTCACCCTTCGAGGAATCATTTTTAGATGTAGGTGTTGAGGGAGATGAGTACCTAGAAGATAACTTAGGTTTGAGTGAACCACAGAAAGAGAAAGATGAAGATTACCATTACTATTATGGCGATTAGGTTTTAAGAGAATTATGTTATTGGACTATAATAGACATTATCTTTTGAAATTGTTATTTTGGTGTTTAAAGACTTCTGTAGTGTTAGATGTTTGATATGGTTTAAGTTATTATTTGAAACTTTGAAGATATATGAAATGTTTTTGTGTAGGAGTTATAGGGTAAAAATGTATCAGAGTTGTTTCAAAGCCTTAACATGTTCTTGTGAGATAAGGACACATAGTGGGCAGTAGCGCAGCCCGAGGTTTTGAGGCATTACAGCTTTCTTGGTATCAAAGCTCTAGGTTTTATGATCTTTAGAGACTTAAGTTTGAATCTATAGATAATAGGTTCATGATCCTAGAGAGCTTAGGTGGTATCAGAGCTCTAAGCTTATGATCTTTAGAGACTTAAGTTTGAATCTATAAATAATAGGTTCATGATCCTTATGAATTAAGTTTTGATCTATAGAGCATAGGTTGTTGATCCTGGAGAGCTTAGCTAATGATCCTTAACACTAAGCGATGATTAATGGACATAAGTTTTAAATAATAGAGTCTAAGTTATGATCTTTAGAAGCATTAAGCACTGGATCTATAAGATAGTGAGACATGAAGAGAGTGGGTAAAATATGGGACATTTACTTAATTATGTAATTAATTTCTTGTATTATTACTTTACTTATATTCTTCTAATTGCTAAGTTTTATATATGAATAGAACCCTTATATAGTGGCATCTGTGTATATACTTACACACTATGAAACTGACCATGATTAATACTAACATAAGTAGGACCGGTTGTCTCTTGTTAAACAGAATGCCTCCAAGAAGAATTATCAAATTAGGAACTGGAAGGGGTACTAGGCGTGATAACCCCAATGAGGAGGAAACTCAGAACTCACAACCATAAGGGGAAAGAGGTCAAATGGCTGAAGAGACAGTGTAACTACTGCATACTATGAACCACCTGGTGGGATTACTGGCACAACAACACTAACCCCTAATGTCCCCCAACACAGGAATGCTAACAAACCCATCAACTTTGATAGGTTCATAAGAGTAGCTAAGGAATTTAACCTTAGAGTGAATGACCCAATTGAGGTTGAGGACTGGGTACAAGAAATTGAGAAGACCTTTACTGCCTTCTAGATACCAGAAGATAGGAAGGTAAATTAAGTTGCATTTATGTTGAAGGGAACAACAACGAAATGGTGGGCTTTAGTTCCTAAGCTTGCAAGGGAATGCATGAACTGGACGGTATTTAAAGAGTTGTTTTATCAAAGATACTTCCCCAGCAACTCCAAAGATGGAATGGAGAATGAATATTACAATTGTGAATAGGGGAACCAGACAGTTGAAGAGTATAAGATAGAGTTGAACCACCTTATTCAGTTCCTTCCCAAAAATGTACGTAATGATGATAGGTCTCAAGCCAGAAGGTTCCTAAGAGGATTAAAATTGGACCTACTACTTACAATGGAGGGCTTTCAACTAAATACATATGTTGAAATGGTAGACAAAGCAAAGTACCTTAAGTAGAATAAGAAAATTATAGAAGAACAAAAGAGCCATAGAGCAGCAATAGCTTTGGGAAAAAGACCTACCTCTAGTGGAATGGGGCAAAACAAGGGTAAAAGACATCACTTGCTGCAAAGTAGAACACCTAGAGTTGTAGCTCCTCCTCTTCAGATCAATCAAGTGCCTTTAACACTCACTGCAATAGGCACAAATGCTAAATGTCCTAAATGTTACGGACCTCAAGAGTTAAGAGAGTGCAAATGGCCAGATGGGGGCATGTTTCTCTTGTGGAAAGACTGGGTACATTAGCAGACATTACACTAAAAGGTCAGTTCCCCTAATCTTCTGTCATGTGTGCAACTAGAGGGGACACAAGGCAATTAACTACCCTCAGGGATAAATCAGAAACTAAGCAGGGCCAGTTCAACAAGCAGCTAGACCTTTAGTGAGAGGATAAGGAGGTATACTACAAGCAAGAGGTCTTAAACAAAGAGTTCCTACTAGGGTGTTTGCCGTTCAATAGTAGCACCACCAAGATATCCCAAATGTGGACACATTGCAGGTATGCTTCCAGTACACTCCTACAATACATAGGTGCTATTCGATATCGGTGCATCCATGTCCTGTGTCTGAGAATTTTATCTGTGCATGTGCTTTGGATGTTGAAAATATAAATGACTACCTGGCTGTTAGTACTCCTTTAGGAGTAGGAGGAAGAATAAGTAGGATATGCAGAGGAGTAAGAATAGAAGTACATGGTAGGGTGATGCCAACAGACCTCCTAGTATTAGAAATGATAGAGTTTGACATTATTTTAAGTGTCAACTGGCTGTTAAAATATAATGCCGCAATTGACTGCCACAACATGGTGGTACAGTTTAATACACTTGAGGATGGATATTTTGAATACAAACTCAAAGTGCAGAGACCCACTAGATTACCTACCTATGAGATATGGGGAAAAAGTGTACTGGCAACCATATCTGTTGAAGCTAGTGAAAAAGTCAAGATGGAAGAAGTACAGATAGTGAGGGAATTTCTTAATGTGTTTCTAGAAAATCTTCCTGGTTTACCCTTAGCCAAGGAAATAGAATTTAACATCAACTTGGTACAGGATACAGTAACTATATCAAAACCAATCTATAGGATGGCACTAGTGGAATTGGAAGAATTAAGGAAACAATTACAAGAGTTACAAGATAATGGTTTTATAAGACCCAGTGTCTCTCCTTGGGGTACACCAGTCCTATTTGTGAAGAAGAAAGATGGAAGCATGAGGCTCTATATAGACTACAAGGAGTTAAACAAGGTCACAATCAAGAATAAGTATCATCTTCCTAGGATAGATGACCTGTTTGACCAGTTGTAGGGAGCATAGGTGTTCTCCAAAGTAAACTTGAGATTAGGCTACCACCAATTAAGAATTAAAAAAGAGGACATTCAAAAAACATCATTCAAGACCGATGTGCCTAAAACCAAGATTAAGCACATGCAAAACCAATTTGAAAGACAATCAAACAAGCTTCCAATCACATGAACAATGGCGTCAAATCTCAATGTCTATAACCAATTCCACAACACCACGTGATCAATATTGAAATGAACAAAGTATGTTCAGCTCTGATACGAAAAGATGATGTGCCTAAAATCAAGATTAAGCACATGCAAATGAACCAATTGAATAACTCCAAATCACAAGATCAAAACAAGTTCAAAATTGGAACAAATTTTGTGTAAACCGTAATTGTTGCAAGATAATCTCAATGCTTTATTTCAAGATAATAAAATCTCAATGATGAATTCCTCAATTGAAATCACAAACATAGTAAAAATCCGACGAGATTACTAAACACAAACAACAAGAACCAAGCCATGATCCTCTTTCCCAACAAAGTCAATTCACGGTTCAAAAGGTGGCAAAATTATTGGTTAAAACTATTGTCAAAACCAATCAATCTTATAACAAGATAAAGTGATTGCAAATGAAATCAAAATCTGACCAAGAACAATCCTAATCAACCCTAGATATAACTCACTACTGATGAAAAGGAAAATTACAACAAAGAGAATTGATATTACTCACAATTCACTTTGAAGCCACTCGCTACAATTTCAAATTTGGGATTGAAATTGATAAGAGCAATCTGGTTATAGGAAAACCCTAAACCTCACATGTAAAGTGTATGTTCTGAAAATTTTCTAAGCTTCTCCTCAAAACCCTACTTAAGCAAGTATTTATACTTGCTCCCTTTAAGATTAAAAATTCACAAAATTATAACTATGCCACTTTAGGGTGGCTAGTCCTAAAAGCACCTATTACAACCAAATAAAAGTATCCCAAAAACTTACTGTTACGAATTTGATATGCTCTGATACCAAATGATAAGAATTCGTTCTACTCTGATACCAAATGACACGGAATTGGAAATCGAATCCCTTTCGCACAAATCAAATCGTCAATAACAATTTTAGGTTTTTTCTGGATTTTGGTACTAACGAATAAAAACAAGGATATGGATAAAATTACCAATCTATAGATGCCAAGATTGATAAAATTAAACTGATTTGCAATCAAATCATAGAACGATAGAGACCACGTTCTATAAATCAATCACTAGGGTTAAAGAATTCCAAGAATTCAGTAACGATGTTCGCCACAAATTCTATAGGGACCAAGAATCTGATAAGAACAAGTAGAATATAAGGAAAAGAAATTCTCAATATTCAAGAATCTCCAAAGATGATTCACACACTCAAAAGTTTTTTCTTACAACCAAAATAACATTATATCCCAAAAAAACCCTAAAGACGACTATTTATATCATGCCTAAACAAATTGTGCGGGGCCATTCAAGGCCGGCCGGCAACCTAAATAGATAAGCCGACACCAAAGGCCAGCGGACTACACTTAAGCCGGCACCAAGGCCAGCGGCTTTGAAGTTAACTCGGTCGGCCTTTATTCAAGGCCGACTTAAGGCTGGCCGAACTTCGCCTTGGGTCCTCCCGACACTTATGTCCTCCTTTTTTGGACCGTGTACTACCACCTATAGTTCGGATTGATTTTGATTTCTTTGGTGCTCATATCTTAGCTCTTGGAATTGTATCACTTACAACATAAATGATTCAAATAAATAAATTACAAGTGAAAATAGTCTTCAACATGCTAGTTCTTCAATAGTTTTCGTCGGCCTAACTCATCATCGATTCAAGTCGATCCATGGATAACCCACAAGCTGAGTCTTAGTGAGTTTGTCCATCGCCCTATAAAGCCTGATAAGTGTGCCTGTTAGAATATACAATACATGAGTAATAGAAAAGAAGTTAGTAAACAAATAATTCTGGGGTCGATTTGCTCAAAATGGGCCCATATTGCCAAGATTTGAAATCCTTTAGCTTTTGCCCTAATGATAGGTCTTATCGAATTTTGATTCCTATCATCTCCTCAGAATTACAACTATGCTACTTTAGGGTGGCCGATCCTAAAAGCACCTATTACAACCAAATAAAAGTATCCCAAAAACTTACAACATAAATGATTCAAATAAATAAATTACAATTGAAAATAATCTTCAACATGGTAGTTCTTCAATAGGATTCGTCAGCCCAACTCATCATCGGTTTAAGTCAGTCCATGGATAACCCAAAAGCTGAGTCTTAGTGAGTTTATCCATCGCCCTATAAAGCCTGATAAGTGTGCCTACTAGAATATACAATACATGAGTAATAGAAAAGAAGTTAGTAAACAAATAATTTTGGGGTCAATTTGCTCAAAATAGGCCCTCATTGCCAAGATTTGAAATCCTTTAACTCTAGCCCTAATGATAGGTCTTATTGAATTTTGATTCCTATCATCTCCTCAGGCCTCAAAAGGATTTGTTGTCAAATTTGAGAGATCAAATGTAATAGAGATTCCATTTTCTCCTAGCAAGCCACCTGAAGAAGTATCATTGCAGAATCCCAATATTTGAAATACAATAGGGGGTGATTGCTTTCTCTCCTCCATTTCTAAGATGTATCTCATCTACAACACAAATAATGCCCCATTATCCACTAAAGTTCCCCCTGTCTTAACCCGTTCCACTAATATTGTTTCCTCCTTTTTCTAACTCATTTGTATGTCACTGACCCTCATGGCCCTCTAATGGTTAGCTCAACTGCTTATGACCCTCTAAAACCTCTGAAGGTGGACACAAATGTCTCTAAACAGTCTGGCACTCTAATGATCTACTCATATCACTCTAACCCTCAGTAACCCCTGAAGGTTTACTCAACTGCTCATGAGTGTAGTTGCTTGGTTGTGATGAGCACCACACTTAAATGATTTGTACCCTCTTTTTTTATAGGTATAGCAAAAGGTTTGAGGGAGGGTACTTTCTGTGCAACTCCTACTAATGTATCTTATTTAGCCATAGGAGAAGCATGCCCCTTCAAGCCAATTACACTACAGCAAATCATAGGGTCCCAAACACTTGGGACATCTCATACCTAATCATACCTGTGGTAGTAGAGGCAGTGCTAAAGGTGCAAGCCTAGTTTGAAAAGGTGTGGGCACATAAGCCACAAGTCTAGCTTGATTTACACCTGGCCTCTTTCCTTTGTCTGCATAAGGTATGCTAGAAATAAGCCTTTTCCCTATAACTAATGTTGATCTGTAGGATAGTTGTTCCTCTATTCTCTTTTTGCTATGTTCTAAGTATTTTGGTTTGTCAACTACTTCAGCATAAGTAATTAACTGAAAAGCCCCCACTTCATGTTACAAGTTAGGCTTTAATCCCCTTAAAAATCTTCTTGCTCGGGAGGCGTCATCCCCTCTCATTGTTTCTAGTAAGAACTTACTTAAGCGGTTCAACTCCACTTCATATGACTCTACAGATCTGCTGCCCTACTGACAGTTATAATAGTCAGCCTCCATTTTATCTCTGATGCTACTAAGGAAGTAATTTTCATATAAAAGCTCCTTAAATCTCTGCCACTAATTAGGAACTCCTATCAATCTAGACATACTAGTCTACCAATCTACCGCCACTCTCTTCAACATATAAGCAGCATATCTTACCTTCTTGTCTTCAAGGACTATGAAGGCTTCAAAGGTCATTTCAGTCTCAGTGATCCAATATTTAGCCTCTATTGAATCATTAACCTTTAGGTGGAACTCCTTAGCCAATTTTACAAATTTGTTTAACCCACAAGGTTTCTCTATAGGCTTGACAAATCTCACAGCTATTGTTGTTGTTGTTGTTGTTGTTATGCTAACATTCCTATTAAAGCATTTACAATCTCTAGCAACTGAGCAATTTTGACATTAACTGCTTTAGGGTTTCTTACTGGGGTGCTCTTTGAGGGTTCCTATCCTCTAGGGCATCTCCACCTATCCAACACTAGATGAACCCCACATGATACTTCTTATTGGAGGCACTCTATATAAATTGCAACAGTAGAATGATTCCAAAGTTAGAATTTGTAATGGGAGTTAGTGACAATATATATCTATGTATACTCAAGTTTAGACCTATATATACCTATACATAAATAAACAAGAATATATAATAAAATACAATTACATAAAATAATTGAAGTAACATAACATAATAGTTATCCTTTAATTTACCTACTTTCTTCATTTCTCATGGGTCTATAGATCATATACTTAGTCTTCTAATGATTTCAACTTACTTTCTATTAATTGAATCCTATACTTATTGATCATCACTTAATTCTAGGAATCATCAAACCTATTCTCAATTTGATCATATCCTAAATTCTATGGATCATCAAAACCTAAGCTTTAACACCACTTAAGCTATAACGCCCCAAAACTTGAAGCATTATAGCCCACCATGTGTCACTATCTCTTTGCGACACACTAAGGCTCTAAAACTCCATACAACTTCCAACTTGTTCACCTTCTTAAATTCATTTATGAAAATATAACCTCAATAACATAAAATAAATGACTCTCAGATGAGTCATTCCAATCCATAATATTAAGACAACATAGAAATCTTCCTTTAACATCCAAAATAACCTCTATTCATATATAAAACTTTAAAGTAAATAAAAGTCTACTAATATCTCCATAATCCCAGATCGATTAATAAAAGTCCTAATCACAAGTCTCCTAATCTCCATCACTCCTCATCCACATAGTAATAGTGCTCTCTCCCATTTTCATCCACATAATATCCCACCAGGTTTCCATTTTCATCATACTCTACTTGCTCGCCATTCTCACCTATAGCTAAAAAGAAATATAAGAAAGGGGATGAGTCTAAGCTCAGTACATGAGTACTACTCCCACATGCGCATAATACACCACATTACTCACACATACATATATGCAACATTTATCCACAACATTTTCATACATCAGCTTACACACCAATCTCAAAAACAATTATACAACATAGGGGTACCCATGACTCTGATACACACAAAAGTTTGTCCTAGTGAGAACTACCACTACGAGCTTCATCTAATCTTAATCTACATCAGATCATTTCGATACACAACTCCACTAGGGATAACACGCCATACCGATCATCAAGGTGCCCCCTAGAGATTTGCCACTGTGGGCCCCTAGGCCGAGCTAAACACAAGCAACATGTAACATTTCATTCACATATCACATTACATTACATAATTCTCATATCCAATTCATTTAATAACCACCTAATAATCACAACCAACAAAACAAGGTAAACATGTACCTGAATAGACGTCTCTATAATGATCTTGCTTATCTCAACCGAAGTAGGTAGTCCTATTCAATTACAAGGAACTATACTTAGCTTAATTCTACAAGTAATCTAAGTACACTAAATTTTCTACTCCATTCAAGTCATTTATTTCCCTTCCCAAAAGTATCTTTGTGTTTAATTCATGTTTTAAAATGAGAATAAAATAAAGTAGAGTTAAATAGTACATATTATTGCGTAACACGATCAAGAAAGTAATTGTGTAAGGAAGCACAGCTTGAAGCATGGTTGTACTAGAGACTGTGTATCATTCTATAAACTTTCAGCTTTAACATACCTATGTACACATACGTTTAGCCTTGTACATTCAAAACTCAACACACCTAGGTACACGACCGTGCTTATGGCCATGTACGTTCTAACTCCAATACACCCAAGTACACAGCCATGCCTAAGGCCATATACCTTACTATACAATTTTTCTTTTCAACAGGCCCTAGTACACGGTCGTACTTATGGCCAAGTATGTTCAAACTTCAACATGCCTAAATACACGATCGTGCCTAAGGCTATATACCTTATTGTACAATTTTTCCCAGTTCAGCATGCCCTGGTACACGGTTGTATACTTAACCATGTACTCTCATGTTTGTCACAAACCCTAATTTTTCTCCTTCGGTTCATTCTAAATCCTAATTGCTATGATTTTTAGTCTAATTAATCATTGTAATAGCCACATCTAACTTAAAATTAGGTTTTAGAATGCTTACTTGGTTCAAATTACACTTGAAACTCCAAATTTGGTTTATCCTTTATGATGTGCTCAAAACCACTTCCAAGCACAATCAAATGACTCGAGAAAACAAGTCTCAAGTCTCATGCATAACCCTAATGGAACTTTGATGCAATCCAATGGTTCAAAAGATTCAATTAACTTCCACTAATGGTCAATTTCACTAATCAACAATAAGAACAAGATAATTACACGTGAAATGGATGAAAAAGACAAGCTCAAAAACCGTGAACTCAAACCCTTCCAACCATGCCAATTCACGCCAATGCACTAAAGAGCAATTCAATCTCAATGAACAATCAACCTTACAAGATGATTATCCATGAATTACAATCACCAATAAGTCCAAGAAAGATTCAAATCTACCCTAGATATGACTCACTAGAGAAGAAATGAACATATAACAAAGATAGAATCGATATGACTCATAATTCCCCTTCATCGCACTCGCTACAATTCCAATTCATTGGTTGAAATTGATAAGAGGTTTGAACTAAGGATGAATCCTAATTCCACACGAGAAAGTGTATGATTCTAACCTGCAAAAATGGCCTCCTCAAACCCTCTTCTAAGCAAGTATTTATACTTGCTACTCCTAGGGTTAGAAAGTGGTCAAAATTACAAGTTTGCCACTTTTAAGGTGGCTAGTCCTAAATGAAAATTACAAGGAAATGAAAACGTCCCAAAAGAAAATACAACATAAAATAGTCCAAATAACAATTACAAAATAAAAGAAAATAGTCTTCATCATGCAAGCTCTTCCATTGGATTCATCGGCCTAACTCAACACCGGTTCAGGTCGGTCCATGGATAACCTACAAACTGAGTCTGAGTGAGTTTGTCCATTACCCTGTAAAGCATGATAAGTATTCCTGTTGGAATATAAAATACATGAATAAGATAAAAGAGGTTAGTAAACAAATAATTCCAAGGTCGATTTGCTCAAAATGGGTCCTCATCACCAAGATTCGAAATCCTTTAGTTCTTGCCCTAATGATAAGTCTTGTCGGATTTTGATTCCTATCACTTTGCTTGTTCCAATTCATCTTTTGGTCCAATCTCTATCGCTGCAAAGATAAATAGGCCTTAGGATCATCATCCATCATCATAACTAAATGTAATTACAATCCATACACTTACCTATTAGACTAACCGCGAAATTCTCTTCTAAGTCACCTTAGTTCTCTATAGGGGCCCCCTCTTTCTCTCTAGGTTTCTCTAGGCTGCTATTGAGAATTGTAAAAATGAGCAAAAAGAAGAGGCCCTAAGTTAGATTAGCTTTTATATTGCAGCCAGTAAAAGACAAAACTATTCATATCCCAATTGTCTCATTTACGAATATATATATTTAAAGTCGTGTATTACACATTGTGTTGCACTCAATGGACGAGGGGAGAAGATGACGTGAGTGCAAGCTTCGTGGGGGGACGGAAGTGCACACGCTTCTTGCAAATAATAAGTCAAGCACAAGCTCGATCTAAAAACTTCTCACAAAGTAAAGCATCCTCTTTCCATTAAGCCAGTAACTTTTCTCCATATACAAGACTTCAATTTTATTTAAAAACAAAATAAAAAATGCAATATAAAAAACTACCACAAAATATATATTATGACTACTATATATCCAACACTTTTAAAAGGTATATTTTATAATAGTTTTTATATTACAAAATTTAAAACTGCCTCTAATGTATAGGTTATTTATTAAAAAAAAAAAAAAAAGTCAATGGATGTCTTAGCTTTCTAGAGGCACTTTTAGAAAATATGAATAAAAAAACCTTTTATTCACTTTACCGAATAGCGATTCTCAATTAATCGTTATTATCTAAAATATTAAATAGTAATTTATATTCTTAACCCATAAATTACTATTCAATTAATCATTTACCCTATTTATCATAAATGCTTTATCATCGTAAATTATATTAAATCTATATATAAAGATTTTAAGGATATGATGAATAATTTGTTTTTTATTATTTTTATTTATTTTTTATTTTTTATTTTTTATATCAACTAAATAAAATAATAAATATATAATAACTATTATATATCTATTCATATTCTATTAAATTATAATTCAATCCTCCCTTATTCCATTGAATGAAATGAACAAGCCATAATAAGTAATATTAAAAAACTTAAAATTCCTTTTATATACCCTTCTCAGCTCATAAGACTTAGATTTGAGAGACATGGAGTCCAATCCTACATCCTTTAGATAATGGAACCATATAGATGAGAATGAAACATAAAATGATTAATTAATTGATCTCGTGGTTCCTTTGCAATCCAACCCCACGAAAGTTGCAACAAGAAGTTACAACGGTAGTCTCTTGCAAGTACAATCATATAACGTTTGGAATAAACTCAGTGGCGTCTCATCCTCCGGCAACTTTAATAGTCGAGCAACTGTTGAAAATCCAGAATGTTGCTCCAAGTATGAAGAAGACTCCTCAGTTCCTGTTCCTTCATTCCTCGTTCTGGATCCGAAGAGTTTCTGCTTTGTCAAGGCCCACTGCATTGCCCATATAGCTAAAGGCCTCATGTAACATATGGATCTGAACTCGTCCTTCTCGTTCCATGCTTCAGGAGTTTGGAAGGAATAACTGCAATATGCAAACTCAAGAGCATTAGTACTAGTTGCCCTACACGACAACCAGAAAAAAAAAAAAAAAAGACTAGTATGTGATCATGGGATGAATATATCTCTTTGTAACATGACTTTTGAAACTATTATTAAAATGTTATAAATAGTGATAGTTTGAAATTTTAACAAAGTATCATATAACAAATTCATATTTTTAAAACTTACAAAAAAAGAAATTAGAGTTTAAAATATTTATCCGTAATCAGTAATTTTAAGATGCATCATGACAACAAATAGTCTTTCGGATATGTAAGCTTTATTTTCTTCAGAGTGTAAATTCAGTTTTAAGCTTTAAGGGCTTTTTTTTTTTTTCTTTTGTATACCGAGACGTGGTGCTTGTCAACGTCTTGGGCAGAGAGATTATGGAGGATCGAGTCTGAAAAGAAAGAAAGTGCAATTCCCAACAGATTTTTCCCTTTGATAAAGACCAAATCGTGTAAAGGATGGAAAAAGTAGAGATCGAAATCACCTCTTGGCCCACATTTTTACACACCTGGTGCTAGTCATTAATCGTTATAGACGGAAAATGATGGAATTATAACTTTGTCCCACCACTTTTTCTTTTTACTTTTCCAAACAGCTTTCTTCTCATTTTTCCTTTTTTTTTTTCAATATAAATGATTCGATTGGAGATTATTTTTTACTTCTAGAAAAATAGATATTTATTTTATTACAATCAAATTTTTAATTTCTTTTTTCATCCTTCCGAGTTGCAAACATGATTACATGAATATCATTTCTTCTTTTCACTTTCTCTCCATCCATTTTTTATTGCACATCATATTAATCCGAACATAATACTAGAATAATAGTTTTTGATCTTCCTATATGTATTTTTATCTCTAGTAACTTACAAAATTAGTGTTACATCTCATGCTCGACCATACCAATCCTGAATGCTCACTTTGGCATAGAAAGGAAAAAGCTAAACACCACATGCTAACATGACTCATCCAATTACGGTTAGGATTTAAATTTTCTAACTAGTAATATAAATAGAAAATATCCAAATTCATCAACTTTCTAACACCACACCTAAACTAGCAGATCCAACCAGCCATTTTGAACCACTTCCCCACCATCAATCCGATATAAAATACCTAAAAATGGCTTCATTACACTAATAAAATATCAACACCTATAAGAATTCGCACACATAAATAGAATATGGAAAGTGAGAGCAAAGAGCAAAAAAATTTCCCCTCTTAGTGCCAAAAACTTTCGCATAACTTTGGGTTAAATAACAAAAAAAAATTATGGTATCATATGATATTATCAAATGCCCCCAATCAATAATAAAACAAAAGATGACCATAACATAAAAGAGATGTGCAGTTGAAATATGGTACTACCCTTAATAGTAAATCAAAACCAAGGGCATTCAAGTAAAATTCTAGTATCCTACTTAAGCCACAACCTCTTCTTCTCACTTACGTACCCCCCCTCCGCTAATCCATCACACCCTCATGAAATTAGGGTTAGATTTACAAGAGACTATCACTTCTTATCCCATTCTCAATAGATCCAATCGACAATAACAAGGAATCCAATGATTAAACTGAGGAGACAAAACCAGGAGTATTGGTATACTACATATCATAGATATATTATCTCCATGTGGGAATCGTTTCCAATGTTTAATCGGTGATTGTAGGAACTATTGGATAATTATAGATGAACTACAAACCTATGATTGTAATTTGTGGAAATTGGAAAAATAGGATCATGATTATTGGTTTAGACACTTCAATTACTTGAATTAAAGTAATCAAGGTGGGAAACTTACAATTTGAAACCATTATAGTGGTTAGAGATTGAAATACTGATGAAGGATGAACAGACCGACCTTAAAATTTGCTAAATGTACCCTGAAAGTTTCATAGAGGCCAACAAGAATTGGATGATTGATCGAAGGTGAACAAGAGCAAAGGGCCATGGGTAATAAAAAGAATGATCAAGCAAACCCTAAGAAGATCAACCAAAGTGGAAATAATTCAATCCAAATGGAGAGCAAGTCGCTATAAAGAACCTAAAAAGGCGAAAAATTAAATATTTTTATTTATTGCAAATTCACCCTAAGATTACTCTCCAAGCATGAATGCAATCTTATCCCAGACGTGAGTTCACCTTCCCATACCATAGCAAAAGATCATAAAACCCGCTAAGAAGCACGTGAATAGTTATGATTTTACGAGGTAGCAATTATGGAGATAAATGTATATTTTTAAAATTATATGGGTAAGAAGCTATATTTTTTAGTGAAGGAGGTCTATCTACACCCAATTAGCAATTTTTTGAATGAATTTACAATTCACTTGTCATATGCCTATATTAGCTTGGACACCTAAAGCTCATTTTACTTTTAATCCGACCACATAATAGAAAAGTGTTTGAAACTGATTGGGATAAAATAAGAAAGTAATATAAATCTTTCAAAGAACACGTCCTAAATGAGTATTCCCTATTATAATTAGGGCATCTTCTAGGAAAATTTTAATTATCTAAAATAGAACTACTCTTCTAACACTATAAAAGAAGATCCCTCCATTTAGGTAAAATCATCTAATACTCTCTATACACTTTGATTTCCTTACTCATACACTGGTTCTCTGACTTGAGCATTGAAGTTCAAACACCAAAGCCACTTCCAATGTTTTGATAACTCACATTTGTTCATCTTGCAGGTTGAATTTCACCAAACCCAAAAATGTGATTCAGCTCAAGACCATGTCTAAGCAGTAGAAGCAATCAACATCACCCAAAATTAAATCCTCCAACTGATCATCATCAAAGGTGATTTAGAAGCTCATTGAGACTAACGATATAGAGCAAAGAAATGATGCCCTCTAGTACTATGTTATGCAATGTGCGTGTCTGATTCGTATAATTGTTTACACTCACGTGAAATCAGAGTTAATATGGACTTGAGTTATGCGTATACTCAAGTGTTGATCGCAATAATTACTTTGATTTTTGCTGAAGATTCGTGAATCATGAGTTGGGGTTTGTAATCCTTCAAACTAAGGATCAATTATCAACATCCAATCGGAGTTGGAAATTGGATGTAAGTATTTCAGAGGCAGAGCAAATGGAGTATATGCCCAAAACCAGTGGTTGAATACGAGGCTAAATTTGGAACTGAGGCAGCCTAAACTATGGATTATAAATCATGAATCTTGAACTGAAAGAATCGTAGGCACCAAGATTCATAACTGTCAAGTATAAATATAATAACATTAATATAGTATCAGGGGTAGAAGGTCTTGTATTTGAATTCCTACACAACTATTTTACCGTCATTTAGTTAGGAAGACCATTTCATCGGAAGTGTCAAGTAGATATTTAATAATCTCTAACAATAACTAATGGGGCTCGGTGGATTAAGGATGAATGATTGATGGCTAGAATATTGGGCTGGAAAATCCGGAGGAAAAAGATTGCATCGAGTAACTGTCGAGGGATTGAATAGCAGGCTGGAATGCACATACACGAATATGTCAACGTTGGCGCCATGCATCGAGACACAGCAAGGTAATGCATATAAAAGTAATGGGACAGTATAAGCTTTCGACACATTTAATTATTAAAAAGAACACATTTACATCTCTCATGTTATTTTATACCAACTACACGCATGTTATTCATATAATATCTAGAACACAATAAAGAAACAAAAAAAAATGTTGCTTACTATATTTCAAGATAATAGCCACATTCCACATATAAATTGTATATAATATCACTAGCAATATAACACAAGAAATGAAAACAGAATTATCAACAAAGGAATGGAACAAAACATCTTCTAAGATAAAAAAGACACAGAATATTGACTTATTCGATCATGGGTGGAGCGCAGATGGCAGTGAAGTGAGGAAGAGGTAGGAGTTGAGACATTGATAGTATAGTACGAGAGAATCATTGAACAAGTGAAATTTTTTTTTTTTGTAAGTAAGTAATCATATTAATATGAAAGAGAAGAATGTACAACCGCTAGTTGGGGAAAAGGACTAAAAAGAATTAGAATTTTACAAAAACACTATATGGAAACTTATATAAACAAAAATCATGGTACAAGAAGCTTAGAGTAAGTTAAAATTCGTCTAGCTAGAAACAACGTCAAAGGCATAGGAGATCCGAGACACGTTAAGTTCCTTGTTCTCCAAATACAATATACTACTACTACAAAGGCAACTCTCTATGAAGAGACCATAGGATTGTTTGAAGATGCTGTATTCATCTGGGCAGAGGATACAATTTGCCAAGATAAGAAGGATGATGAGCATTTAAGTTCTACTAAAACTTCTGCCTACACGTATAGAGAAAGGGCAATGAAAGAATAAGTAATCATGGTTTTCTTGCTCGGTTGAACAAAGATAGCATGTAATCAAGGTGGCCACTCCCCAATTACTAAGTTTATCCAAAGTGTGTAATTTCCTTTTTCAAGTTAACCATAGGATAAACAAGTGATATGGCATGAAATACTCGCACTAAATTAGTTTGGACCAAGGGACAAGGCCATTGTGCAACATCAAGGCTTTATAAGCACTCTTGATAGAAAAGATTCCAAAAGAGTCCTTACTCCAAATGAACATGTTGGCTTTATATAGAGTAGGGATTATACCAGGAGGAATTGTGAATCCATTCCAAAAGTTATTATGTAGAAATTCCCAACCATTGCCTTGGATAATAGAACATGGTCTAGCATTAATAGGGAGGTTGGAATACATAGAAATTCCCAACCATTGCCTTGGATAATGGACCATAGTCTAGCATTAATAAGGAGGTCGGAATTAACAATCTCTCTAAGGCTATGCACCAAATTTAGAGGCCTAAATGGCAACCAAAAATCTGACCATAAAGACATGGAAAGGCCATCTCTAACTTCCTAAATGAACATATTTCTTGCTAACGGGCAAAGTTTTAACAATTTTCTCCAGCTCCAAGAACACGTAGAAGGCACTTTAGTAGATCAGAATGAGGATTCCTTAAGGAAATTAGAATAAACCCACTCAACCCAAACTCCCCTTACTGAATCTTCACATAGGTGCCAAATATGTTTTAGTTGGGCTACTTTATTCCAAATCTCAAGTTTACGAATGCCCAAACCACCTTGATCAACCGAGAAACAAACCTATTGCCATCTTACTTTGGCTTTTGTTGAAATATTAGGCCTCCCACTCCACAAGAAATTACGAATAAGCATTTCAATAGTTGCAATTACCTTTTTAGATAAATAAACATAGATGCCCAGTGCACTTGCATTGAAAATAAAGTTGACTTAATAAGTTAAAGTCGTCCAGCATAGAAGAAGAACTTAGCTGTCTAAGAGTTGATTTTAGCCAAAATTCTTTCAATTAAAGCATCACAATCAAATTTGTGGGGTTTGGAAGCAAGCAGTGAAACCCCAAGGTAATGGACAGGGAGAGTTCCCTCCTTGTATCCCAGTAAGTTAAGGAGCTCTTCCTTTGTTAGAGATGGCACACTAGAAAGGAACACAAGGCTTTTACCACTATTAGCTTGAAGGCCCAATACAAACTCAAAGATTTGCAAAGAATCCTTGATCACCGCAACCAAATCCACATTTCCTCTGCAAAAAATCAATAAGTCATCCACAAAACAAAGGTGTGTTAGCCGCTTCATCTTACATCTCCAGTGATATGAGAATCTAAGAGTGTTTGTGAGCTGCCTTAGAATACCAAAATATACTTCCCTGCCAAGGACAAAGAGATAAGGCGATATAGGGTCGCCTTGTCTAAGTCCTCTCAAACTAGGGATGAGTCTAACTAACTCAACATTGATGTTGAAGGAGAATTTAAGAGTAGAGAAACATTGCACCAACAATTTGATAAAGTGTGGTGGAAAGTTCATAAAAGTTAGCACTACCTCCAGAAAACTCCAATTAATGGAATCATAAGCCTTATGAATGTCCACTTTGAGCATACACTAAGAAACTCCTCTGTTGGTGTGTGATATCCACTTACTAATTCTTGAGCAACAAAAATGTTGTCAGAAATGCGACAGCCACTAATGAATGCAAATTGTCCTTTCCCCACCAACGAAGGTAGAACCATCTTAAGTCTTGAGGCAAGTAACTTAGCAACTGCTTTATAAATGGAATTATAACAAGATATAGGCTTGAAATCAGAGATTTTAGTAGGATTAGCAACCTTAGGTACAAGAGAAACAAATCGTGTAGTTTAATTCCTTTAACATGTTTCTAGACGAAAAAAACTCGTTCACCTCATTAACTATATCTGTACAAATAATAGGCCATGTAACTTTAAAGAATCGGACAGAAAATCCATCTAGGCTAAGGGCTTTGTTGTCTGATTGACTAAAGAAAGCCATTTTTATTTCCTCATTTGAGAATGGGGCATTGATTTGCAAGGCTTATTGATCCAAGATTCTTCTAGAGATGTAGTCTTGCACTTCTAAAACTAATACTGACTTTTGCTAGCCTCCAAACAGATTAGTGAAGCAATAACTTCTACGTGGACATCAAAATCACCATGGATCTCCATTTCCATCCTCCTTTGTCAAACCATGGATGGCATTTCTATTTTGCCTATGCTTAACCATTTTGTGAAAATAGGTAGTATTCTTATCTTCCAACTTGAGCCATTTAACCCTCGACTTCTGTGTAAAGAGACTTTCCTCCACTCCTCTTAGTAAGTAATACTCTTTAAAAGTTGCTTTCTCTTGATTAAGAAGGGAAGCATCTCCATTAGCAATTGAACTTTGGGTGACTTTTAGGTGTTCCTTAGCTAACTTAACCTCACTATAAGGTGAGAAAATTTGGAGCTATTCAGTTTTTTAAGCTCTTTCTTGAGTAGCTTCAATTTAGACACCACTTGGAAGAGTTTGGATCCTCTAATTTCATGAGAACAAACTGCCTTTACCTTCGGGAGGAAATTTGGAGATTCCATCCAAAACTCAAAGAACTTAAAGGGATATCACCACTTAGATGTGCCAAAATCCATATGTAGAACTCCAGGCGAATGATCTAAAAGTAATGGAGAGATAAATTTGGCATCTTAGTTAGGGAATTTGGCTAATCAACTTTGGTTAACTAGTATTCTATCTAGTTTCTTCAAGATCAGGTTAGACATTTATTTGTTTGACCAAGAGAAGAAATTCCCCCCAAACCAAAGGTCATCAAGTTCCACTTCATCCAGAAAATTCATGAATACTATCATAGTTGAAGTTTGTCTAGTATTACCCCCATTTCTCTTTTGACTGATCTAATAACATTGAAATCTCCAAGAACTACTCACAAGTTATCAACCAAAAATGGTGACAACACAATTAGATCCTTCCACAGTAGTTTCCTCTCCTAATCTAAGTTCAATGCGAACACAAAGAATGCGTAGAAGGATAAGTTCAAGCTAAGATGCATGCAATAGCAATGGGAGAACTGCTTGTGTTCTTTCTCTATTCAGATGTTCCAAATTCTCAGATCTCACATTAGCCATATCATCCTCTTCCTTGCAGCAAAGTTAATGCCAAAATTCCAATTAGCATTTAGGTTATGCTTGACTCTATCTTTATTGCTTTAATTTACACGAGTTTCCAACAACCCCATGAACGACATTGCAATCTCCACACAAAATTTCCTAAACTCTGCACACTTCAATGGGTCATTAAGGCCTTTTATGTTCCACGAAGCTAGATTCATTACAGTTCGGAAGTGATGGTTATGTATACCATCGTTGACATTTGAAGAATTTCTTCTTCTTATGCTTGTCCGCTGAACCCAAGGACTATCCACTATTAAATGAGGCCGAGTTGATCATCTCTCGGCTTCGTCGCCAAACAATTTTGGGTTTGTAGGAGTGGCACTAATATGGTCCATCTTTTGTTCCTTGATTACTCCTACTTCCTTAGTCTTCTCATTCTTGTTCTCTCCTCTTCTTTCTTGTCAACATGGTCACAAGGTATCCCTCCATGCAAAGGTGTTTTTGAAATATAAGATGGAGTAGGGTCCTATATAGGATTACTAGGTTTGTCATTACCTAAAGCTAAGTCTTCCTCTGGCACCTCTGAATCTTCCATCTGTATTTCCTTCTCCAGGACAGACTGCTTGATGGGAGAGGATATTTCCTCACTTAATGTCGAAGTGGTCTCTTTAGGAGACGGAGGTGGACAGGCTGATTCTTTGTTCTTTTTACCTCTCCGTTGGACCTTCACCCAAACTTTATTCTCCGCAGTAGATGTTTCCTTAGATGGCTGTACTTCAGAGTAAGCTCGAGAGCCACACGAATGTCCAAAGACTTTGCATGTGAAACAACATGGGGAAAGCCACTGATACTCAACCGCAATCTGCATAGAAGTACCATCTTCCCTTTCCAATTCCACTAGAGGTATAGATTCGTTGGCTGCGTCCACTTCCACCAAAACTCTAGCTTGGTTCACTCTTGCTTGGCATGCCGTAAGCGTGTCCACTTGGAGAGGAATATCCACTACACTAGCTATGTAGCTCACCCCCACTACATCATCGTACTCATAAGGAATATTAGAGAAAATCACCCAGGCCAAAATCTGCGAGGTTTGCAGTTTGATTAGTGGCATGCCAACCTTCCATTTCTGAAGGATTAGTAAGTGTTTAGCGAAATACCAAGGTTTCTTAAGAATTACATTTAGGAATGTGTCATTAGCAAATCGGAAGTAGAAGAATCCATCCTTGTTGCAAAGGACACTCGTAATGCTAGTCCTTCCAAATCCTTAGAGCAGTGGTTTGAACTAAAGAGAAGGAAGTTTCTTCCCAGGAAAAAACCCACGAGAGTACGCTCTCATTTCTTTGCCCCTTGAGCAACAACCGAGGGAGGAGGTCTTACCCTAGGGATCGAGCCATGAGAAATAGGAGGATAAAATTCTAGCTTGAATTCTGGACGTTGTAGAGGAGCAGCTGAAATTCCGCAAGCTTGGGCAAAGCTTTTAGGTGGTATTTTCAGAGTAGAAAGGTGGTTTCGCTTTTCAAAATTGTCCATTAGGTCATTTACTTGCTCTAATGTAGTATTTCCAAAAGAGGAAAAAGAGTTAACATTGCTCTTTTCCTTGGCAAAAAAAGTCTCTCCTTTTTGCCAAAAGAAATTCTGTCAAAAGTAGAAAGCCCTTTACCATGATGGGGACTTGATGCAATAGTTGCTTTTTCTCTAAAACTGCAAGTCTTGGGCAGGGAAGCTTGTTAAGGTTACGTAGGGTAGTCGCTAGAAGAGGAAACCAGGTCAGTTTCCTTGGAAAGGGAGACATGATTTCCAGAGTCTTGGTTGCGAAAGAAGTTTTGAGGGAACCTTGGTCCCATGTAGTGGAAACACCAGTTGGCTTCCGGTTAGAAGAACTGCCTGCCATGGTATAGGAGTAAAGAAAAATGGAAAAGGACCGATGAAGAAGAGGTGAGAAGGAAGAGAGGGGATTGAATGAGTTGAGGGTGGTTATGGGAAGCCTAAGAAAAGTGGTTTCTTATGATGGTTTAGGCTGGTTTTCTAGAGAGAAAGGAGAGTATTTTCTCTCTCTACCTTTTCCCCTCTCCTCGTCTTTTACTTTGTATTATCAAATATTACTCAAAGTGAAATTTATTAATGAACAGAACTAATTTTGTTGATAAAAATTATGATCATGCTAATAAAGTGTCTATCACGTATGGATTCACCTGAACGATGAGTTGGTTTTGTGCTTAGATAATACCACAATTTCCATATGTTAGACATGTGTCCACGAGTGTCGATTGCATGTTGTCTTGTTTTAAGTGTTAAACAGATTATGCAGCTCTTAGAGAAAGCATCAGTGCACTATAGTGTAATATCCCTTAAACAAAGGGCGACGGAATTTAAACATCAATGTACCTTATTGGTATAATCATCAAGAAGTCGGTGGGCTCATCATGAATTAGGTCAGGACAACCTAGCTCTGTACATGCTTAAGGCACTAGCTTTTCGCAAAAAAAGTAAGAAGGGCTTGGCATTATTAGAAATCCGAAAACAGAAAATTTCAAGATTAAGCATACTCAGTCGGAAGCACTCCTAAGATGGATAACTTCTTGGGAGGCAACTGCATCCATGACAAAACCGTGACACTTATCACGCTAAAGCGCAGTAACTCAATATGGAGAGCTCTAGTTGTGACAAATAGCATTGGAAGGGGGAGCTAAGTGTCACACAAGACAAAATAGCATAGTAGGGGCACCTTCTGAGCTTTGTAAGCATATATATAGAGTTCTCTATACTTGGTGTATTCTTGGGCATACGTATCAATACTAATAAGGATGTCAATGTTATAAGTGAGCAAGATTTTAATATCTAACATTAAGGTGTCTTTTAGTATAACGGTTTGGAGTTTATCAAAACTATAAGGTTAGCGTGCTCTAAGGGAGCACTCTGAGCATGGGTGACTCCATGGAAGTAGCAGCACCACAGAAACAGCGTGACATCTCATGTTAAAACAAACAATACCTCAGCATGTGGTATTTTGGTCATTACATATAACTCCTAGGAGTAATGTCATAGGCTTATTAATATCAACACTGGAAACAATTTAAACTCGGTGAGTTGGGAATCGATAATCGATGTCTTATTTCCAATCACTTTCTTTGAGGTAAGGAATGAATTGAATTTCAGCCTTACCTCTCTATCTTGCTTGGGTATTTTGGTACACTGGGCTGGGGGATCAGAGAGAAGCAATTACATCAAGCACCTATCACCTACTGTGATTGTAGATTGACTATCAGGAGGTGATTGATGGGTAGACAGAGATAAATTTATGAAGAAATTTCATGTTGATATTTGTTGAACGTTGCATTATGTGTTTCAAGGAGCAGATATCTCGTGCATGAAGCCTTGATATGGGACGCTTGGCTAGGTGACTTACTAGACTTTGCAGCTCATGCTTCATGATGGTTGTCCATTTTAGGTGATCTTTACTGTTTGGGAGAGACTATGATCCCGATTTTAACAAGCCAGACAACTCTTTAGTGGACAGGATGCACTAGCAGTTAATTTCACTTGTATTTTAATTCAAATTAGTTTGACTTTATTCGTTAGCTTTGATGTCCTTACCAAATACTAAAGATATAAAGACGTGTGACGAATTGCCACATCTCTCATGCATGACACTAAACATGAAAAAATATATATATTTCCTGTACTTCCTTCTTTTCCTCCTGTACTTCCTTTTTTTCCCCATTTCTCCCTTTCTTTATCAATTTAGCAAACAAAGGATAAACCTAGTGCCGCTATGTCATAGAGTGTTGAGTTCCCACACACTTAAAATTTATATTGAAAATTAAGTTGGAAAGATTGCAGTTTACTCACCCGAGACCTTTCTGAGACCAAGCTGTTTCATAGATGCCAGCAGCAGTCTGAAATGCAATGTCCACCATTCCTTCTTGAATCATGGAAGCAGCAACAGCATATGTAACTCCAGGCCAAACTTCCCTTGATTGCATAGCAGTCATATCAATTCTCCCATCAGGTGACATCCCATTTACTGCTCCTCGGGTCCCCCCCTTCATCTGAAGAACATTGAAATTGTATACTTTCTCGAGTGCACTTCTTACCTTGTCATCATCAGCAATCGGGAGAAGATCACAAGCTCTGGCATACCTGTAGTTTTATTTGGAACATAAGAAAAGATATGTTATCTTGAACAATATATGTCAAACTTTTTCTCCAGTTTTTCCATTATCAAGTTTCCATGGGCATTTATTAGACATACTTACTAAGGAAGTTCACAATTTTTCATGGTTGCACAAGATACATAAATGTTCTGAGATATATATAAATAATGTTTTAATAAATGGTGGAGAGCATTTCCCCAACAAAATCATTTTTCCTAACAATTGATGTCAAAGTAGAAAGAATCATCTTTTGTGACGTGAAATCTTGTTATTAGTAAAAGAAGGGGATAATTGCAAATTCACTTCCAAATCTATTTATGTGGTAATGTATAGACCCCTAAGCACCCAAAATGTAAATATACCTTAGCATAACTTTCAAAAATATGCACTTACCTCCTAAACGTTGCTAAAGCTTCCAAAATCATTGCTAGTACACATTAGCAATAGTGTCTAGTGATGGTTGGAGAGATGAGTGCACATTTTTAGAAGTTACAAGAGGTAAAAGACCATTTTAAGAGTCTAAAAGGAATATCCACATCTAACCAATAGTGTTAGGATTTACATGCAATCTTTCAGAAAAAGAAGAGGAAAAAAGAAAAACACTTGCTTATGAGGGGAGTTCAACTTACCATTGACCAGCTAGTTGATCAGCCTGAATAGATTCACTGGAATCGCGTCCACTATTATCATAATTGAAGTAGCTTCCATTCCATAACTTGCCATATACCTCTTTCGCCTTTTGGTACTTCAGCCAAAAGTAATTTCCAGCAGAACTATCGCCAACTTCATGAGCTAGTGCTGAAGCAGCCTGAAGGGCTGCCACCCAGAGCCCACCACAATATGCACTTACACCCATAACAGCCCATGCATCATATGTTTGATCTGGAAATCCTTCGTTCTCTATCATTCCATCCCCATCCTTATCAAACTGATCCATATATGCCATTGCAGCATAAACTGATGGCCAAACAGCCTCTACAAATCGTTTATCACCAGTAGCAACAAAATCTCTGTAAACTTGTAGAACAAATTTAGGATTTAAGTCTTTCCATCTGTCCGTATCAAAAAGGTTATAAGCATTTATTTCAAACCATGGATCACTCAGCCCAATATCATGCGGAACAGCCCCAAGAACCTTTCGTGGAACCCACTTGCCATCGCACATGACTTGCACCTTCTCCGGATCATGCAGCATGACTGCAGCTGCAAAGTCTCTTTGAATGCTGAGTTCCAGTTTTGGGAATAGCATGACCAGTGCAAAAGATGAATAGAAATGGACATCATATGTATTCCACATTAGGTATTCATTACCCTCGAGATACAGGAACTGCCCGATATTTTGTTCCCCTTCTTGGAGCAAATCAGCTCCAAACGCAGAATGGCCTGTTAACGGACTATGGATTTGTTCCAGAACTGTTGTCATCCTTCCAACTATTTTAATGGCTGTATTATTGCCAACTACATCCTTAGAGTCAGACTTAGAAATGTCACGGAAAATTTTTCTGTTTCCACTGGCCATTGATTTCTGCATTGGATGCAATCCATCTACCACATGAAAACGTCTGGTCAGTGACGATCTGAATAAAAATTCTTTATCTGAGAACACTTTTATGCTACACACCTGTCCAAATGGTTCCACCTGAATTTAGATAATACAGCTCATTGAAAAGGGTGACTGAATACCTGGTGAAATTTCAGTATATAACTTCGTCAGATCTGAAAACCATAATAAGAAGATTATATGCATGTATCGGTGCACAGTTTAGCTTAACTCACCATTCTGGGAGGCTTCTGTCCTCTAGAATTGGTCTTTGCCATGTTTCTATCTGGGACTCCCATTCCGTGTGCTCTTGAGGAGACAGACCAATTCATGAATTATATTAGCCATGAGAAGGAAAAAGTAACATCATTGATCAAAACCAAAAAACTATACTTCATGCAGATACAGCAATGAATTGAGAAGAGGGACATATCAGAGGGAGGATGTGGATGCAAGGAAAGAAAAATCACGAAAGGATAAGTTGCAAGACAGATGGATGAAACTTTATGTGGACACAGAAAAGGAAGAGGAGGATAGAATGTCAGAGACTGATAGAGTAGGATACTGCAAACCAAATTTGTTCCAACATAGCATAGACAAAAATGAAGCAGAAGGAAGAAATCAAGAAAATAAAAGCAAGAAAAGCTTATGGCAAAGGGGATGAACGGGTATATCACGATCAATAGAGATAAAAGAACAATGGGGGAAAAGGAGACAGAAAGAGATTGAGAATTAAGAAAGACTAATTTCCTTTAATGCAAAATATTTCCAAAAAAATATTGTAGACTTTAGATAATTAATAGCATACAGAAATGGGAAACAGATTATATTAGGAAACCTAATCAAAACATATAAAAATAGAAGCCAATTCAAGCCATAAAAATCACTCTCTTCATTTAGTAATAATCTACTTTATAGGAATATCATCACTTGATTATCATGGCATGTACTTAGCTAATTAGACAATTTACTGAAAGTAAAAAGGAAGGTTACAGAGAAGAATTGAAATGGATGTAAAATAGACCCTTTGAAGTCCAGGTGTGAGATTTCTATGAATCAATTACCAAGTATAGCATCACATGCAATGTTCACAGCTGCATTCCCATCGTTTTTGTAGAATTTTGTATAACGCCTACAAAAATAAAATGTTGTTGACTTAGAAAATTGCTAAAAAAAAAAAAACACTGTCAAAAACTGTATGTATGCTCACCTGTGGTAGATGTTGTTGCTAAACCTGACCTCTGGGCAATCCCAAGCTAAACAAAATGTTACTGTACGGACAGAATTAGCTGGCACAAGCAAGGAGGCTGCTATAGCAGCTCCAATGGCCGAACCTGGTTTTGATGGCACCTCATCATTTCTGCTTAGGTGGTCAAATGATCCATGCTACAATTACAGGGTGGTAAACAAGATCATAGGTTATCTTGCAGAAAATGAAATGACATACATTAGATGACTAAACATTCAAATAATTAGTAAGGTTAGCTGCATTTTCAAAGGAGTTTAATGAGATAAATGTATAATGGAGAGAGAAATAGGAAGCTTTCAAAGCATCACTAAAACAAAATACTGCTGCTAGTTCAGATAAGTTCATTGTGATATTAAAATACAGTACTAGAGCAACCAATCCTGAACTTGTGACCTGGTATCATCAAACCATTTAATATAAGATGCGACTAGGTCAATGTCTCAGTCCACATGTGGGAAGAGTTTGAAATGCAAAATGTGCAATTTACACCTAATATAAAAGGTCATGTTTCCAATTATAAGCTTAGCCAGTGTCTCAGCCCATAGGTTTATCCTTTTGCCAAGATTCTTTCTAGTCTAAGAGTGCATCTAATGATATTTCAGGTGGTCATAGATAGCCTAAATATAAGCTCAATGCACGCAAGCAAAACTGATGAAAGGAGATGAAGCCCCAACCTTTTGTATTTCAGTCCACATATCTTTTGCTGTGAGTCCCTCAGTTTCACCAGATATGATGAAGCAAGGACACTCAGAGACATGTACATCTGATGTTTCCTGAGCTGCAATGGCAAATGTAACAGGTGGATTTCCACCTGCAGTTCTGAGATTTTGAATTTGCTTCAGCCACATGAAAGTTGAATTAATAACATTGAATACAACTGAGCAAATAGGGAGCAAAATCTTCAATTTCCAACCACTTACTTATGTTGTAAAAGGACTCCACGAACACCATCTCTAGTCCTGGAAAAAATGGGAAAATGTTATGAGACTCATGCATTGACAATAGTCCAGACAAGCCCACCAGAACTTACAACTGAAATCACTCAATATAGGGTAATTCAAGCAGTAATGCTGGATACTGATGGAACAATTAAATTCAGAAAAATTCTTACTTCATCTTGGAATTGACATGATTGCCAGATAATCCTGAGACTCCACCCACCGAATTCTGGATAATCAGAAAATGAAAATTAATCAATAATTTTGCGATTATTTCAATGACTAAGACTTCAGTTCCTTTGGTCTTCTAATTTCAATCGGGAACTTGAAGATCATAAAGTAATCTAATTTTATAACATTAGTACAGTATCTCAACAAAAGACACAAGGGAATCTGTCCTATTGGTTCCCAACAGTATCATCTTAGACAAATAATGTAACAACTTAAAATGCAAGTGTAAGAAAATTTACAACTTACCACCCATGTGAAAAGCAAGGTGACATCTGCTGGAGTCATCCCTTGGTTAGACAGCTAAAAAACGGCATAGGGTTAAGTGAAAAGCTGAGGTTGACAACATATTGGACATTTTCATATCATTTTCTTAACATTTCATACCGTGAATGTAAAAACAGAGACAGGAAGACTGCTTTCCTTGTAGTTGTGAGGAATAAAAGGAGACATTTGACGACATACAATGCTAAGCTCAGGGTCAGGTTCACCTGAATTGAGAAAAAAAGGAAAGATTATTGCGTCTACATAGAGTGTTCATTAATAATCTATACCAATTTTTCAAAAATTTGGCTCTTGCTAAAGCTATTACTATCATAGTTTGTCCATGCCCTTGGATATAATGCATGATATGAGCATCTTTCCTCATTCAAGTTCCAATTCCATGAATCAACTCCTGAACTCATCTTTCCTCTGCAAAATAATTCAAAAAGGTAAGCATTCCCCTTCAAGCAGTCAAGCTTCATAGGTTTTTTTTTTTTTCTGTATGAATTAAATTGATAAATTTGCAAATTGACAGTTGCAGACTTACTTTGGCAGCTCATTGCTCCTTGGACATAACACAGTTGAAACCTTCTTTTGGTTTGGACGTGAAACAAAAACCTAGAACAATTACAAATCCATAAATATGTTATAGCTATAAATAATAACTCATCAAACAAAATTCAATTTGTAGTTTTTGCTTTCTTGAATTAGTTTTTTATTTTTTCCTTTGGCCAAAATAAAAGTACTTTCACTCATTAACCACAATCCAAAAGCATAAAAGAAACATCCTCAGAGAGAGCAACATCAGAAAAACTAGAGTCAAGGGAAAGTAGCCTAAGGAGAGAGGATGGGGCATTTAACCATCAGTCTAGAGGCCAAATCCTTTTCCTGGTCTTAACATCTACCAATCTTCAATTCTATTTGCATTTCTAGAAATATTTACAGCTTGAACCTCCTTGAAACAAAGTAATTCCTCTTTTAGGTCTTTCACAAGCAGCTTTTTAACCAGCTTACAAAAGAAGCATTATGGGACAAAGATTTTGCAATCTTAGTAGCATCAGTTTCCAAGATAAAAGAAGTGCAGCCTCTTTCATGCACCATATTCTAGACAGAACATATCTTTGTTTCTATTTCCTTTTATATGAGACATTGTTAGCAAACAGCCTGCCACTGCTTCCATGAAGGTGTACACATGCCGGAATAGAAAGAGTTGACTTTCTACAAGTCATGTCCTAGCAAATATTGTCTTAGGATAGAGTGTTATGTGTAGGTGACGTATTGTGTGTGTATGTGTCAGTCGTGCTGTGTGTGTGTATGTATGTATGGGTAGTTATGGTCGTGTAATGTGGTATTCTGTTGGTGTATGTGAAAGTGTGGGTAGGATAGTGGGGTTAAGGGAATATGGATAATAATAGTGAGAGAGAAAATAGGAAGGTGGTTAGTAACCACCTTAGAAACCTGTATGTACTTAACAAGAAGAATAATGAAAAGAGCAGCCTATTTTCAACCCAGAAAACACATTTCCGAAATCTAGGTCTCTCTAACGAGCCCTCACACTCAGTAAAAATAGGGAAATGTGTCACTCCAAGAGAATTGAGACCAATTTCACAATCAGCAAACCTGTTACTGGATCCTATAAAAGATTCAATAACAATTTGGTATCAAAGCCAGGTATGGAAGACTTAAGGAAGGTGCAGCAACAGTTGGAGACCCTCCTTGCAAAGTACCAGGATGATAGGTCGTGTATGGCTTGAATGGAAGCAAGGCAAGATCAATTGGCCACACAGATGGAGACCCTATCACATAAGGGGTCAATGTCCAAACAGCCAAAGCAAACGTTGAAGGCAATAGAGGACATTCGGGTGGACGAAGCATGTGCACGTGGACCAGTTGTGCCCAAGTACACCAAGTGGGACTTTTCTAAGTACGATGGGAGCACAGACCCGCTGGCATGGCTTAATCGTAGCGAGCAATTTTTCAAAAACCGACTTGTTAGGGATGAAGATAAGGTCAAATTGGCAGCATTCCACTTGGAAGGGGATGCACAGCTGTAGTATATGAAGCTGGAACGCAAACACGCGATTGGAAACTGGTTGAAGTTCAAACGCATGTGTGATTTAAGATTTGGCCCACCAGTCTAAAGTAATAAAATCGGGGAATTAGCCAAATTGCGATAGGCATCCACTGTGGAAAGCTATCAATGGAAGTTTAAACAACTTTCCACACAGATTGCCTCCCTCACACTCGAAAACAACATTGGGATATTCATTAGTGGGTTGAAGGAATTAATTACCATAGAAGTGGAACTCCACCAACCTACTAGTCTCTCGGAGGCCATGAGTCTAGCAAGGTTGTACAAGAAAAGAGGTACGCCAACTAGGAAGAAATAGGGGGACGACTACGCCCACAAGTCGTAACACCAGTGGCCACTCGGTAACCCTTCATCCAAAAGCTGAGTAAACCGAAAATCGAAGAATGTCGAGCCAAAGGCCTATGCTTCAACTGTGACGAACCTTTCACAGTCGAGCATAAGTGCAAGCGGCTTTTTTGGCTAGAGTGTGAAGAAGAGGAGGACGATGCGACCTTGAAGGGAAGGGGTACCCTAAGGGAAGAGGTGGAAGGAGAGTTGGAGATTTCACTTCAAGCTAGGAGGGATTGACGAAGGCCTAAACAATGAAGGTTCCAGGACAAATTAATGGCCAGGAGATCATGGTACTCATCGATTCAAGGAGCACCCACGGTTTCATCAATACCTTATTAGTGTTGCAGCTAAGGCTGTGAGTGGAGCTCCGTGCCAAGCTACAAGTCATGGTAGCCAACAGGGAGAGAATTGGAAGTGAAGGGATTTGTCAGGAAGTACCCTTGCTGGTTGACAACGTGCCATTCCTCCTTAACCTATACTCTCTGCCCTTGTGCGGAGTGGGAGTTGTTTTGGGGGTAAATTGGTTAAAGTCTCTTTAACCAATTGCCTGGGATTTTTCCTCACTAAAAATGAAGTTCCAACAAGGGCCGAAGGAAGTAACATTGCAAGGGGCCGTTGGGACCTCAGAGCCTCCAAGGCTAGTTGTGGATATCTGAGAGGCGAACCAAGCTCATGAGCTACAGCAATTAATAACCACATTCAATGACATTTTCCAACCCCCACCAGGTCTGCCGCTAGCTAAGCCTTATGATCATGCCATCCGTCTACAGCCAGGAACACCACCCATCGTGGTCCGCCTATACCATTATCCCCACAACCAAAAAGATGAGATCGAGCGACAATGTGAGGAGATGCTCACCAAAGGAATCATCCATCCTAGCCGATCACCTTACTCTTCCCCGATGCTATTGGTCAAGAAAACAGACCACACTTGGCACTTTTGCATCGACTATTGCACCTTGAACAACAAGACTTTTAAGGACAAGTTTCCAATACCAATCATTAAAGAGCTCTTGGAAGAATTATAAGAAGTCTGTTATTTTTCCAAGCTAGATCTGGCTTCAAGATACCATCAAGTTAGGATATAGCCCTTGAATGTAGAGAAGACGGTCTTCTAGACTCATCACAGTCACTTCAAGTTCCTAGTCATGCCCTTTAGGCTCACGAACACTCCGTCAACCTTTCAAGACCTCATGAATGAAGTTTTTAAGGGATTCCTTCAAAAATTGGTTCCGGTTTTTTTTTTTACGCTATTCTCATTCTTGGGTGGAACATCTCCAGCATCTCAACTTGGTCTTTTCCACACTTAAGCAAAACAAATTGAACTTGAAGAAATCCAAGTGCAGTTTCGCGCAGAGGCAAGTCTCTTACCTAAGCCATCTTATATCAGCCATCGGCATAGAAGCAGACCCTCAAAAGATAACAACAAGGCAGTATTGGCCCAAACCAACAACCATCACAACCTTGCGGGGGTTCCTGGGGTTAATCTGTTATTATTGCAAATTCATTCGCAACTATGGCTTGATTGCGGAACCTCTAACCAAGATGTTGCGTCGCAATAGCTTCATGTGGATGGAAGAATCAGATCGCGCCTTTGTTGCTCTATGAGAGGCCATGCCACACACTCCAATATTGTGACTTCCGGATTTCTCCCAGAATTTCATAGTGGAATGTGATGCATCAGATAGTGGGATCGAGGCCGTCTTGTAATAGGAGAACCAGCCCATTTCTTTCTTTAGTTGCCCCTTTGCGCAAAGAGACCTGAAGCTACCAGCCTATAAGAAGGAATTGATTGGCTTAACGAAGGCAATTCGACATTGGAGAGCATACTTGTAGGGAAGGAGGTTTATCGTCAAGACAGACCACTATAGTTTGAAATTCCTCATGGAATAGCGGATCACCACATCTCCCCAATAGCATTGGATTAGTAAGTTAATGGGGTTCGACTTTGAAATCCAATATCAACCAAGGAAACACAATCGAGTGGTTGATGCGCTCTCACAACGGGATGGAGTAGGAGCAGAAAGCTTCGCCATTTCCACGCCACAATTGCACCTATTTGACCTGATCAAGAAGGAGATAGCTGCTTGTACCACTTTGCAAGATCTTTGCCAACAGATCCAAGACAACCAGAATGGGCCAAAGTGGAGCACGGAAGAGGGACTAATTTTCTATAAGGATAGAGTTTACTTGGAGCCAACTTCTACCCTTTGTGCCACCATTATCCATGCCACCCACAATCAATGCCACAAGGAGCATCAACGCGCACACTACTGCATTGGCCAAGATTTCTATTGGAAGGGCAAGAGCCAACAAGTATAGGACCTAATACGTGCTTGTACCACCTACCAACAACACAAAGTCAAGCACCTCTAACCAGCTAGCCTACTATAACCACTACAGGTGCCACACCAAGTCTAGTCCAACATCTCTATAGACTTCATCGCCGTGCTTCCCCAATCTCATGGTAAAACTGTTCTCATGGTTGTGGAGGATAGATTTTCTAAATACGCACATTTTATTCCTAGGAGCCACCCATATAATGCAATCTCGGTAGCCAAGGTTTTCTTTGATATAATTTTTCGACTTCATGGACTCCCCTAAACTATTGTAAATAACAGGGATGTCACATTCACTAGCACGTTTTGGCAAGAGCTCTTCAAGCTCAGCGACATCAGACTCTCTTTCTCCTTAGCCTATCATCCCCAAAGTGATGGTCAAACGAAAGTCATCAACTACACAATTGAAATGTATCCGCATTACTTCACTAGTGATCGACCAAGGCGCTGGATAGAATAGATTCCTTAGGCCAAGTATTGCTACAACATGGGTTACCATTCCACCCTCAAAACAACCCCCTTCCAAGAAGTCCGTGGATGCCCCCCTCCATGCCTTCTTGCCTATACTCTTGGCCAAACTAAATTGGCAGCTGTGGAACAAGCCTTAGCAAATAAAGATGCAATTCTTACCAAGTTGTGTGACAAGCTTGTTCTCGCCCAAAACCTCATGAAGGTTCAATATGACTCTAAGCACTGAGAGGTTTCCTTTAACCCCAGTGACCTGATCCTACTACGATCAAAGCCATACCGCCAGAGCTTCTTATCAGCTACAAAACTTCACAAGTTGTCTCCACGATTTTATAGCCCGTTTCCCATCGATGCTCATATAGGTTCCACCGCCTACAAGTTGCGTCTACCCCCCTCCAACAAGCTCCATCCGGTGTTCCATGTTTCCCCCCTCAAACGATTCATCAGCCACCTCCACAAGAGCTTAGTATCCCTCTCACCAGCCACAGGCAAGTTGTGCCATTGCCACAAGCCATTCTAGAGGCTCACAACCACAACTCCCAATCTGAAGTTCTGATTCATTGGGAAGGCTACTCTCCAACAAAAGCTTCATGGGAAGATGCGACCATGATCTGCCACCGCTATCCTAACTTTGCGCTGAGGTCAAGCGCCATCTTAAGGGGGGGAAGCCATGTTAGCAAACAACCTACCACTGCTTCCATGAAGGTGCAAACACACCAGAATAGAAAGAGTTGACTTTCTACAAGTCGTGTCCTAGCATATATTGTCTTAGGATTGGGTGTTACGTGTATGTGTTATGTGTTAGTGACATGCTGTGTGTGTATGTGTCAGTCATGCTCTATGTGTGTATGTATGGATAGCTATGGTTGTGTAATGTGGTATTTTGTTAGTATATGTGAAAGTGTGGGTAGGATAGTGGGGTAAGGGAATATGGATAATAATAGTAGGAGAAAAAATAAGAAGGTAGTTAGTAACCACCCTAGAAACCTATATGTACTTAACAAGAAGAAGAATAATGAAAAGGATAGCATATTTTCAACCCAGAAAACACATTTCTGAGATCTAGGATTCTCTCTAACGAGACCTCACATTCTGTAAACATAGGGAAACAAGGACAAAAGTCTCGCTCCAAGAGAATTGAGACCGATTTCACAATCAGCAAACCTATTACAAGATCCTCTAAAAGATTCGATAACAAACATGCTCTACATTCTTATTGGCCATGTAGGAGAGAATCCATGAACAGTGAACCAAAATATTAAATATAGAAAAATTGCTGATAACCTTCCAAATTTTTATAAGAGGATATATAGCCTATATATTTTACACCATCATCAGTACAGACTTGGAAAAGCAGCATGTACTTGGCTTGTACTATAACAACTAATTTCCTGCCACCTTCTTTCACTCAACGTTGGCTTATGGAAAAGGAGATATATTTTTCTTTATCTCTACACAGGCCTGGTTGAACTTGCAAGTGCATTAGAACTGTTCTTCACTTAAACAGGATTTGATCAACTAAGCAGTCTCAAAAGTTTTTGTAACGGTTTTGTCTGCAATTACAGGCTTTCAGTTATGAGGTTTTATAAGATATGCCCGCCATATGGTGATAATAGATAATTTCTTTATTCAATCATGGGATATGTTCAGAGTGAACATCTTATATCTAAATGAAAAGCATGAATTGCTTCATCTACCACTTATAACCTTTCATTATATAATTGATAGCCATAGGTTCATTCCATTTGTCTGATCTAACTAAATCTTTGCGCTTGGCTTCAAACTTCAATGAAAACCCGGTTAATTAATTTCCCAACACAAGTTAAAAAAATTCAGCCTCATGTGTATCAGCTTACTATAAGAATTTATGTTGCATTGCCATGTAAAACATTTTGAAACAAATGCACACCAATCATTATATAAGTCAGAACCTGCAGAGCATACTATAAGCCATCTAAAACTTACAGAGAATTGATTAGCTAGAACTGGGGCCTCCTCACAAATTGTCGGAAACAGTTGAAAGCGTTGAAACTCACCTCTGTAGCTCCTTCCAATACTTCCTGCACTATTTTTGTACAAGATGGTCAACAAAAAAATGGTTTATATGATTGAGAAAATTTTAATCTCATCAAAACTGGTAAAATAAATAATGATTTTGTGTATTGCAAGATGCAGCACCTACCCAATTCCACCTAAAGGAACGCCATGGTCACCAGTCAAGCGATGTTTTTTTATAAAATCAAATATCGTCGTCTGAAAATCAATTTGCAACAAACCATATGAACTTCCCCAACTAAAAACAACACCAATAATTAATCATGAGGTAGGGGTATGGCTATGTTTGACTCTAAATGCTAAATGCAGCATTTCAAATGCTCATAGTTAAAATATTAAGAAAATAAAAACAAATGAAGGCACAACTTACATTGGAGTACTGAAAGATTATCATAAAATTATCTTAAATGCTTAAAGTTACTCATTACTAGATTTGGTATTAGTTTTGTCATTCTTGATCCTCAATCATTCCAATATAGTTGCACTTTTACGCCTTTCAATCCCCTCAGTATCCTTAATTGTGAGCATTCCAAATGCTGCATTTAGCATTTGAAGTGAAATGTAGCCCATGCATCTTACCCTTCCTTTAACTGCTTCCTTTCTGGAATGCTGCCACAGCCGAACTCCTATTGGAGCCTTCCAAAGACCAATTGAGGATATGCAATGCAAAAGGTGTAGTCAATAATAATAACCAACACAACCAGATAAAGGAACTTGAGAAAGTGAAAACCCACCAAATGTACTTTCTCTCGCAATGTCAAAGTGAATTGTGATGGAGTTTTTTCTTCACTGCTGAATTTCCGTTGCCATGTCAAGTGGACAGGTTGCCCAGGCTGAATAAAAAAGAATAAAGTTCAGTTAATTTCAATGGTGCAGTCAGTTACATGGTCCAAAAATTATGAGCTTTGGTACATGTTTAGAGAAATACATCCCAAAATTTATTCCAATTCTGATATGTAACCTGCTCATTCCTTCAGTTTTATCAATCCAGTAATACAGAGGCATTTCTCAATGCAAGCCCTGCTAAGTAATTTGGCTTCAACTTTTGGACTTCTTTTTCGGTGTTTCTATAATTTTGAAAAATTAAACTTGGAAATGTGTAACCTAACCAATCATCTAATCCACCTCTACAACCGAATCCACTTGATCTTCCCCCATTGCTGTTTAGACAAATTCGGAATCAAATTCCCAGGGCTCAAGTATTCCCATATTAACTAAAATAAAAAACTTTCAGCAGCAATTTAGCTAGGAAAAGAAAACTGAAAAACGGCAGGAGCCCCTCAATTTAAAAAAAAAAATTAAAAAAAAAAAGCACAAATTCCTAAGTATCATCCTTCTCTGAATAAAGGGGAAATCTTTTACAGACCCAATATGATGGACTGAAACCATAATACGCAAATATTTGGAATTTAAAATACCAAATGTTGATACATTGTAGTCTCAGTCCACAAGACAGGGTTTGGAAGATGGCTATCCTGCATTAAATGTCTAGAGAGACTCGCATATTTTTTGGGGGCTGGGAAGAATTATTGATCCAGAAAACCAATCATTTTTCATAAACAGAACAAGATTAAACTAATTACATACAATAAAATAAAGCATAAACCCCAAAGATAATAATTGTACAAAATTCATATACATTCAATTGCAATAAAAAAATGGTAAAAAAAGGAAACAAATGAAGACACAGACCTTATATGAAGATGGATCAGACTCAGACCAGGGGCCTGATTCTGCATGATTCGCGAAACCATTTTCCATGCGGCCGATTGGAATTTGATCTCACAATATCACCACTGCCGCAACTTGGGAGAATGAAAAAGAAAAGGAAAAGGAGAGGCTAAAACTCAATCAACAATACGTTTATAACTACAACAATACCAGACTACGTTTATATCTATATTTCTATCGATATCGATATATTTTTAAACGTGGTATAAATAGAAAAATAAATAAATAAATAAATAAACACCATGGCTCACAAGTCTCTCAGTTGCCTCTCTCTGTCTTCGTACTTGTGGTTGTGAACCGGACACAGGAGTACAAGTCAAACCATATCTGATGCTGATCCCAACCAATTGGATTTGACTGTACCCTTCCTAACAAATCAAACCAATCAAAATAATAACAATAATAATAATAATAATAAACAAATAACAACAAAAGAAAACTAGCCCGTATCTTTAGCCAAGATCCGTTTTTATGCTGGATTTGGATATATAAGCAATAAATAAAAGTATTCCAATCACCGTCCATTTAGTAACGACAACCTTAGACAGCTTGACAATAAAATGACATAAATATACATATATGTATGATTTTTACACTGTAACCAACTCTCCCAATTTCAAAAATTTGTGTTTCTAAGATGAATACGCACATATGGATCATGTTAGAGCATAATATCCTATCCATGTAGACTGGATCTATAGAAGAAAAAGATTCATTACTAATTTATTATGCCTTTTTTCTCCCACATTGGAAATAATAATGTCCATCTTCACGCCCGAATTACATGCAAATAAAAAATAATGGTTAAGGTCTACTCATGGCAAACCCAGTTTGGTTAATTTTCACTTGATTTTGGAGATAACATTTCGGAAACAAAAGCATTTATCAACTCTTAACATTACAAGTTCCCATGTTTCAATAAAATATAGGCTGGATACGGGCAGACTGCGTAAGTTTTTACTACTCCGATCCACATCGTAAATGTGCGTATGAAGCCTCATGGTTAATATAAAATCAAACCTGGCAGGGAAAGTCGAATTTCTCTTGAATTTGGAAAAGGGAATAATGAGTATATATTTATCTTTACAGAAAAAAAGTGGGGGCAGGTAGTGGAGAGAGAGTGAGGGAGAGGATTGCGTTCAAGAAACAGACATCGGTCGGTTTAGGAAAGGATCCGTTTCTCCACACAAAAAATAAATAAATTACGTGTGTTTTTAAAACATCATCAAATAAATCTAACGTTCACGTGGTTGTGACCTTTGCTGTTTACCTTTTACTACATATTTTTGTAATACGGTGTTTTTTTTTTTTTGTTTTTTTGCATGTCTAAATGGACAGACAGAATCTCTGCTTGTTCTGGGTGGTGGATATTAATTTTATATTTGTCGTCTGCTTTTTGCCAATCACCCTTTAAAAGGACAATGGAGTCCCCGTCGTGGAAAGTAAGTGAATGGTTTTGGTTAGATGGCGTGGAATAACACACTTGTATGTTACTTTTTTATTTGAAGATAGTACTTTGTCCTTATTTTCCTAATTTTATATATATATATATATATATATATGTGTGTGTGTGTGTGCGCGCGCGCACACTGCGCATGGCACCCGGATCAAATTTTGAGGTATTACAACATATTTTGATAAGATCATAAGTGTGTTCATATTAAAATTAAATTTTAAGGATTATTTTCAATCTTCAAAGGTTAATTACCATTTTATAAGAGTTTATAGAATATTAAAATACACTTTAATAAGGTTAGAAGTATATCTATATTAACATCAAAATTTTAGAATTTTTTTGCAATCTCCAAGAGTTAATTGCCATTTTATAAGAGTTTGGAGAATATCAAAACAAATTATCAAAATTATCCAAACATAAATAAATAAATAAATACACTATGATAGATTAAAAGATGTATTCATGCCAAGATCAAATTTAAAAGGTCCTTTCTAATCTCCAAAAGTTGTTTGTCATTTTATTAGAGTTTAGAGGTTATTAAAATATAACACATAAGTTTGGATATATATTCACACTAGGATTAAAGTTATATATATATATATATATATATATGCAAGGAAAGAGTAAAAAGTGAAATATATAAAAATAAAATAGAGGAAACTAGTAAAATGCCCTTATTTTAAAAACTATTTACTAAAAAATGATTCCAACCAAAGCATTTGGCATATACAATTGCTAAATCATAAGTAAAAGATGCAATTTAACTTTAGTTGTAGAATGATTTAACGTTAGTCATAGAATCATTGAGCTATACTAAGAAATTGCAATTCGAGCTTGTGATTTAATATTCACGTCCTATCCACAATTTAAATGTTATTTGTGTATTTTAAAAAATTAGAGCTTGAAGGTGCAATTTCCATTAAAAATTGCATATTGAGTCTAAAATTTTTATTAAAAAAAAGTGTCAAAATAAACATATCTTATATATATAATTTTTACTGCAACATTTATGAAATTACTGTTACCCAACCACATTTTACAAAATAATTTCAAAGGGAAATTTTGACCTCTCATCTCAATAAAGTATGAACTGTGATTTGATTCAAAAACTTTACTCTTATAACGAATACGACTCTCCACTAAGACGATGACCTATTAATCTACCCTACTAGGTCCCAAAGATGTCCTAAAGTATTTCCCATGGGCACTAACTACCTAAAATCGGATTCCAATTCTTCTACACTTATTAATTTCGATTGTTATTTTCTCTATGAACTGCTATTAAATTTACCTAGAACTATATATGTATAAATGATATATATAACTAAACTAGTTATTAGAGTGCATAAGTAACAGTTTAAATGAATGCTAGATGTAATGCATTCATTACAAATGTCTAAAAATATGAATTAATTAAATCTAAAGATTTATGGTCATTTTTGCAAAAAGATGCTTTCGTTTATACACTCATAAAAAAACAAAAATAAAATGTTATATAGTTACATTTTTTTAATTCAAATTATGAAAATATTTTATAACTATTCATGCAAATCTTTTGAGGAAAATTCAAGTTTTACATAAAATTATCTTCTACTAGCATGATGACTAAAAGTATTATAAACTAATTTACCAACAACATGTGTATTTATAGATGGAGTAGTAAATGAGTCAAGTTAAGACAAAATAGTACTAAGTTTGAGTTGAAGCTATAGAAATTTCAATTTTAAAGCTTGACTTGAGTTAAATTGAACTTAGAATTTTGAGTTGGAGCTTAATTCCAGGTTACCCTCAATAAACTTAAACTCAATTCAATTAAACTCTTTAAGGTTAAAATATACCTTTTTAAATAATATTAGTTTACAAGCTCTATTTGAACTTAATTAACACTTAAGCTCACATTGAGCTCATCAAGCACTCAAGCTAGTTAAACCAATATCATCAAGTTTGAGTTCGATTTCATAAACTATTTTAGTAGTTTGAGCCCAAACTTGACTCGATTGTTATGTAGTCAAACTTAAGTAAATATTGGATTAAATGAGTAGCTCATAAGTAGGTTTGGCTTATTTATATTCTTATTTATATGTAATTGTATTCATGTTATCCTTGGTTTTTTTTTTTTTTTATGTAAGCACATATTATAGATGTTAATTCATAATAAGTATACATGACATATATTATAAATGCTTAATAATGTATATATGAGGATCAACAATGATGCCTCACCTACCCATTTATTGATTTGCGTTCGAGATATTAAAGTCTCAGGAGGAGATTCAAGTAACTTAGGTGGACTTAAATCATGCAATTAATAACTCATCTTATCTACCCCTTTGTGTAAATAATAATATATTCTTATTATTAAATAACTACATACTCTATCTGTATAATATATATATTTTTTATTTTGAGAAACCTTTCGGTTTGTATTAATCTACTCACTAATTAGCAATCACTTCGACCTATACGAGATATTACTATGAAAAAAGATTGAAAGAAAAAATATTATGGGGTTCCGAAAATGTATATAACCTATGTTAATTCCCCAAGTCCCATATTTGTAATAGGATAAATGGAAATTTATGGACGTATTAGTGAAATGCATATAAGCCCTTCCATATATCGTGTTAAACACAGCGGCAACCTTCTAAATGTCTTTCTCTTGGAATGGACTTGGATTTTTTAGTGGAGTTAAAAAGGAAAGACAAATTATATAAGGAATGCTTATTATCAAAAAGTATATATATATTTTATATCCATATATCAAGGTGTTTAGAGTGGGCTTGCTCTCTTATGTTTTGTATGTTTTATTTTTTAGAATAAAACAATTATTTATGAGGGTTATATAAAGAAAGTAATACTATAGAGAAATTATATATATATGGTTATATCTATATTAAAGTTTATAATATTAAAATGAATTGGGGTATTTTGGGTCTTGAATGGTTTTAGTCAAATAAGTTTAAAAATGACATGTAGATGCAAGTTATTTTTGGTAGTGATTTTAGTTGGATGATGGTTTTATGTAGAGATAGATTAATTTGGATAATTATTTTGTGTAATGGCTATCTTCTTCTTCTATAATATTAAAGCCAATGGGGTTTTCATATCTTACATGTTTACATTAATTAAATAAAATTTAGGGGAAAAAGTGAAGGAAGGAATTATAGTAAAAGTGAGTGAGGTAAATAAAGGAATTATTTTGATATAACCATATGGAGACATATGTCCACGTAAGAAAATTACTTTATAATTATTTTTTGAATTTACACAATATGATATATAATTTAATTAGATAATTGTACCTTTTTTTTTTCTAACACTCAAAACATGGATGCAACATTCACTATTTTAAAGATAAGTTATTTTAGGTGGTTATTTTAAATGATTTTTCGGTATCTATAAAGCTCGTGTGGCATCTATCATTATGTATCTATAGTGAGATTCTTAAGACAACTTTCTCTATCTCAAATAAAACACATCATAGTTTTTATAACATGATTATTAGTCTATTATACTATATAATCTCATAAGTGCCTCTTCATTATTAGTAATAAGGTTATCATGTTATATAAAGTTAAAATAAAGTGATCTAATAAAATTATTGACTTTAATGTATTAAGTATGAGTTAATATGTGTAAAAACTGGAGATACTATTTTTTATTTTATGATGAGCTAAATTGGAAATAGTAAAACCTAATAGGAAGTTAAGATATGGATATATATATATATATAAGGTTATGGTCCCCAAAGTCATGGTGATGCTATTATGTTCTCTTCAATACCCCATTATCAAAAAGGAATAGAGACAATAAATCTCTAAGGACATCCGTATTGCTTGCAAAGTTGCTCTATCATATCAAGTTATATGTCTCTCAAGTCATAAATTCAAGTATGCTTCCATATGTCGTTCTTTTAATAGTGCCCTAATTTTGCACATAGATGGTTCTTGAATGAATTATGTTTGAGAATAATTGCAAAGTAATCCCAACAAGTGGTATCAAAGCATTCATGTGTAAGATTAGAGCCTATTTTAATAAAGCTTTGTTAAGTTTCATAAATCTTGTTTGAGGCCATGATTCGTTATTAGGGTTAACATGAAATTACATGAACAAGTATGCTCCATTGGGAATAGTAAGATCATATAGATATCTAGTACAACTTTGGTATAATGTTGGCTTTGTATGGAGATAAAAATCAATCTAGAATGGAGTTAAGGTTTATGGTATTCAAAATAAGAAAAAGGAATTTATGCTTAAGTATATGCCTAAAGTACACAACTGTGTTTCAAGCTATATACATCAAGTGTATGGCATGTTTAGAAGCATGAGGAAGAAACACAGTCATGTTTATGCTCGTGTATCTCATGGTTTGGGAATGTGTTCATATGGAAAGTACATGAGCGTATTGCACTTAGGCTTGAGAAGACAAGAGGTACATGGCCAAGAATAGAACCATGTTTAAGGTCGTAAACTCTTAACAAAGGAACACGCCAAGTATAGAGCCAAGAACATAACTGTGTTCAAGGTTGTGTACCTTACCGACATAAGAACATGTAAAGTACATCAATAAGAAGGCACTTGTGTAACTCAAGAATGAAGAACACAGCTAAGAGCATGGCCATGTTCAACCCAAGAACCCTAAAGTTTAATATAAAAAAAAAGGGAAGAGTGTTTTTCCTAGTAAACTTTTATATCTATTATTTGAAATGAATGATTAAAATTGCATATTGCCAAATTAACCTCTACTATGGAAGTTGTTCATTTTGATTAAGTAGAAAATGATGTGTGTATGTAAATCATGAGAACATTGATCAACTTAAAGGAAGTTAATGTTTGGCCAATTTATTTGCACACCTAAGGTGATAAATATGTGATAATTGTTTGGTTTTTTGGTGAATGATTAATCGGTCCGAAGAAAAGCTTAATCATTTGATAGACTTTTATTATTAATGTTTGATTATTGCACCAAGAACACCACTTACGAGTTGATATTTTTGTCCAAAGACTAGATATCATTGTTGTGTTAAGTGTCTTGTGGCATGCTTTGCCATTATTTGAATTTTAAAGTTGTATACTTCAGTATGAGTGCAAGTTTAATTTTTGTTCTGCTTGTTTTATTCTCTATTCAGTTACTAATTATGTTGCAAATATCTCTACAAACATCAATTCTATTCCTATTCTAAATGGCACAAAGTTTAAGGCATGACAAGAGAACGTAATAATCATTCTTGGAGTCATGGACCTGGACTTAGCGTTGAAGGAAGATTGCCCTCTCGCCATTACTAACAGGAGTACCTTTAATGAAAAGAAGGAGATGGAAAGGTGAGATTGGTCAAATCTCATGAGCCTGATGATCATGAAACATGTTATTTCAAGAAGCATTCAAGGGCACTAGAAGGGAAATGGCAATATTAGGAAATATATCATGGAGATGCCTCACATTGCCTCAAAACTTAAGGTACTAAAGCTATATTTAACTAAAGAATTATTAGTGCACTTGGTTTTGATATCTCTTCCGACACAATTTAGTCAATTTGAGGTGGGTTATAACTGTCAAAAGAAATCTTGATCCCTTAATGAGCTCATCTCATACTATGTTTAAGAAGAGAAAGGCTAAATCATGAAAAGGACTAAAAGTGCTCACTTAGCCAATGCTTTTAAGGACAAAAAGACTAAGAAAAGGAAGAAGGGTAAGGAAGTTGTAGTATAGACACCACAAAAGAAACAACACAAGGAGCAAGCTGAGGATGCTTGTTCTTTTATGGTGCTAAAGGACATAAGAAAAAGCAATGTTCCAATTATCATGCTTGGCGTGCAAAGAAAGGTACACTTAACTTTGTTTATTCTAAGGTTAATTTGACTTCAATACCTAGACACACATGGTAGATAGATTCAAGTGCAATAACTCACATCAATATGTCTATGTAAGGTTACTTGAGTTGCTGAAAGCTTAGTAATGGTGAAAAATACATCTGTGTTGGCAATGACAAGTCGGTAGAGGTCAATGCAATAGGAAACTTTATATTATTAATAAGAACTAATTGTTATTTGGATTTGAATGAGACATTTGTTATATTGTCCCTTAAATGAAATTTAGTTTCTATTGTCACTTTAGAAAAATTTAATTACACTTGTTCATTAAGCAATAGACAGTTTAGTCTCTTTTATGATTTAAAACTAGTTAGCACTAGTTCATTGTCTTATAGTGATAATTCATATTTGCTAATACAATTGCCACTTATAATGAATCCATGCATGTTAATTCACAAAATTTAAAACACAAATTAACCAGTGAGAATTTAGCATCATTATAGCACAAGAGATTATGTCACATCTCTAAAAGGAGAATAGAAAGACTTGTATTTAACAGTAATCTCAATCCCCTTAATTTTATAGATTTTGATACATGTATTAACTATAGTAAGAGAAAACAAGCAAACGTCAAGAAATTAGGTGCCAATAGGGGTACAAAAGTTTAATTTTTGTTCTGCTTGTTTTATTCTCTATTCAGTTACTAATTCTGTTGCAAATATCTCTACAAACATCAATTCTATTCCTATTCTAAATGGCACACAAGTTTAAGGCATGACAAGAGAACGTAATAATCATTCTTGGAGTCATGGACTTGGACTTATCATTGAAGGAAGATTGCCCTCTCGCCATTACTAACAGGAGTACCTTTAATGAAAAGAAGGAGATGGAAAGGTGAGATTGATCAAATCTCATGAGCCTGATGATCATGAAACATGTTATTTCAAGAAGCATTCAAGGGCACTAGAAGGGAAATGGCAATATTAGGAAATATATCATGGAGATGCCTCACATTGCCTCAAAACTTAAGGTACTAAAGCTATATTTAACTAAAGAATTATTAGTGCACTTGGTTTTGATATCTCTTCCGACACAATTTAGTCAATTTAAGGTAGGTTATAATTGTCAAAAGAAATCTTGATCCCTTAATGAGCTCATCCCATACTATGTTTAGGAAGAGAAAGGCTAAATCATGAAAAGGACTAAAAGTGCTCACTTAGCCAATGCTTTTAAGGACAAAAAGACTAAGAAAAGGAAGAAGGGTAAGGAAGTTGTAGTATAGACACCACAAAAGAAACAACACAAGGAGCAAGCTGAGGATGCTTGTTCTTTTATGGTGCTAAAGGACATAAGAAAAAGCAATGTTCTAACTATCATGCTTGACGTGCAAAGAAACGTACACTTAACTTTGTTTATTCTAAGGTTAATTTGACTTCAATACCTAGACACACATGGTAGATAGATTCAAGTGCAATAACTCACATCAATATGTCTATGTAGGGTTACTTGAGTTGCTGAAAGCTTAGTAATGGTGAAAAATACATCTGTGTTGGCAATGACAAGTCGGTAGAGGTCAATGCAATAGGAAACTTTATATTATTAATAAGAACTAATTGTTATTTGGATTTGAATGAGACATTTGTTATATTGTCCCTTAAATGAAATTTAGTTTCTATTGTCACTTTAGAAAAATTTAATTACACTTGTTCATTAAGCAATAGACAGTTTAGTCTCTTTTATGATTTAAAACTAGTTAGCACTAGTTCATTGTCTTATAGTGATAATTCATATTTGCTAATACAATTGCCACTTATAATGAATCCATGCATGTTAATTCACAAAATTTAAAACACAAATTAACCAGTGAGAATTTAGCATCATTATAGCACAAGAGATTATGTCACATCTCTAAAAGGAGAATAGAAAGACTTATATTTAACAGTAATCTCGATCCCCTTAATTTTATAGATTTTGATACATGTATTAACTATAGTAAGAGAAAACAAGCAAACGTCAAGAAATTAGGTGCCAATAGGGGTACAAAAGTTTTAGAACTAATCCATACAAATATCTGTAGACCATTCCCTACTACTTCTTAGAATGCTCAAGTCAACAATACTTTTCAAAGTTTATAGATGATTTCTCAAAATATGGCTACATGTTTCTCATTTATAAGAAATCCTAGTCACTAGATGTGTTCAAAACTTATAAAGTTGAAGTAGGAAATCAGTTAAGTAAAAGGATTAAAGTTGTCAAATCTGACTATGATGGTGAATACTATGGTAGATATGACAGTTACGGTAAATAATGTCTTGGACCATTTGCCAAATTCCTAGAGGAATGTGGTATAATCCTATAGTACACCACACTAAGCTCACTTATAATGAATTGTGTTACTAAAAGACAAAATGGAATGCTTAAGGATATGATAAGGTGTATGCTTAGTCATTCCACCTTACTAGAATCACTCTTGGAAGAGACTTTGGAAACTACAATGTACTTGCTCAATTGATTGCTCTTACTGCCTGGATGCGGTCTTAAGCTAAATTACACTCGTAGGCTTGGTGAAATTCAAGTTGCAAGATAAATAAACATGAGCTATCAAGTATGCTAGAGGTCTCTCCAGCGCTTGGACTCCGATACTCAAGTCAAAGAAGCGATGTAATGGTGAGACAATCAAAGTGCCTAGGGGGTATCAAATGATCTTGCCTAAATGGAGGGACCCTCCTTTTATAGTATTAGGGAAGTTCTATTTTAAGTAGGTAAATCTTTCCTAAAGACGCCCAAGTTATAATAGGAAATACTCACTTAAGGCATGTTCTTTGAAGAATTTAGATCACTTTCCTATTTCATCTCGACTAGTTTTGGGCACTTTCTTATTCTATGGCTAAGTTGGAGTGAAATGGGCCTTAGGGGCCTAAGCTTAAATAGGCATATAACACTTCGGCCCACTATCATTGGTGCCATAAAATTAATGAGAATAAAGACTAGGCTTTGTCTATTTACTAAAGTGAAGGTCTAGATGTGTTAATCGAGCCTATGATGGGCTAAGGAGGACCTATCAAACCTAGGGAAGGGATTGGCCGACCTCGATGTTTCGAGGCTTTCCATCACGACATCAACTAAGCCATAAGATGTCTTATGCAAGCTACTAAAGATAGGAAGCAAGATATTAAAGCTACAGCGATAGTCTAGGACTAGGTATTATCAATTGAGCTACAGTAGATAACCTCCTTGCTCTAAAGATTAAGCCTAAACTTCAAGGAAGGTGAAAAGGCTTATTGTAAATGCCTCCATCTTTTCATCTTTCATTTTCAAATTATGTCTACATGCACAAACCTATGCATTTAATGTTGTAAGCTATGTGGCATGATAAAATAGGAAAGTAATCTAAATCCTTCAAAGAACATGCCTTAAGTGAGTATTTCCTATTATAACTAGGGCATCTTCAAGGAAGATTTACTTACCTAAAATAAAATACCCCTAACAACACTATAAAAGGAGGTCCTTCCATCCAAATAAAATCATATGATACCCCCCCTAAATACACTTTGATTGCCTCACCCTTACACCACTTCTTTAACTCGAGTGTTAGAGTCCAAGTGCCTAAGATACCTCTAGTGTACCCGATAGCTTATGTTCGTTCATCTTGCATGTTAAATTTCACTAGGCCTATAAGTGTGATTTAGCCCAAAATTGCATCAAAGCAGTAAGAGTAATCATTGGTGCCTACCGTATCAAAGCCAACTACAACTATAGCTAACACAAGATCAGGAAGAAATTCAAGCAAGAATTTCCTCGATGATCGCAATCTACCAATTGTTACAAATAACCCTACTATGCCTCTAGTCGCACCTTTTGCGTCGTAAGCGGATGAAGATAAGATTGCACAAATTAAGAGACATCTTGTCAATTTATTGGCTAAAAACCATCACTTGCAAGACGTCAATGAATCAATGACCACTCTCAGCAACACTCTCAACCACGAAGTAAGCAAAATGGTGACAGTGTTTCACAACACCACAAGAACATGCCATCAAATCCAAATTGAGCCCTTAACTCAAGGGGCGAATAGGACCAAATGACATTTCAAAAGCACAATCTATAAGATCTTAGGCTGATTAGTTTATAGATAATATAGACAATATGATGAAATGTCTTAACAAGTTAAAACATTCAAAGAACCCCAATCCATGGGATATACTCAGCATTGGCAACTCCCCTTTTACTTATAAAATCGAGGACAAGCAGCTCTTGACACATGTAAGAATCCCGCAACTTGAATTTTATGATGGAATAATTAACCCAACGAAACATCTCAACTATTATACTTCTTAAATGAACCTCCTTGGTGTTTTTAATGCAATTGGATGCAAAGCCTTCCCAAGAACTTTAAAGAAGGTGGTAAGAACATAGTTCTGAAGTTTGAGGCCTAATTTTATTTCTAGTTTCTATGATCTCACCATGCAGTTTTACTAGCTTGCCTAAACGAGATTCCTTAACTCTTAACCTCATCCAACAAACGCAAAATAAGACATTGCAAGACTACATCAATAAGTTTAATAAAGCAATGCTAGAAATCCCTAATGTTCACATGAGTGCAGCTCTCAACACAACAATTAATGGAGTATAAGGCTAATTTTAGTTCTTCTACTCCCTTACATTGCATAAGCCAAAGAACTTCAGAGAGCTCTAAGAACGGCTGTAAACTACATTGCATAGGAAGATGCCATACGAGCAAGAAAACAGGTCGAGCAAGACTTTTGACAAGAAGAAAAATGGCAAAAATTAAACCTTGATAAAGGATAGATTCGATCCCACCTCGAAAGGTAACAGGTTTACTCAAAATGGTAATGGCGACAAAAATTACATCATCCCTTTCTATGAGTAGCACACCTAACTCAACAAATCCCGAGCTAACATTTTCATAGAAATACGAGATTGGGGCATCATCACCTAACCTAACAAGATGAGAAGTAATCTAGTTAAAAGAAAATTTGATAAATATTGTGATTTTCACAAAGAGGGCCATACCACTGAAAATTGCATATAGCTTAAGAATGCACTTGAAGACCTCATCTAACAAAGCTATTTATGGGAATACATCACAGAGGATGACAAGCCCCCAAAGAGACCGGGAATGGAGGAAAGGGAAGACACAGAGTAGGAACAGCAAGCTCTCCCCATATGAGGTACCACTATTGTTGGAGGACTTGCTATAAGAAGACGCTCCATCTCACAGTGTAAGGTATACACCTGATTAAGAAACTATCAAAATGTCCTCAACACTTAAGTGAAGCACTCCCAAAGTAGACACCATGATCACATTTTTAGACAACGATCTTAAGGGCATAATGTTACCCTATGACGATGCCCTAGTAATCTAAGCTCGAATTGCAAATTTTGACGTTTGTAAGATCCTAATCGATAATGGTAGCCCTGTGAACATCATATACAAGAAAAACTTCGACTAAATGGCATACCAGGTTAAGGTAAAACTCAATCCCTATCATAACAAGCTTATGACTTCAACAATTAGCTAATAAAGCCTGAGGGCATTATAACTTTCCTTGTAGAACTTGGAGATGAACATAACATAGATCTTAGTTGACTTCCTTGTCAGTTAATGCTTAGTCCCCTTACAATATCATCCTTAGGCATCTATCACAAAATACTATAAGAATGTTAGCCTCAATAAAACACCTAAAGACCAAATTTATAAATCCTATGAGCGTTGGCATCCGCAATGGTGACTAATGGACCTCAAGGAATTTATATCTCTAAGCTCTCTCCCAGCAATAAGTTCATACAATGGAATCCACTATAGAGGAAAAATCGGGATCAAAAGGAGAACCTACTAAAGAAATGGAGGACATCTAAAATGGTAGCTTGCCTAAATAGACTAAAAATTGGCATGACAATCTTAGTTGAGCTTTGTTTGTAGATCATTGATTTCCTTTAAGCAAATGTAGATGTTTTCACATGGTCACCATCGCACATGCCTTAAATCCCTTAAGAAGTGATCTTGTATAGGCTAAATATTGACCTTAACATGAAGTGGTTAAGCAGAATAAAAGGCACTTTGCCCTAGTCCGGTAGGCAACCATCGAAGAAGAGGTATAGAAACTTTTGAAAGCCGAATTCATCTAAAAGAAACCATATCCCACATGGCTAGCCAATTGTGTATTGGTAAAGAGGTCTAATGAGAAGTAGCGGATGTGCATTAACTACATTGATCTCAATAAAAGCCTGCCTAAAGGACTATTTCCCACTATCGCACATTGATTAGTTAATCGATTCAACCTTAGATCATGCCTTGTTGAAAATTAAACTACATGTGCCCAACCAGGTCCATACATCTTTTGTTACTAACTTCGGAATATACTATTATAACATAATTCCCTTTAGGCTTAAAAATGTTAGAGCAACATACCAGAGACTAGTGACAAAGATGTTTATGCAATACATCAAAAGAAACATCAAGTTTATGTCGACGACATGATAGTGAAGAACAAAGAGCCTCATCAGCACCGCGCTAACTTGGATGAGGCATTCTAGACATTGTGGCTATATAATATGAAGCTGAATCCTCATAAGTGCATCTTTGGACCAACATCAAGCAAAATTTCTTGTCTTTATGGTCACCTCATGAAGGATTGAAACCAATCATGAGAAGATTAAGGCTATCTTAAACATGCAACCTTTGAAGACAGTCAAAGAGGTCTAAAGGCTAATAGGGCACATCGCTGTGCTAAACAGGTTTGTCTCCAAGTCAATAGATAAATGTGCCCCATTCTTTAAAATCTTGAAGAACCCTACAAGTTTTCGTGCAATAAAAAGAGTGTTAGGAGGCATTCGATGAGCTAAAAAGCTTCCTTAAGATGGTACTAATCCTGTTTAAACCAGTTACAAGAGAAGAATTTTATCTTTACCTCATTGTATCTGGTCGAGCCCTATCCTCCATGTTGGTATCAGCGACAGTAGAGAGCATCATCTAGTGTACTATGTGAGCCATATCTTACAAGGCCCCAAGAGTAGATATTCGAAGCTAGAGAAATTTACCTTGGCTATGGTCATATTAACACAAAAACTTACGTCCATATTTTGAAGCCAATCCTATTGTAGTCCTCACTAACTAACCCCTAAGACAAACACTTTAAAAGCCAGATCATCAAGCTGAATGGTCTGATATGCCTTAGAAATTAATGCATACTGTGTCTAGTATAGGCTATGTAAAGCCATAAAAGCATAAGTGTTAGCTAACTTCATAGCCGAGTTAATGACTAAGGATGAAATCCCTACTGGTGACCACAAAAAGCTAACTTGGGCACTTCATGTTGATGGTTCATCCACGAAAGAGGGAAACGGTGCAAAGCTCGTTCTATATAGCCCACATGGTGTAGAAATCCAATATGCTTTGAAGTTCAGATTTCTAGTTAGCAATAATGAAGTAGAATACAAGGCTTTCATTACTAGGTTAAAGTTAGTTAAGGAAGTAAGAGCAGAAAAGATTGAATTTTTTTTTTCAGTTTCTTAGCTAATAGTCCAATAGGTCAATAGGGAATATGTAGTAAAAGACAAGAGCATGACCAAATACTTAGAGGTGATAAAGTCATTATACTCTAGTTTCATATCATGGAGCATCACCAAGATCCCCTAAACCCTGAATGCCAAAGTGGACAACCTATCCAAACTGACCTCAACATGCCTCTTTAACCTAGACAAGAAGGTGTTTATTGAATACCTCTCGCTAAGGAGCATTGACAAGCCTCATCTAGAAAGCTTTACCAATGAAACGCAAGCTCTGCACAAACCATGTTAGATGAATCCGATTGTTAAATACTTAGTAATGGGGGTTGTCCTCGATAACAATAAGAAGGCAAAGGCTTTGAGACAAAAAGTAGCCTAGTACACTTTGCTTAATGGATAGTTGTATAGAAGGGTATACAATTTACCATTGCTCAAATGTCTTTAACCCCCTAATGCGGAACATCTGTTGGTTAAACTTCATGTAGGGGTATGTAGTAATCAAATAATGGGGCATGCACTAGCCATCAAAGCGCTCTGAGCCAAATATTGCTAGCCTAATATGAAGAAGGACACCAAGGCAATTATGCAACTATGCAACAAGTGCCAGAAACACACTCTAGTGGATAAACAACCAAGTAGCAGTCTAATGCCGATTACGAGCCATGGCCTTTTGCCCAATGGGGCCTTCACATCTTGGGATCTTTCCCTAAGGTTACTAGGTAATGTTAATATATTATCTTGGTTGTTGACTACTTCACTACGTAGGTTAAAGTGGAAGCGGTCACAAAGATTACTACGCACAGTGTTGGGGACTTTGTCTCTCACTCCATACTTTGTCGATTTGGGATTCCTAGTGCCATCATAACTGACAATGGAACTCCATTCTACAATGCTAAATTCTAAGAGTTCTATATGGGACATAAATCAAGATCCACTTTACCTCAGTCGCTTACCCATAGTCAAACAACCGAGCTTAGGTAGCTAATAAGGTCATCTTGCAGAGCTTGAAGAAGAGAGTTGACCGCACCAAAAGGAAGTGGGCAGATGAGCTTCCTTACATTCTTTGGGGATATCGTATGATGTTGCGGACAACAACAAAGGAAAGCCTTTTCAAGCTAGCCTTTGGTATTGAGGTTGTCTTGCTCGTCAAATTAGAGCTCCAAAACTTTCTCACCTAAGAATTTGATTCTAAAGTAAATTAGATCGGTCTCTAAGCTAACCTCAATATCCTAGAAGAGCTCCGAGGCTAAGATAGTTATTAGGTGGTAGCCTACTAGCAATGAGTAGTAAGATACTATGAAAATAAGGTCAAACACAAGGTCTTCTAATCCAGAGACTTAATACATCAAAAGATCAAAGCTACGGGATCAAGAGAAGGGTAGGGCAAGCTGGCACCAAATTAGGAAGATCTTATCCAAGTCAAGCATATAGTTAGACACGGTGCTCATGAACTTGGAACATGGCTAATCTATGCCTTTATTTTGAATAGCTTCTAACATTTTAAGCTGAATAGTTGAAGTATCATTAGTGATTGTAAACATTCCTATTATGTAATGGAATTACAATTTACATCGATCTTTGTACTTATATTTACAAGCATTTATTTAAAACCAGTATTAAAACTCAATCACAACAGACAGTGGTTAACAAGTAAAGTTATACATGTTAAAACAAGTATTAATGGGCTCTTCTAAATACATAGTGCACGAGTACCCACCTTCAATAAAAGGGTAAGACGTGTATTCCAATGCCCTTACAAAGATTCCTTTCACTAATCATGCTTAAGCCTGGTTGACAATGGAATTCCAACTAAAAATCAATGCTCATTCATAACTAATTAGCTTAAGTACCAATTTATGGGACATAACATAATTTAAGGGCATATCTTAACCGAGCAAACCTGATGTGCTAAAAACCACTTTGAAACACATACAAAACCAATTTGAAAGACAATCAAACAATGTCAATCAAACTAGTCTCAATCACATGAACAATGGCGTCAATTTCCAATGAATGTAACCAACTCTTCCAATGAGGATGTGATAAATCTTAAAAATCCTTTAGTTATTGCCCTAATGATAAGTCTTGTCGGATTTTGATTCCTATCAAAACCTAACATCTAAATGAATAGGATACAAAGATACCTCGCCCAAAAGGTTATGACCTACACTAAATATTCCAGCTAGTTACATCGGTCTACGAAATTTGCATTAAAATGACCTACACTAAATATTCAAACTAGTTACTCTTTAATTTATAAAGCCTACATTAAAACACATAACTAGAGGGGAATTAAAATTAATATAGTTTAAGCTATAAAAGATAAAGGCAATACAAGATATGCATATATGAAAAATATTTCATTCATTGTTCTTATGTACAAGGTTTTTTACTAACATTCTAATCACTATACAAAAAATATAAAATGAAAAAGAAAAAAAAAAGAAAAAGAAAAATATCAACAATAACTATTCTACATGGTCCTCTACGGGGGTTGATGGTAGGATAAGCTCAAGTAAAGGAGGAGCATCTTCAGTAGAAGGAGGCAGCGGCACTTTTTCCTTTAAAGGAGGAAGGGGAACCTCCTCCACTTCATCGGTAGGAGGAGAAGGAAAAGCATCTTCAACCGATGTCACTCTCAACAACTAAGGCAAGTCTTCACCAATCATTTCTTCTTCATCCTCGATTGTGGCCTTATCTAGCTCCTCCCTCTCCTTTAGATGGGTATTAGGCTCTCTCAATTTTTTCCCTAAGCTAAGAGAGATCAAACACTAGATCTTTATCACAGATCTAGTGCTTCATGATCCTCTAGCCTCCCTCCATCACCGAACTTCATTGGCATAGTTATTAAAGGATTGAATCTCCTCATAGTACTTATCCCTAACCATTCTTTCCTTCTCCTCCAATTTACGGATCCTCGTATCTTAAACGTCAATGAGCTTTTTAAGATCTCGAACCTACCCCTTCAGTCTGGCCTCCTCCACTTTACTTTACTCAAGGTATTGTTGTGCTATGTCGAGATCCCGTTTAAAGTCCGTAACAATAGCCTTCTCATACCATAACTTTAATGTGAGGTAGGACTCCCGCTCCAGCAAAGCTGCAACCTTATCCTTCAAAGAGTTGATCTAACCAGTTGCATCTTTAAGTTCTCGCTAAGCCTTAGACAAGTCAAAGGCGCTCCTTTGTACCTTCTCCTCAACATCAACTACTTTGCAATAGTAGTCATCTCTCATTGCCTTGAGCTCCTTATGAGTCTCTTTTAGCTTTACCTCCACTACCCTTCACTTTTGAAATTGTGAGTCAAATCGGTTATATTGTCTTGAGAACAATTCAAAATAGTTATTGCACTCAGCTTTTTGCTCACGTATCTACCACTCGTCTTCAACATACACAAAGAGAACCCCATATACGACCTTCACGGTTTACACACAGAAACCAATGCTAAAGACAAGAACCAAAAGAGAAAGTCATGAAGACTAAAAGAAGAAAAAGTCATTAATTTTTACCTTAGTAAAGCACATAAAAAAGAAGGAATAGAGGTCTATCGTAGACATCCCCATCATAAGGACTTCTGCTTCACCCTTCTCATGAGGGCTTAGGATCCCCTCAAACAGGTCTCGTTGAACCGTCTTTCCTTTTAGAGCCCACACCACAACAGGTAATGGGATACTAAAGTTGGAGGGGTTGAGGGACCTCAAGGGATCACTACTCCCCCAACACTCTTCTTGCACCGGCTAAATGTCATGTCGACGTTTTTGTCGACACTTTGTGATTGTGTCTATGCTTCCTCTAGAGGCAACAGATTGAGTCTCCACACCATCTGGGATAGAGATTACCTCCTTAAAATAGCTTTGTTTTGAAGTTGCCATCTCACTTCACTCTAAGGCCCGTTGCGACTGGCTAAGTCATAGGTTGGAGACCTTCTCTGCCCCATGATTGCAGCAAAAGTCAAATCAGTTTAACAAGCAGGTTCTACGTCCTTGATCACAATCCCACCTCCAAAGGGTCTCTTGGTAGGTAGAGTCGATATTTCAGCCCTGCTCTCTCCTTGAAGCTCGAGCCTACCATGCCCTACCAGGTGAGCCGTGAGATCAAATAAATGAACTCTCCTGAAGGGTGCCATCTTTACATAGAAAAGCACACAATTAGTAAAAACAAAGTCAAAGCTTGACATGAAAATTTTATGAAGGATAAGCCTTTGAGTTCTAGTATATGAGTTTGCCCTTAAGCCAACTACACCCTAGATAGTAACCCTTACCTTCACCTTAATCTTCCCTGACATTCCCACTAGGGTTTGCTCCACCGTCTAAACCTTTAGGCATTTTTGTACTAATGCCCTAAAATGTCCGCATCAAATTGGGAGCATCAAATGGCTTCCTATTCTCCTTAAGAGCCTATGGAAGGATCTCAAACAAGTGTTTATCAAATGGCATCAACTTAATGAGTTTGGTGCGTATTGGATTTACCTAACAAACTTAGAAATCTAGTGCCTCAAGCAATTCGACGACTCTAAACTTCTCCTTCTAATCATGCACTGAGGACACGGCTCATCCATTAGTTTCACCTAAGGTTAGTTGGACAAATAGAACCACCCTTGGGATGGCTCGAATCTCTTTGCTACATAATAAAATTGAAATAGTTGGGGAGTGGATCGGATGCTATACAATTCACAGAGGCTCTCAAATGAAAAAGTATAGGTGTTCGATACAAGCCGGCATGGGTTCATGCAGTGGTAATTGAAGAATTCTTTTTGGAATTTACTAAAAGAAAATTGTAACCTAAACTTAAGAAACCTCTGGTAAACATAGAAACGGTTGCTCGACATTAAAAAAAAAAAAATACTTGTCCTTGCATATAACTCAAATAAGCTACTTTTCGAAAGCATCGCACATTGTAAGACGATCATGTCCACATCACTCTCATTGACATAGCTCTTTACCTCTACTAGTCCCACTCCTATTGATGATGGTTAATCATAGCTCAAATAGATCAGCCTCCGATTTTCCCCATCATTAGGATAAATATTGAGGGCCAACACTCTACGAACTTCTTCACTAAATTCCTTTTTGAACAATTAGAGGATCTCATTATCCACTTCTTCCTCCATCACTGCTGTTGCATAGGATCGACTTGAGGGCCCTACCTCGTGACCTACTACATTGGAGACAATACTCTCCATGATACCAAAAAAAGTGTGAGAAGATGAACTCAGCATACCTATGTGTGCTTATTGTGGGGGAATTTAATGAGGGGGTGGACGAGATTAAGCAAATGCAAGGATTCCTCAAGTTGCAAGAAGATGATGAGTAAGGAGTGTGAAAAGTATGAAAATAGACATTTTTGTGCAAGGGACATGTGCATAGTTCGATATAATTTAAGATTGCACCACATATCTCTTAATAAAACAAAGGGCTAAGATTATTTCACCCTTGCAAATGCCTCAAACCCTATGATGCCACATGGCCTGCCGCATTAAATGCATAAGTTTGCGTGCATAGACATGATTTGAAAAGGAAAGATAAAAAGACGAAGGTGTTCAAAGCAAAACTTTTCACCTTCCACAAAGCTTGGGTTTAATCTTTAAAGCAAGGAGGTTATCCACCACAGCTCGATTGACAATTCCCAACCCTAGGCTATTGTTGTAGCTTGAATATCCTACTTTCCATCTCTAGTGGCTTATATGAGACATCCCATTGCTTAATTGATGTCATGACGGAAAGCCTCAAAACACCAAGGTCAGCCAATCCCTTCCCTAGGTCAGATAGGTCCTCCTCAACCCATCACAAGCTCGATTAACACATTTAGGCCTTCACTTCGGTAAATAAACAAAGCCCAGTTGTTACGCTCATTAGTTCTATGGAACCAATGAGAATAAGGGGGGTGGTAGGTTGGGGTTGGGGTAGGGTAGGGCATGTAAGTGTTATATCCCTATTTAAGCTTAGGCCCCCAAGGCCCATTTCACTCCAGCCTGACTACAAAATAGTAAAGTGTTTAAAACTGGTCAAGATAAAATAGGAAAGTAATTTAAATCCTTCAAACAATACACCTTAAGTGAGTATTTCCTATTATAACTAGAGCATCTTTGGGAGAGATTTACTTACCTAAAATAGAACTTCCCTAACACTATAAAAGAAGGTCCTCCATCTAGGTAAAATTATCTAATACCCTCCATACACTTTAATTGCTTCACCCTTATGTTGTTTCTTTGACTTGTGCATCAGAATTCAAACACCAAAGACGCCAGGCATACCCATTAGCTCATGTTTGTTCATCTTACAGGTTGAACTTCACCAAGTCCATAAGTGTGATTCAACCCAAGGTCACATCCAAGCAATAAGAGCAATCAATAAGTACCAACTAAAACAACTAACAAAACCCCTTATGAGCTTTAGATAGGTAAAAAACTTAGTTTAAAGCACTTACATATTTAAGGATATTTAGTTAAGGCTAGGCCTTATAGGCAAAAGGAAAGGAAACTAGATTTTAGGACTATCGGTTGCTATTTTATTAGGTACTTTGAAAAATCAAGGGGGTATAAATATTATGATCCCACAACTAAAGGAATCTTCAAGATGATAAATGCTTGGTTCTTTAAGGATATTGAGTTTGTGGGGGTAGATAAAGTTGAGGATTTTGCCTTTAAAGAGGAACAAGTTGATATTTTTCTAATTGTTATTGATAGCACTCAAGATCAGTTTGTAATACTTGACACTATTCAAGAAGTAAATATAGAGCAAGACAATGTAATTAAATCCCCATTCTAGAACAACAAACTCTACAACCTCACAAACTAGTGACATTAAGGAGATCCACGAAAGTAAGAAAAAACACAATTATTGATGATTATGTTGTGTTTCTTCAAGAACATGAAAGGATGGCATTGGAAAGATAGAAGATGATCCTTATAACTTTTGTCAAGCCATAGAAATTCCTAATTCTCAAAAGCGGATAGAAGCCATGAATGAGGAGATGTAGTCTATGAAGGATAATGACATTTGAGACCTTGTTCCAACACCTAAAATACAACATGCACTGGTTGCTAATGGACATTTAAGACCAAGAGGGATTCAAAAGGTAATATAGAAAGGTATAAGGCGCATCTTGTTACTAAGGACTTCACATAGAAAGAAAACATCAATTATAAAGAGATTTTATCTTCAGTTTCATTAAAAGACTCTTTAAGGATAATAATGGCACTAGTAGCTCACTTTGACCTTAAGTTACATCAGATGAATGTAAAGAAATCGTTTCTCAATGGTAACATTGATAAGACAATATACATGGTGCAACCAGCAAGCTTTGTTTCAAGAGATTCAAAGCAAATGGTGTGCAAATTAAATAAATCCATCTATGAACTCTAGCAAGCATCTCGCCAATGGTATCACAAATTTCATCAAATCATTATCTTGTTCGATTTTGAGATGAATGTTGTTGATGACTATATATACCATAAGTATAGTAAGAGTAAGTTTATATTCTTGGTTTTATATATAGATGGCATACTACTTGCCACGAACAATATAGGCCTATTGTATGAAACCAAGAAATTTCTATCAAAAAATTTGAAATGAAATATCTTAGAGAAGCTTCTTTTGTATTAGGAATTCAAATACATAGGGATCGCTCTCAAGGTATTCTTAAATTATCTCAAAAGAATTATATTAAGAAAGTGCACAAAAGATTAAGTATGAAAAACTATAAACTAGGTAATGCACTTGTAGCTAAAGGAGACGAGTTCAATCTAGATCAATGCCCTAAAAACAACCTTAATGGAAAAGAAATGAAAAAAGTCCCTTATGCTTCAGCCATAGGAAGTCTTATGTATGCTTGAGTTAGTACGCATCAGGATATTACGTATATTGTTAGGATACTAAGGAGATATTTGACTAATCTAAGAATGGATCATTAGAAGTAGCCAATGAGTCATGCGATATTTGCGGAAAACAAAGAACTACATGCTCACTATAGGAAATCAGATCAATTGAAGATCATTGGTTACTTTGATTTTGATTTCATTAGATGCCAAGATAGTTGGAGATCTAAATCGAGATACATTTATCTACTTGCTAGATGAGTGGGTTTTTAGAAGATTATTAAACAGACACTATAGCTTCCTCTACTATGGCAGTACAATTCATTGGATGTTATGAGACATCTAATCATGGAATATAGCTGTGAAACTTTATCACTAGGTTGCACATTTTGTATAATGTTAGAAGGCCATTAAAGAGATGTTGTAACAACAAGTCAACAATATTATATTCCAACAACAACAAGAACTTGACAAAGTTAAAACATATAGATGTTAAGTTCCTTATTGTAAAAGAAAGAGTTTAGAATAAACAAATGTCTATAGAGCACATAAAAACAAACCTTATGGTTGTAGATCCACTTACTAAGTGATTATCACCTAAGGTCTTTCATGAGTATGTTGCTCATATAGGTGTTATGCACTTTCAGGATGTATAGTTTTGGTGGGAGTTTGTATCTCTCGATACTTGTTTGTTAGACACATGGATTATTACTATAGACACCTCATTTTTGCCTCCTTTTAGATTTTTTAATAAAAAAAATTCATAGTTAAATAATAATATATAATAAAACAAAAAAAGAAAAAAATATAAAAGTTTTGGGTTGATTCAAATTGGTTCAAACCTTGTAAGATGTTAAATTAATTTGATTGTGTAACACTTCAACAAAATGAATCTAGTACAATTGTTGGGGGCATGCATAGGAGTCCATTGGTCACAAGTTCAATCCCAGCAAGTGCACGTTGGGCAAATTATTTTTTCTAAACAGTAGAAAATGTGTTTTGAAAACACGTTTTCACATTATTCATCTTCTTCCTTTGCCAAGCACGTTCCAACTCATTTCTCGTCTATTTTTAACCCATTTTTTGACATGATTTCACTAAATTAATGGTAAAATCATGTAGATCATGTGGAATATTTGGAATTGATCCCAAAAATATGTCTACATACATTCATCTAGGTGGTCAAAATTGGAGGTAGAAATGGAAAAAAAAAAATCATCTTCTCACACAAAACCTATCTCTACATTCATGGCGTTTTTGGACTTACCATGCTTAATCAAAGGTTAAATAGTATAAAAAGGGGTCTGAAGTACCATTTTGAGGGGGAAACAACACTCATTCATCTTCATTCAAGCTTCAGTAAAAGCTTTCTCTCTCTAAAATCCATACCATAACCCAAAACTTCTCTCTAGAATTCCCTTCCATTCACTTAATTTTAAAGTCAAAGATTAATATTTTCGAGTTCCTGACAACTTTTAGATGCTTAAAATGTAGGTCTTTTGCTTCGACTTCATCTTTAAGGGCCTCAATCAACATCACACAACTCCACTGCCATGGCTCCTTGTGGAAACCACCACCACCACCTGACCTGGAAGTTTATTGTTGCTATCATAGTGCTCGCCACTTTGGAAAGGCCAGATCGACATCGTTGTACCCTCTAACAAGTCATCAGAACAAATCATAGAAGCTAGGAAAGCCACAGCTTAGTTACCTTCTAATCTAACCCACCATTCAAAATCTGACTTGACTCGAAGTCCTATTCGGCCACCAATTATATTGCGTTTTCAATTATAAGGTCCAGGTGAGTTCGTTGTTCTCATAATTTGTCTTCCTTTTTTTTTTCTTTCTTTATTTTTTTAGAAAGGAATAATATGTAATAATTAGAATTAATAAATAATGTGATTTATCCTTTTTCATCTATACCTAATGTATTTATGAGTTTTTTTTTGTATTAAAGTCCTTTTTGAAAAAAAGTTTTTTTTTTAATAATAATAATAATAACTTAGGAATTTGATATGCGAACTACAATCGGTCTAATCCTAAATAGCAGATATATAGGCATCTATGGGGTGACCTCAATAATACTTTTTTTTAGTTAAACTTTTTTTTTTAAAAAAATAAATTTTAATTTTGGAATGTTGAAGTGGCAACCATGAAGTTTTATTAAGATAGCCCCGATTTTAAAATCTCTGGTTTTATTTAAACATTTTACGTGAATTAATAGCTAGATTAAGACCGATATGCTCAATTAGTCTTAATTTAATACTTTTCTCGATCTCAATCGAGTGGCGACTCCTTTTCTCTAAATTAGATAAAAATAAAATTCTTCCTAATCTTAGTTGATGGTCTACATTAAATGAGCATAGGGTTTAATGTAAATCAAATTAGGAAAAATGAAGCGAGTTTAGACTCGACAGGATGGCAACTTTACTGGGGACTCACTAAGTGAGCTAACCACTTAAACCTTCTAAAAGTATGATTTAATTTTCAAAATTATTTATTAAAGTCTTTCACTTTTAGATTTTTTTTTAATACTAACTTTCGTTTATGTAGGATTTAGGATTTTTTTTTCTATCAATGTGTGTTAGATACATTCAGACCTGCGTCGTCTTAGGACTTTAGGAAGGCAGCCATTATGTAAGTTCCAGGTTCAATGGAATGACCACCGCTTAGGACTGATTAATCTACCCTACTCAAACTTCGATGTGGTATAGGATCCATTTCTTTAAAAATGCGGTAGGCTATAGAATTTGAGGACTTTTAGAATCTATCCTATTGCATTCATGAACCTAAACCAGTGAATAAATGGTCATTTGACATGCTACTATAAACTAGAGAAAACTTCATCAAGGTTTCATTGTGTCATAATGTGTTGTAATCTAATTTCCCTATAATATTCATTTAACATCCATGATTTCCTTATAATATCATTTCCCTGTAATTTCCATTCATGTAACTTTTGTATAGAAATGTTTTACTGTAAAGTATCTTTGTATATCTAAATTCCATTATAATTATGGAACTCTGATGAAGTTGCAATTGCCGCATAAATATTTAATCGCCGGTTCCTTGCATCCGCATTTGCATGCCTCTTTTTTTCATTATTACGTTTTCTTATTGATATGTATTCATGAAAACTTGACTTGTAAAATATCTATTTCATATATCTCAATCTTCATTCTATCTTTTATTAAACTTTGAAAAATTAAAATAAATAAATAATAAAGCAATAGATTTACGTAAGTTCTATCTTCTTTCTTCCTTTCTAAATATTGTTTAGAATCAAGAAGTTCTCAATCATATTCACTCGTTTTGTAAAAGAATTTTTTAAGTCATTGTGTTGTAAATAGATTCCTTTTCTAGCTTGTAATTTTTTTTCTTTAAAAAAAAAAACTTATCACTCTTGTAAATAGGTTTATTCTTTTTTTTTTAACCTTTATTTTGGCCGTAAGTTAGAATTAAAAAAAAAAAAAGAATGAACATCCTTACTAACACGAAAAGGATTTTTATAGGGACTCTAAAATCTACTTAGCGGTTAAACTCATCACTAAAGCCTATAGCCTTCACTTTAAGTTCGAGATGGCTGAAGATAACTTCAAGATCACTTCTCTTGAATAAACTATGCTCCAAATGACTCAACAACTTCAAGATCTTACATACATAATTGACCAACTCTAAGCACCTCAAGCTCAACAAAAAGAAAAGGCAAGGACTCAACCTGAACACTTAAGGTCTACCATCGAAGGTTTAATGAAAGAATTTGAAGAGGGACAAAAAGCTATGGAAAAAAAGATCCTCCAACAGCTCTTGAAAAAAATGAAGGATCTTGAATTCCTTGATGAACTAGAACAAATGAGCTTTACTAACCTTCCCACTTATGAAGATAGTGAGTTCCCTAAGAAATTCAAAAGTCCTAAATTCGAGAAATATGATGATACAAGATGTCCTAAGCTCTATATCATATTGTATATACGTAAGATGGCTTGTTATACCAAATACGAGCAGCTAATGATCCAAATATTCTTAGTTATAGGACCAGCGCTTACTTGGTATGCGCAATTAGATTTAAATGAGATCAACACTTAGGATAAGTTAGCTAGAGCGTTTTACAATCAATACAAGTTCAATAGGGAGATAACCCCTTTAATTTAGGATCTTCGAAGTTTGAGCAAAAAGGATAATGAGTCCTTTAAGGAATATGCTCAAAGATGGAAAAGCATGGCAGCTAGAGTTACTCCTCCTTTACTAGAAAAAGACCTAACTTTTGCATTCATCAACACTTTAGATGAACTGTATTATGGGCATCTATTGGGTAATACAGCCACCAGCTGTGCAAACATTGTGGTTGTTGGGAGCAGAATCAAGGAGGCCCTACAAATTGGGAGGCTAGCAAGGCCAAATAAGAAGAAGACAATACTCTTAGAGTCATCCCATGGACAAGAAGAAAATATTTTGAATATAATAAATCTTAAAGGACATGCTACATCTTCTACAATACCCAGGTTCAATGCTCAAAACAGAAACCAAAAGCTTACACGGGTTGAAAAAGCTAAGGTAGACAATTCACTACACTTTCTATCCCTCTCTCTCAAACTTTCCAACAGTTAAAAGAAGTCAGTGTCAAATGTTGTGAAGCCCCTAAACAAGGCTATAGACCTTGGAATGGTGATCTAAATACACAATGCGATTATTATATAGGCTAGAAAGGTCACTCTACAGACACTTGCTGAAAGTTGAAAAACAAGATTCAAAACTTGACTGATGTTGGATTGGTCCATCTAGACTCCATGTGAACTGAGGCTGCCATATTTTAATATGTACTTGAGGAATTCATTGAGATTGTTTGATCTTTGAGAATAAAATTTATTTTTTGGAGCATTCCTTTTGAACTGATATTCATGATTAAGTTTTGGACAAACTCTTAAAGAATATGGCATATAGCCCACAAAGGCATCATAAGTAGGGAGACATAAACACAAAGGAGTTTCTCAAGGAAAATATCTCAAAACGTTTAGGATGAAAAGAGGCAAACCACATCCCAAACACCAACCCTTAAATATTTGAGAGTTGAGTGACATTAATGTGAAGTTTTGACTTATTCCTTAAATGAAGTGTTCCTTGAACTTAACACATAGATCAAAGTGATGTTAAGCATTTTTTTTAATATCCTAAACACAATTATCCTTTGCGATCTTCATTGAGCCTATTTGAGAAGTATTTTTAAAATTAAACCTTATTGAGAACCACCCCCACAATAGGGCACGTTGGAGGTTAGGGTTATTAACAAGGAGAAAACATTAAACTAATTTATACTTGTTCTAGTTATATCAATTTAAGAGTAATTTTTGCTATAAATAATTCTTTCAAGAGAAGAATAGTTAAAAAACAAAACAAACCAAACCATATACCATCCAAACACTTTGAGCTACTTAGTAAAGAAGAGACAATCACATTTACAAATACCAAAAAAAAAAAAAAAACCCAAGTTAGTGAGCCTAAAAAAAAAGCTAGGACAATTGCTAAAGCCCAAAAAGCTCAAAATAACTTATAACTCCAAGTCAAGTTTCAACCACAACACTAGCCTTTTTTAGAAAACTCTTCCAAAATAAACAATAATTACTTTTGAACTAGAGCAAACACATTTCTAGTTTTTTTCTTCAAGGTTCTTGATTTGTAGACCCGGGTTGAAAGGTTACACTCTTAAAAATGGCCTTTTCATTAATATCCCTTCCTTTGAAAACCATTGACCAAAAGCCCATTACAAGTCTTAAAAAGACTTGACGGATTGATCATGGTGTGTCACTTACAAGATAAACCAAATTTTTGGAATTGTGGTCATGAGCAAAATTCAAACTTTGAGAGTGTGAGGAAGTCCTCTTAGACTAAACAATTCAATGAGATATCTTTCTCTGAAATCAAGAAGAATTAATGTGCCCCTATAAGAAATCCATCTTCATGTCACAACAAAACCTTTACAAAAGAAGTTTAAACTTTCCAACAAGAAGATGTCAAAGTGATCAAAGACAAAGAGTGAATGGCTAATAGGCGCAAGTTTAAGTACATCTTTTTTTTATTTAGAGTAAATAAATTTCCTTTACTTGTTTGTAAAAAAAAAAAAAAAGTTTTTACAAAACAAAAATATTTTCTTTCTTCCAAAATTTTTCAGTATTCTATAAGATTTTGATATTTTTTTAGGAACTTTAGTCATTCTTTAGAAAGAGATCTTTAAGAATATTCGTTATCTTACATTGTAGAACCCTATGGGTATATGCCATCAACAAACTTAAAAGCTTTAATTATCTTATAACTAGGAATCTCAATTATCTTTGATTAGGAGCTTAAATCACCTTCAAGTTTAGGAAACCAAGTTATCCTTAAAATTAGGAACTTATGTTATTCCATGAAAATATGAGTTTCAAGTTATTCTCAAGAGCTTTTTAACTATCCTTTAGGAAATAGGAATCTTAGTTATCCTTAATTAGGAACTCAGATTATCCTCAATCTTTGGAAACTAAGTTATCCTTAAAACTAGAAACTTAGGTTGTTTCATGAACATAGGAGTTTCAAGTTATCCTTAAGAGCTTTTAACCATCCTTTAGAGAAGTAAGAATCTCAGTTATTCTTAATTAGGAACTCAAATTATTCTCAAAATTTGGAAGCCAAGTTATCCTTAAAACTAAGAACTTAGGTTATTCCATGATAAAAGGAGTTTCAAGTTATCCTTAGAAGCTTTAACCATCCTTTAAAGAAGTAGGAATATTAGTTATCCTTAATCTCTAGAAGACCAAGTTATCCTTAAAATTAGGAACTTAGGTTATCCTTAAGAACTTTAGACTATCATTTGGAAATTATAAATCTCAATTATCCTAAATTAGGAGCTCAGATCATCTCCAAACCTTGGAAACTAGGTTATCCTTAAAATTAGGAACTTAGGTTATTCTATGAAAAATAGGAGTCTAAATTATCTTTAGTTTAGAAACTTTAATCATCCTTAAGAATAGGAAACTTAGTTATCCTCAATCAAGAGCTTTAGATAATCCTTGAAAACTCTCAGTCATTCGTGAGCTTAGAGTCTCTAAAACTTCAATCATCCACTAAGAAGTATTGGTACTTGAGTTATCCTTAAGTATAGGAGCTTAGGAACTAGGTTGGTTTTAGTCTTGGATATTTGCTCACATTTCTGGCACTTTCTTGGTAGTAAACTCATAAGAGTACTATCATCATATCAAATGGTTAGTGTGTCAAAGCACCATCTAACATTTTCATATTCAAGTAAAAATGGTTTATCTCTTTTGTTCTTTGTGGTGAAGTTTTCTTTAAACTTTACCACAAAGAGGAGTAGCTATAGACAACCCATTTTTGCCTCTTTTTAGATTTTTCAAATTTAAAAAAAAGTCTTAATTAAAATAATAATAATAACAATGATAATACAAAAAGAAAAAAGAAAATATATATATAAAAGTTTTGGGTTGATTCAAATTGGCTCAAACCTTGTAAGATGTTAAATTTAATTTGATTGTGCAACACTTTAAGAAAATAAATGTAGTACAGTTGGTTAAGGGCACGCGTGGGAGTCCATTGGGTTTGATTCCAGCAGGCACATGTTGGGCAAATTATTTTTTCTAAATGGTAGAAAATGTGTTTTCAAAACACGTTTTCACACTATTCATCTTCTTCCTTTGCCAAGCACATTCCAACTCGTGACCAACTCATTTCTTGTCTATTTTTAGCTCATTTTTTGACATGATTTCACCAAATTAAGAGTGAAATCGTGTAGATCACATGGAATGTTTGGAATTGCTCCCAAAAACATGTCCAAATACATTCATCTAGGTGGTCAAAATTGGATGCAAAAATGGAAAAAAAAATCATCTTCCAGCACAAAACCCATCTCTGCATTCATGGCATTTTTGGACTTACCATGCTTAATCAAAGGTTAAATAGTACAAAAAGGGGTTTAGGGTACCATTTTGAGGGGGAACCAACACTCATTCATCCCCATTCAAGCTTTAATAAAAGCTTTCTCTCTCTAAAATCCATACCACGACCTAAAACTTCTCTCTAAAATTCCCCTCCATTCACTCAATTTCAAAGCCAAAGATTAATATTTTCGAGTTCCTAACAACTTTTAAATGCTTAAAATGTAAGTCTTTTGCTTCAACTTCATCTTCAAGGGCCTCAATCAACATCACACAACTTCGTTGCCATGACTCCTTGCAAAAACCACCACCACCACCTAACTTAGAAGTTAATCGTTGTTATCATAGTGCTCGCCACCTTGGAAAGGCCAAATCGACACCGTTGTACCCTCCAACAAGTCGTTAGAACGAATCACAGAAATTAGGAAAGCCACTACTCAATTACCTTTCAATCCAACCCACCATTTGGAATCTGACTTGACTCGAAGTCCTATTTAGCCACCGATTGTATTACGTTTTCAATTCCAAGGTCCAAGTGAGTTCGTTGTTCTCATAATTCGTCTTCCTTTTTTTTTTCTTTCCTTATTTTTTAGAAAGGAATAATATGTAATAATTAGAACTAATAAATAATGTGATTTATCCTTTTTCATCTAGATCTAATGTATTTTCTGAATTTTTTTCAGTATTAAAGTCCTTTAAATTTTTTTTAATAAATTATACATATGTATATAATAATAATAATAATAACAACAACAATAACTTAGGAATTTGAGATGCGAACTACAATCAGTTTAATCCTGAATAGTGGATACGTAGTCACTTATGAGGCGACCTCAATAATACTTTTTTTCTTAGTTAAACTTTTTTTTTTTGAAAAATAAATTTTAATTTTAGAAGGTTAAAGTGGCAACTATAAGGTTTTAATAAGATAGCCCTCGATTAAAAAAATCATGGTTTTATTTAAATGTTTTACGCATACTAGTAACTAAATTAAGGCTGATCTACTCAATTAGTCTTAATTTAATATTTTTTTCGAATCTCAATCGGGTGGCGACTCCCTTTTCTCCAAATTAGATAAAAATAAATTTTTTCCTAATCTTAGTCGAAGGTTTACACTAGATGAGCATAGGGTTTAGTGTAAATAAAATTAGGAAAAATGAATCGGAATTTAGGCTTGATTGTTACTTTGGATATAAATTATGATTACTGTAATTTCAATAATAAGGTTGTTTTCAGTTATCAAATATTCTAGTTAAATTTATTTTTGAATTCATACATAATTGATCTCACTAAGATATAATTTAAATCTGATTGGGAAAAAAAAAAAGCATGTTAAATCACATTACATGTATTTTCTATGCTACACATCTATGCTTGATCCATGTCACTTGATCATGTCAATGTATGTGATCATTGATAGGATCGGTTACAACATATCAAGCAAAACCTGCTTTACTCTTATATTGATATGATTGATGGATTGAATTGTTTGGAAATGCATTTGGTAATGACAGTAAATTTTATTGAGTACTCATAAGGATTATACACAATTATAGAAGTCACACATATAGCCTAAGTGGGCGATTGTTAGATTTATTTCATAAGTAAATTGTATGGGCTTATATGTGTTAATAATAATAATGCATAATAAGGCTATCGTGTTATATAAAATTGAAATAAAGTGATCTAATAAGGTTGTGGACTTTAATGCATTAAGTATGGGTTAATATGTGTAAAGACTAGAAATATTATTTCTGATTTTATGATGGTCGTGATCCTTAAGTCATAGTGATGCTATTTTTCTCTCTAACACCCCATCATTAGAAGGGACAAGCAATAACAAATCTGTAAGGACGTCCATGTTGACTTTAAGGGCTACTCCATCATATCAAGTTATGTGCTTTTCAAGTCATGATTCGGGTATACTTTCATATACCATTATATTGTTAGTGTCCTAATTTTGCACATGGATTATTCTTAGATGAACTATATTATGAAAATAATTACAAATTAATCCCAACAATTGCAACCCTTACATAACTTAATATGACATGACATAAATTTTGTTATGTAACTTTTCGAAATGTCATAACATTTCGCATACAAAAATGACCAAAACCATAAAAACCAATTGTTTAAACCCAACAGTAGTAATTATACATTTTAAAAATAATTTATGAGCATACATTATTAATATGTTAATTAGATAATATTTTAAAGAAAAGCTTTTATTTTTCATAAATCTATTAATGCTTTTAATTAAGACTTGCACATTGCATGAGGTTTTAACTAGTTTTGTATAATTTCAAATACATTTTTGTTAGAAATATAAATGAATGATAGTAACCACCTAGAATACAAGTTTTAGAAAAGGCTTGTTTTCAAGTATTGTACCCTAGAACTAAATAGTTATGAAGGAATGGAAAACAACAATAGAAAAAATCTTCTTTAAGAACATAATCAACCTTTAAGCAATCTAGATAGAAAGGCTTTATGAGAAGTAATTTGATGTAGCAAGAACAAAGGTTGATATGCTTACCATAAAGTCACATGTAGTATCATTTTGCAACAAGGATAGATAAAAGGAGGCTTTTAACTTGCCGTGTGTGGAAGTTCCACACATTTTTCATGAACATTTTGAAGCTTTTATGAGCAACTAGAGTGAATTTACAAATTTAATGGGAAATTGAAAAGTAAATGCGATTTACAAACAATGATAGTAAATTTACAAACACTTGAGCATAATTAAGAAATTTAAGTGAAATTAGGAAAATAAGTAGTTTTATAGAATATACGCGAATTATACAAACAACTTTTATGAACATTGATTGATATCGAGAAAAATATGGCAATGTACCAGTAGATGAGTTGGTAAAAATCAATGAAATGTTTGTAACAAGAACAACTTTACAAACTTGTGAGTGAAATCACACTTTTTTAGTGCTTTCACAAAGTTTGAAAACATAACAAACTTACATCAATGAATATTAATAGTATAAAAAATATTAGACAATACATAATAAGGCGAACAGAACAAAATAATTTTTTTATATCACGTTTGGTATGTTTAGTACTAGATAAAGGTTTTTGTAATGTCTGTTATTTGATTACAAATTACAGCACTAAACATGATATTTTGACAGTTATGTCATTTGATAATATTATGATTATTTAATTACATTTTTAATATTTAAAAAAAATACAATTTGAAGAGATTATTTAATTAATCATTCATATTATAAATTAAAATAATTTGTCTTATATTTAATAACTATAATGTTAATTAAATTGCTATTATAACAAATTAATACATATTAAATTATAATAATTTGCCTTAATATTTAATATCTATAATGTTAATTTAATCGATATTATAATGATTGAGGATGTTTTTGAGATTTCAAAATATATTTGTTTTTATTCTGTAAAGTTAATTTTTGTACCTTATTTTATATGGTAAAAAATTTAAGTATTTTCTCCAACACTCCAAGATCTCTTTTGTCCAGTAATTAAACCAAATATACAAACCAAACGAAGGACAAAAAAATTTGTCCAATCCAATACCATAAAATCTTGACAACTAAATGATACTTAAAAGAAAAATAAAATAAAATGAGTGAATGTATTAAGATGTGCAAATTATTTTGACAATTTAAGAAAAAATTGGATATAGATAGTGTTACAGAAAGTACAAACTTAAGCCAAATATGACTTTTAATGAAATTATGAACATTAAAGTGGTTTCACAATGAAAAGGTGAATTCACAAAGTTATTGAAACGTATGAAATATAAAGAGAACTTATGAACAATTAAGTTAATATACATTAGACCTTCCATTTTTGTCTCCTTTTTAGGAATAATAAAATTAAAAAATAGGAACAATATAAAAAAAATTGCAAACTTAGAAAAATAATAAAAAGTTTGAATAGGCTAAAAGCCGAAAAAAATTGGAAAAAGTTTAAAAAGGAAAATAAAAAAGAAAAAGAAAACCCCCAAAAGAGCAAGATATTAAAAAGCAAAAAAAAAAATGAAAGAAAGAAATTTTAAAAGAAAACAAAATTTTTGGGCCAAAAATGAATTTTTGATCCTATACACACAATTTAATGGAAACTAAGTTTCTTGTCAAAAAGTGCTTTAGTTATAAAAATAATAAAATTTGCACTCGAACTAAATCCAATTATTTTCAAGAGTATAAAAGAAGACAATATAAGTGACATGTGCTTCAAACCGGGATTCGCCTGGACCTAAATTGACCAAAACAAGCAAAAAAAACATAACGGTTTGAGCCAATTAGACCGGCAATAGATCGGAACTCAATGTTCTATCGAATTGGACCGACTTCAAATGTTATATTTCATGCATATGTATAATAGGCTCAACTTTTGTCAACTAATAGGTTTAGACCATTGATCCAGAATCTCTTTTAGGCCTAATTTGCTAAGTTAGGTCCAATAAACTCTATGATAACTTAAGATAGTATTAGTGGACATCCAATAATATCAATAAGAGTTTCTTTTCTTCTTAATTCACATTTGGTAATTAATATCATGTTTGGTAATTCAAACAAGACTGGAAATGGATTAGAAATTAATAGGGAGGAAGAGAAATGAAATGATAGGAAAGGAAATATTGTTTTTATTTATTGTTTGGATTTATAGGATGGAAATGAAAAGAAATAAGAGAAAAAATTTCCTTTTCATATTATTTGGTTCAAATAATTTAAAAAAAAAATAGAAAGAATGAACTATTTGATTAACTAAAATGTTCCTTCTTTTTACCCTTTTTTACCTTGCTTTCAGGGGTATTTTGTAAGTCTTTATTATTTCCACTTATTTTCTTTGTTTTCTCTTCAAATTTGGAGATAAAACAAAATGGTCCAAGAGTAAAAACATTTTTACTTTTTTCTATCCATTACATCCCATTTGCACCGTTCATTACCAACCATATCATTTCCTTTCATTTTCACTTATTTTCCTTGATATTTGCCATTTTTCACCCATCCAGTGTAAATTATATTGTATCTTATTATTATAGATATGATGTTGTTAACAACTATCCTATTATTAATAGGGTTAGTCCAATTCTATAAATGATATTAAAAATTTTAAATGTTGTAAATTGATATTTTTAAATTTCGATAATTAATTAAAAAAAGAAGAAGCAAAGTTGTAGGAATTTAAAAGAGATCATATTATTTATATAGAATTGACAAAATTCAAAACATACAATATGATCACCTCAATAAAATACAACCGCAATCAATGTGGTTCTACATTAATTAAAATTCAACATTCACTGAAGTTGAATATCAATAGTGCTCGAGATGTCAACATGTGTATGTTTGTGATGCTTTGAAAAGCCTACTTTTTCCTTAGTGACATTGTGGCACCCAATTAAAAGATCTAAAAAGAAGATGTAGTCAATGAATTACCACTAAAATAATAAAGAGAGAAGTTGATTGACTTATATCCATATTCTTTAAAGTTCTAGTAGTCCGATATGTTTATATAAAATTTGCAATACTTAGCTTACCTTAAAAGTTTTTTCAAATAGAAAGAAAAAAAAAAAGAAATATAATTGAAGGCATTATCCCCAAACAAAAGGAAAGAAAAAATGAAAAAAAAAATAAAGGCCAAAATTCGAAAAACAAATAAAGAGCTATCTAAATTTTAAGAGAGATGCTTGAGTGGAAAAGGATGAGAAATAAAGAGCTCATTAAAATGTAAATGGATGCATAAGTGCAAGGAAAAAGTAAGGAATAAAAGGCTCCTAAGATTCAAATGGGGATGCATAGGTGATTAAAATCAAAAAGCAAATACCAAAAAAAAAAGGTAAAAAAAAAAGTAATGGGAAGTTTAAGGTTTTGTATATTTTACTTATTTATAGTGCTCATGTAGATATAGAAAAGGATTGGGTTTGAACTGAAACTAGCTTAATTCTCAGTTCGAGCTTGATTAAGGACTTGCCAGTTTAAGTGGTTAATGTTGGATCAGCAACTAGAACCTATGCAAGTTGGTGGTTAATTGAATTAGTGGGTCTTTAACCTAACCCACCAAAAAACAAAGAAAAGAAAAGAAAAAGAGTAGTAAAAGCTACTAATGTAACTAGACAATGGCAATGAGAAGACAAGCATGCTAGTGCATGTCATATTGAGCACCAAAATGAAATGAATGGGAAAAAACATTAAATGAAAGATAGAGACTAAGACACTGATTAATTGAGGAAATGTAGTGGTAGAAAAATTACAAATTCTAGAGAAAAAATTTAAACGTTCTGTAAGGTTGAAATCTAAATTGAAAAGGAAGACAAGCTAAGGAAGAGATAGAAAATTTTGAATGCTCTGTAAGGTAGAAAATTTTAAAAATTACAAAAGCTAGAGAAAAAATTTGAATGTTTTGTAAGGCTGAAATCTAAATTGAAAAGGAAGACAAGCTAAGGAAGAGATAGGAAATTTTGAATGTTTCTGTAAGGTAGAAAAATTTAAACGTTTGAATTGTGGGAATATATTATGCTTCTCAACTAATTTGCTTCACCTTCTTCATTTCATTTAGATATCATTTGATTATGTTATTAGTTTTATTTATTATGTATATTAAATTATCTTTCGTGAAATGTATTTTTTTTTCCTGAAACAATAGGTGCAACTTATTGTTTTCTTGTATCATTATTTAATTTCACATAAAAAATGGTAACTTTCTTCCGTCTTCATCATTTAGTAAGAAAGGTGGTTCACGAAAAGGTGATAAGAGAAAATCCTTTCAACACGAGAATGACCAATTTTACAACGTAAAAGATTATGATTTACAAGACTTCACCCAGGAGCAATTACAAAATATAATGATGCCTCCACTTGGGTTTTAGCACCACATGGTATATGAACTAGAAACTCTTAATCCTAGCTAACAAACATTCAATTATAAAAACTTGCAACAAGCCAACTTACATCTTTATCACAATGGTAAGCACAAGCTAGTTGCTAAATTTAATCTTTTGACACATAAGTTTTCATATGTGCAAAGATATGGACTAACCCTTGGTAAGAAGATTCATATATGGAAATAACATGTCATTGGATAGATGACATGTGACAATTAAATAAAAAATTAATAGCCTTCAAGACATTTAACAAATGTTACATGACACAAAATATTTTTCGGATAGTATCATTTCAGGTAAATACTCTTTGATGAAAAAGATTTTTTTTTATTGGGTTTGATAATGTAGCCATAAATACCACATCAATTGATGAACAAAAAACACTACACCAACCAACACTTGGTAGAACATTTTCATATACAATATGCATGTCATATTTTAAATATTTGTGTTAATGATGGTCTCAAGTATCTAGATTTTAAAATATCTCCTATCAAACAAGTAGTTAAGCATTTGATTGAGCATCCTACTTTAAGTATGGTGTGAAGAAAATTTTGCATTGATAACAATCTAAGGCCGAGAAAATTTGAAAAGGATGTTAAGTATTAGTGAAATTCAACTTATCAACTTTTACAAAGTACTGTTCTACATAAAGATACTTTATGTTCTTTTTCTATGATTAGCATCTTGGACAATCTATTGCACCCTAGCAATTAAGACGTGTGCACTAAATTGCTACAAGTGCTTAGGGTTTTCCATAATTGTATTTTAACATTCTCCCAAGTTTACAAGCATGGTGTGCACTTTTTCCTTATGAATGTCATTAACATACCGTCAATCCAACTTGATGCCCGATACAACCAATTTCTTCAAGTTGTTAATAAAATAGCTGCAAAGTGGTTGTAATATTGTAGACAAATTCCAACCATTTATCTTATTGCTTGAAGTTTAGATCCACATTGTTAAAAAAAAAAAATGCTTAGTGATTATCTCAACATGTATTATCAAATTATATATACTTTTTTTTTACATACAAAATACTTATACTATTGTTGCGCTACAAGAAGTTTGATAGGCAAGCTAGGTAACATAGGACTTATTTTCCAACTTTTTTGTTTATATACCGTGTTCAAGTTCCAGTTACTTTCTCACTATCTCCAAGCTCACACGGTGACACCTTTAACAAACCCTTCTAGTGCAACAAATGATGGCATAAAAGTTGAAGAGACACTAGGCCGATAAGGTTGATTACACAAAACTTAGTCACTATTTAAACACTAATTTTGATTTTGGTGATAATAGCATTATGAACTTTGACATCTTGGATTAGATAAGAGGAAATACAAGAAGACTTATCCAATCCTTTTCTTTATGGTTCGTAAAGTTCTTACCGCTCCTACATCAATAGTAGTTATAGAACAAGTGTTCAACATTATGGTCCTTATTATAGATCAATGGGGATCAAGACTAATGCCTGTTAATGTTGAAGCATTAGCTTGCATCGAGAATTGCTCGAAGGCAAGAAGTAGAACATATGAGCCATGCAACATGTTGAGTGAAGAAAATGAATACTTTAGTGATTCCAATGCATCAAGGGGGAACTCAGCTTGCTTAACTCCAGAGCACACACAAGGTGCTACTAATGGATAGTATTTATTTTTATTATGTAGTTTTAGCATAGGAAAAAATCTATTATAAGGGTAGTATTACTACCTTTTTTTTTTTTTTGGTACTAAATTAGGGATAATTTTTAAGAAGAGTTGAACTCGTTTTTTTATTATTATTTACATGTAGATTAAATTATCATATACAAGAGGTAAAGCCAAACGTTCCCTTCTCTTTTTTTAATCCTTTTTATTAATTAGGTAGCGTTTTGTTGGCATTAGAATTCAGCACTAGACTTGACAAAATTTTTTGTCCTCTGTTTGGTTGCCATCCTTAAAGAAAGTACTGGACAAAACACGAATATGGTACTGGACTAAATCAGATATATTTGTACTGTGTGTAATTCGGCACTAGACTACAACCCTATTTTTGCGAAATTCCCAATTTACCCCTCAAAGATCTCGTGTTAATCTACTGGTCACTTTCCCTTCCTTCTTTGTTCTATAAAGTTTTTTCCTCAGTATCGCAGCTGCTTCGGAAAGGAGGAACAATGATAGCTCATCGGCGCTGGTCTTTCTCTGTCACTCATCATGAAATCGGCCGCAAGTTCAACCATCAGGTTCGTTATGCTTCCATCTCTTCTCAAATCCTTGCTTCCTTTACAATGTTCTCGCATGCTTCTTGGATGTTGCCGTCTAGTTGTCCCCTCATGCTCCCTTGCTTGTCTAAACTTGTCCCTTGCTGGGTTGTCCCCCATGTTCGTATGTTCCTCACATGCTTCTTGCTTAAGGGGGGTTTAGCTGCTTATTCAGGTTGTACTAGCCTGATGTGTTGTAAGGGATTCTGGGTTTAGGTAAATGGATGGTTCGGGATTGGGAGGGGGATTTTTATTGGGTCCAAATGGGGGCTTCTTAGATTTAGAGTTAGGACTTTCTGTAATGGTCGTGTAGTAGTGGACACAGGATTTCCAAAAATTTCGAAGTCTAGGGTGTGGTTGCCTGGTGAGGTGTCCTTGCTGGCTTGTGGTTGTTGATATGTTTGTCATTGATGGGGTGAAATTTGCATTAGGACTCTTCTTGTCATTACATATGTTGGAAGTTTATTTAAGGTGTAGTTTGTTTTACGTTTTGTATCTGCTAGAAATAAGGAGTTTGTAGCTTCTTCCATGGGATAAATTTGAAGTAATATGTGATTAGAAAGCCTTTCAAAGTGCATTTGATACAGTGGTTGATGGCAATCTTACTGTTGTAACTCATAAAGCAAGTCATAAGAGTTAACCCTATATGGTGATAAGGTGGCATAGAATCAAGTCTTTTGTAGGTCAACCCTGCAAAATAAAATTAGGTTTTCTTTTTTTAGGATTATTTTAATTGTTAGAAGAATGTCATTAACAAAGCACCAAGGGAAGGTTACTCATACATGAAAGATGTATCTAATGGTATCACATTAACTATAATATCTAACTATGCCAGTTTTGTTATCGATGTTGCTTCATTGAACTTATAGAAGATAGGGAAAAGGTCTAAAGTCTATGTTTGATCAAGTTCTTCTATTTTGCTCTTGCCATGTTTATAGAAGATAGGGAAAAGGTCTAAAGTCTATGTTTGATCAGGTTCTTCTGTTTTGCTCTTGCTATGTAATCTACGAGTACACTTTTGAAATCGTTTATTTAATGATCACTTATTGATTGAAGGCTCAGATAATTACAATACTGATGCTGCTGTTAAGGATAGTTTCTTAGTTATGATTTATTGTTAGGCTTGTGGGGAAGTTAGTATTTCTATTGATAGTGAGAAAGAGCTACACGGTCTCCAACAACAAAGGCTAGGATATCTAGAGCTAAGAGCTCCTACTGGTCTATTTAGAGTAGACATTATCTGAATATTCTTCTTGGTAAGTTTTTTATTTTCTTTTTCTTGGTAAGTGGATATCTTTCTTCACTAATTATTAGAAGTACTTATAGTGAAAGCTATGTACTTTAACGAACTACCTAACTCTTAATAGTTATAAATAGGATGGTTATACTTTTGTACTCTTTCAAGCTCTACTCCAGAACCTTCTAGTCCACATCCACTCCTAGTCTCTACTGCCACATCAGCTTGGCTGCAAGTGGTATCTACTTTACCTCTCCTAACATACACCCTAGTGATAGGATGAGTGTAGGTATTATGTCCCCCAACTGCATTCCCATGATCTGCACTCTTACTCCCACAACTGCTTTTTTTTTCAGTGAGATTGATGATTTTTTATTAACATAACCATGTTACATGGGTCTGTTGGTGTATGTTAGTATGAGGAGGTGGTTGTGTTGTTTGGAGAAAGGGTTAGAACCAAACTCGAGGACAGTTGTGGTGCTGTTTTTTAGCAGCTGGGGACGTGTTTGATCTGCACATTCCTCATGTGGTGTTTGATATGATGGTTGTGAAGGAGGAAGTGAGTTAGAATGCAATCATTACCAGTTGTGTCTCCCATTTCATTGATGTCTACCCAATAACAATAAATTGCGAAGGAATGGATAGGCCTTACTACTAAGAAAAGAGAAAACAAAAAACTCTTCCTGCCAGGTTGAGAAGCTTGCTCGACCCCTCCATACTCTCACAGCCCGATAAGCCAATCCGTAAAAGAAAGAGTACCCAAGACACCACCTAGCTCCTATATGGATATGTGCTACCTTAGCTATCTTCCCATCATGCAATGAATATGATATGAATACTGGACTTCTATCAATCTATTGGTTGGGCTCTCTACTAGTTATATTAGTAAGCTAGCCTACTGGGAAGTGTGTGGAAGCATTGGAGGTTTTTTTGTAGGGATCATCTAAAGAAAGAAGAAAAGCTCATTGGGTAGGATGGGAGACAATAAAAACAGATAGGAATAAGGGAGGAGTAGGTTTAACGAATCTAAGAGTAATGAATAAGGCATGGATGTATAGATAGCTTAGAGGACGAAAAGTAAACTGCATCTGCTATGGGTGGAATTGTGTAAATCAAGAATCATGAAGAAGGAGGGAGAAATTAAAAAAGGGAAAGTATCCCCCCTAATGAAATAGATCAGAAAAGGAATGAAGGTGGATAGTGAGAAATGGGGATGGATATGGAGGATTCTAGCAATGTCGAAGGTGCAACTAGTCATTTGAAAGATACTACAAAATGGACTTCCAATAAAGAGTAGTTTGGTTAAGAGAAAAATGAGTCAAGAAGAAAGTATCACTCGTCCTAAAACAGGGGAAGGTGCTGTGGCCACCGGGGCTAAGGGGGCAAATGGAGTTTGTGTGCTCATAATATATGGATATGGAGCAGCATACCTAGACAGAATACTACTGTCTATATCACCTTAGCTGGCATACACCTTTCTTCTGTAATCAAAGTTCATCTCACCTTCATCTTCATGTCTAGCACTCTACTTCTGATCATGTCCATGGTGGCGGTGCAGTGCTCATGTCCATGGTGACTGGGCTAGGCAATCTCAGTTGTGTTGAATGATTCACGGTGAAGAGGGGGAGCAGAGTTGTCTTCGTTGGATGAAGGAGTTCACTCTATGTCACCATAGTAGAACCCCATATCTTAAGACAAGTTGATGGCTCCGGAGCTATCTGTAGACGTTGAAGTGGAATTTCCTTCACTTTCGACCACTCTACTGCTATCTGAGCTTATTATGGGTATTAGTTTAGGACTTGATTTTATACTAATCACTTCATGAACCCTCCATACTTGTCAATCTTAAGCTTTATAAGACCTCTAAAAGAATGTGGGATTATTTAAAGAAAATTTATAATCAAAGCAATACAACATGAAGGTTTTAATGGGAACTTAAGTTGGGTCAACTCTATCAAGGGGGGAGTTGGAAGCGTGACCAGTTTTTAATGAAGTTACGGGGGGGAGTTGGAAGCAATCGGGTCTAACTTAATGAGTAGAGAACCAGTTCCTTTATTGGATATTTGTGTAGGAGAGCTTCTTAGGAAGAACAACGGCTCATTACACAAGTTGTCTTATTGCCTACTCCAATTCCTATTGCCTATGCAACTCAAGGGAGGTCTAAAGGAGGCAGAGATATGACTAATGTGTAATGCTATAGTTGCAAAGGATTTGGGCACATTACCACTAATTGTAGTAAAAAATTGTGCAGTTGTTGTAAGAAAACATGGCATATCATCCAAGATTGTTCCACTCGGCCTCCAAAGAAATCTGAAACTGCCTACAATGTCTCGGTTGGTTCCTCGAATGCCCTTAGCCCTTATTTCTTCATAGTGTGCACCTAGGTCTATATTTGAATAAGAAATTCATTGTGCTTGTATGCTAGTACAAGTATGCAGTGTGGAGTGTGTAGGCAATTTTCAGCAAGAAGCTTTTGTATCCTCAAGATTAAAACTGACTTCTGTGGAGAATTCATGTCCCATTTGTTATGCTTTCCTCTATATCTTAGTGGATGCATAGTTTCCTAGATTATCCATTGAGGTTACTCAATATATGCCCGGCTTCTCTTTTTTATGATACTTTATGATGCTATATGTTTTTCCTACCCTTATTGAATTTAGATTATATAGCATATGATGTTGTCCATTATGTTTTGTATTATGAAAATGATCTTCGAATCCCCAACGTTACACTTATGGGTCTTTCCTTTGATATGTCATATAGATCATTGATCATTATGGATTTCTTATTTGTCTTCTTGGATGGAGAGTCTATATAAATATGCTTACAATGGCGCAGCTAGTTTCTATTATATAAACTTTGTTTTGAATAGGAGAGTAGAGAGGGGTGTATTGAATAATCGAGCAATAGCTAGATATGAAACGCGTCGAAAGATATTGATTCACTCATTAATGGGAGTGATACAAATTGTTTATGGGAGCTAAGGATGTGTAGGAATAGTTTTGCACATCTTTGTGAACTCATTAAGGTACAAGGGGGAATGCAATGTAATGGAAGAGCAACGGTTGAATAACAAGTTGCGATTTTTCTTAACAACCTTGCACATCATATAAAAAATAGGAGTATTCAAGTCAGATTTCGTAGATCGGGTGAGACTGTTAGTAGAAATTGCCATCAAGTGTTAGCTGTTGTGTTAAGGTTACAAGATATCTTACTTGCAAAACCCAATCCAATACCAGAAGATTGCATTGACGAACGGTGGAAATGGTTTAAAGTAATACAAAAAATCTTTTAGGTACCTTCAGTTAATCGACGATGGTCATGATTACTTATATTACAATACAATCTTTTTTTTGTTTCTTTGGGAACATATTAGGGTTGCCTTGGAGCATTAGATGGTACCTACATTGCAGTTACGACACCAGTTGCAGATAGACCTAGGTATCGAACAAGGAAAGGGCATCTTGTAATGAATGTCATGGGTGTATGTGATCATAACATGAAATTTATCTACATATTGGCTGGCTGAGAAGGGTCTACATCAGACTCTAGAGTACTACGTGATGCAGTCATTTGATCTGATGGATTAAGAGTCACACCTGGTAAGCACTTTATAAAAGAAAAATGTTTTCGTTTTATTTATTCAATTGAAACTTTTCATGAAAATTTATGTGGTTACCTTTCGTTTTTAGTTTCATATTATCTAGTGGATGGTGGATATTCCAATGCACCAAGATTCCTTTCCCCTTTTAGAAGGAGGCGTTATCACATTCAAGAGTGGGCTACAAGTCAACGTAGGCCTCAAAATCGTGAGGAATTATTTAATTATAGACATGCAAAGGCAAGAAATGTTATAGAGAGATGTTTTGGAATCTTGAAGAAACGATGGGGTATTCTAAGGAGTCAATCATTTTATCCCATCAAAATACAAGGTCAAATCATCCTAGCTTGCTGTCTATTACACAACTTCATTCGAATGTACATGCCACTAGACCATTGGAGCACGCTGTAATTGAAGGTGATGAAGTTCCAATTGGAGAAAATGGAATTGATGCAATTGAAACGATAGAACCTACTAAGGCATGGACTAAGATGAGGAATACCTTAGCATAACAAATGCACGATGAATGGAGGGCACGTCATAAGAACTAGAATGTCACTAATTGTTGTACTTTCTTTGATTATGTATCTTGGATCAGTGTCACTAGTGAATTTTTGTTAATTATATATTATTGAAATCATTTGGTTGTGGAATTTTCAATTTTATGTTGTGATGTAAATTGAAATATTTTATCCACTGTTTGTATATATGATTTACATTTTATTTGTTTGCTTTTTGCCTTACACTATGGATTCGTTTACAGTCATGGACAGTAGAGATAAAAAAAACTAGACGTTCTTGGAGCTAAGTTGAGGAAGAAACGTTATTGATAGTGCTGGAGGAGTTAGTCGTTGAAGGATACAAAGGAGAAAATGGCAGTTTTAAGAATGGGCTCATGAAGAAGCTTTAAAAAGGATGAAAAGCCACATTCCAAAAATCAATCTCAATGTCAGGTAAATTGTTAACAAAATGATGAGGTGGTCAATGAAGTTGGCAAAGGTTGCTAACATGATAAATACTAGTGGTTTTGGGTGGGATGATGTCAAAAAATGTGTTATTATTGATAGTGATGCGGTCCTTGCTGAATATATGGAGGTAAAATCAACATTATCTTTATTTCGAAATATACTCATTTTTTTAAAGATAATTCTTTGTTGTTATAATAACTATTTCTATTGTTTTGTAGAAACATCCGAAGGTTGCTAATCATGCCAACAAGGAATTTAAAGAGTTTAAACACTTCAAGGGATATTTGGAAAGGATAGAGCAAATGGAAAAAGGGCTGAGACACCATGTTACGAATTTGCTCTAATACCAAATGATACGAAATTTACTCTGATACCAAATGATACGAAATTGCAAATGATACAAATTCCTCCACGCAAATCCTCAATGAAAATTGATCCTTTGAAATAATTTTAGGGTTTTCTGTATTTGGTACTAACGAAATAAAAAGAAATGATATGGATAAAATCACCAATCTATAAATGCCAAGATTGATAAAATTAAACTGATTCGCAATCAAATCATAGAATAATAGAGTCTACGTTCTATAAATCAATCACTAAGGTTAAAGAATTCAATAACGATGTTCGCCACAAATTCTATAGGGACCAAGAATCTGATAAGAATAATTAGAATATAGGGAAATCAAATTCTCAATATTCAAGAATCTCCAAAGAGGATTCACACACACTCAAAGTGTTTTTGTTTTCAACCAAAAATAATATCCTCCTTCGAAATACCTAAAGACCACTATTTATATCATGCCTAAAAGTAACCTAATGACATATTAATAAAATTGTGCGAAGCGGCCGGCGTCCTACATGTAAGCCGACGCCAAGGCCGGTGGCCTTGAAGTTAATTTGGCCGCCTTCATTCAAGGCCGGCTTAAGGCTGGCCGAACTTCGCCTTGTGTCCCCCCGACGCTTATTTCCTCCCTTTTTGGACCCTGTACTGCCACCTATAGCTCGGATTGACTTTGTTTTCTTTGGTACTCGTATCTTAGGTCTTGGAATCGTATCACACCAGAAGATGTAACACAGGACTTACAAAATGAGGGTGAAGATACTTTTGATGAAGACATGGAGTTAGAACAAGTGCCACAATCTACTGAAGCCTCCAGCTATGCCTCACGTGATCCATCTGTGCAACCGACTCGCAAGCGTCCGATGGCAGAATATGCTGCAAAATTTATATTTATGTTTCAAAAGAGCATTGTGATGTTAGGAGTGATTTTGCTTTACTTGCAGGAAAAATTGCTAATCCTCCTAAGGATGATATTGTTGCAGAGTTGAAAATGTTAGGATTGTCGAAAAATGAAGAGTTGGATGTTTTTATGCAAACGGCGACAAATCCACAGTATGAGAGGTTTTTTTGGAGGCTTCAAGGAGAACAACGCCTAGCATTTGTTAGGTGAATTATCGATTGATGTAAAATATGTTTATAGTATTTATGTAATTGAGACTTTTTTCATTGGCTTTGTATTATCGAACCTCTCTACCCTGGTTTAGTATCTTGTATGGTTAAACTTGTTTTCAAATTCTATAGAAGTTGTAACCTCATGTATCTCCTGCAATAGAGTTGGCAAATTTTCTATCAATGTAGTTGGTAGGTCATAATCATAGAAACTACTTTGACTATTCATTCGTATGATTATTATCTTATCTATGCCATTTATGCCTTGTCCTTATGAAAAATAAAAGTGATTGATGTTCCAATCTAATCGATCTAATTTGTAGATGGATTTTGGAATTTTCAGGTCCTTTAATGACTTGTTCATAGTAGGTTGATGGATATGTCGATGTTTTAGTGTAAAAGTGTTTCATGTCTTCAGTGACATATTCAAAATCATAAATAATGTATTATTTTATTAAATATAACATAATTGTTTTCCCTAAAATATTTAATATAATATATTAAACCTTCAAATCATTTTTTCTTATAATAATATCAAATATATATAAATAACTATGATATAATTAAAAATGACAAAATTGTCAATTTTACTCTGTCTAGTCTAGTACTTTACAATTTCAAACACTGGACAGCACAAAAAGCCTTCTCCAGTAATTAAAAAGGGCAAAACTGTCAAATTTACTATGTTCAGTCTAGTACTTTGCAATCCAAACATTGGATAGCACAAAAATCCTTGTCCAGTATTGAACAAACCAAACGTGGTACAAAAATATTTTTTGTCCAGTCCTTCTTGTTTAGTACTGTCCAATACTCCTTGTTCTGTCTAGTACCAGTAACCAAACGGTACCTTAATAAAATTTTGAGTTAGCATCCCCCTTACCTTGCCTTGCCTCAATATCGAGTTTGCCACTAATTAATAAAAGTACTAATATTTTTTTGTTACATGTTAAAATAGGAAAAAAGATAGTATTGGTAAAATACTTTTCAAAAATTAAAAAATAAATATCTCGATTATGGAAAATTTTGGGTTCTTTTCAAATTAGCCAAAAAAAAAAAAGAAGAAGAAGAAGAAAGAAAAAGCCTACTCAGAGGGGCTATCCATGAACGACTAGATTGCTTGAGCTAGGCCTAAATAGAAGGACCTCAAGCCAGTTATGGGTCACTATTTGGTGGCCTATCAACCGATGGGTTCCAAGTTGGTTCAATCAATGAAGATGTCTATGCTCATGAGATTGGATTGGAAATCTATAAATGCATGTTTTGTGTGCAAAGTGTAAGAATCTTTCACTTAATGCTGTACCATATTTTCAGTATGAGAATCTTGATTAAATAAGATGATAAAACTTTATTGAGCATTGACTTGTAAACTAATGATTTGTGTAAGGAAAATTACTTAGACTTGATTTCTAATTAGAAGAATCTAATCAATAATAGCATGTTTGGTTTGTAAAATGGAATAAGGTAGGAATAAAATTGCACTTCTTAAGGAATGGAATAGAAAAAGAATACTTATTCTTTATGATTTCTTTTAGATTTTATAAATAGATGTGAAAATATGTTGAGAAAAATAAAAAAATAACTATTCCTTTAGTCTTATAAAGGAATTCCAATTCCTTATTTTGCAATAATAGCAATTCCATAGAGTAGTTATTCTGCCAATCAAACGCATGAGTAGATCTACAAGGAAGAAATTGTTGTTCTATTACACCCTTATAAAGCAAACTAAACATGCCATAACTAATTCATTTTGTGCTTAATGGATTTGGGCATTATGTGGAGTAGATGTTAAGTGATGCATTTAAATGTAAGAACTTGTCCTCATTACGAATTGATTTTCAAAATGGCCATCAACTTGCTTAAGAACAAGTAAGAGCTTAAGTTGGAGGAGGTAACAAGTGTGTATTTTACACACTTACACTATCTTTATTCTTAAATTTTATATGTGTTTTATCATGTTTTCAATTGCTAAAGTTCTTAAATTGAATATAATTACAATTATAGATCAACATAATAATTTTGTGAAAAAGGATGAAATATTGCATTAATATTAATGTTTGTGCAAAAAATGTACCAAATGTAGTGGAGACATTTAGATGTTTCTTCTAAGTAGTCAAATAACAACTTAAGCTATAAAGACATCAAAGAGCAAATGCTCTCATCTAGATGCTAGACCCCTACCATCTAAATGGTACACTCCCCATCTAACTACCTCTCTCTTACACGTGGACAAGAGAAGAGAACATAAGCATTAGGGCTCCCATTTGATTATTTCTTAGTTACCATGCAAGGGACAACTAAAATCCTAGTTAAGGGTTAGTTGTTACATATCTTCTGCTCAAGTGCCCTATAGCCAAGATTCGTATGCCAGCTAAAACCCTAGTATAGGGTTTAATGACTTGTGTCTACTATCCAAATGTTAAAGTCATGCCATCTAAATGACATGACCCTATTATAAAAACTTTGCTCTTTTTCTTGCATCGATAGACAAATAGAGCTAGTTCATTTCTTGTGTTTCCATTTCCTCTCTTCCTTAATCTCGGTATAATGTGGCTATAGGTTTAGCATTAGATTTTCTAGTAGCTTTAGCTTAGTTTTAGTTAAACTATGGCTTTGGATGGATTTCAGTCACAGTTCTTGCTGGATTTAGATATTTAAAGATTGTCTTGTATGGTGTTTAATGGATTTAAAGGTTTGAATCAATTTTTATTATGTTAAGTTTGTTGTTCATATGCGTTTTTTATTACTTATATGAATTAATTCATGTAACTTGTGCATAGGATGATTACCTAGTGATTTTGTCTTAGCTTCCTTCCATAGATTACTAATAGCTTAATTATGTCTTAGGTTCCTTGTTGCATAAATAAGGTGTAGATTCTCAAAATGGATTTGAAAACATTTATAAAGAGCTAACTTTCCAGAAATGACATGGACATATGTGGTTTTGGGCCAAAAACAATAAATTGTATGTTTCCTTATGCAATTGAAGTTGTGTTCTCAACACACTTAGTCCACAAATTCAAGAATATATATTGTTGTGAGAAAACTTAACTATTTAATGAAAAAGTGTAGATGGATAACCTAGTAGGGATGTCCATCTTACATGATAAAATTAGTGACATGAAAGGGGATTGGTTCTCATGAATTTAGTTAAAATCCATATAAACATCCCTAGTTATAATTGAAATGTGGGAAAAATGGTGATCCAAAGGATAGTCATACACAATCCCATGTTTTTGTCTACAAAGCATCTCCGCCATTAGTTTAGTTCGCTAGGAACTTTAGAATTAATTATGGCTTAGAAATGTGGTGAAATGCTTTTTGAATTTAGCATATGATTATAGAAGAAAGGAAAAAATGATTGAGATTGAAATTTTTTTTTGCTATTGTTAAGTAACAACTCAGTTTCTAGTTTTATGGCTATTATAAAGGTTAGTTGCCCTTATAGCTTGTGTTTAATAGAAAAAAAAATAAAATAAAATAGAGGACTAAACCTTACATTAGGACTGTTAAATATCCTTACAAGGGTTGAAAAATAGATAAGACAAGTTGTATGTAGAATAGAACGTGTCTTTTATCTATTTTATGATAGGTGCGAAAATAGTTTGCATGCAGTTCTACTTTTTAACATGTGATCCAAAATATCCTATGTGTTTAAAATAAGTGGGGATACAATTAATTGAATGGTTATATAGAATAATTATATGTTGACAAGTCAAAATAGAAAATAATGGACAAGGATTTCACTATTATAAGAATTTATGGTGTGTTTGGTACACAAAAATTAATTCCGAATAAAATCATAATTCTAGATTTTACTCTATTTTTTATATTTTTATGCAGTTTTAAAAATTGAAATAGTGATTCATTCAAATTTTTGATTTCATGAAATCGTTGAATCTACTTTGAAAAGAAAATTCAATTCTACCTTTAAAATGCTTAAATTGTGATTCTATTTCATTTTTTTAATGATTATTAATTAAAATTGCTTATTTAACATTTAATTTCATTATAAAATTTTATAATTAAAAATAATTTTAATAAATATTATTTTATATATATTTTCAAACATAAAAATAAATTTATCATTTCAATCATTATTTCATTATATTTTATTTCAATCAATATATATATATATATATATATATATGAAACATCTCAAAAGGCCCAGTACCCGCACAAGGGTCCCAATTTTATTAATTAATTAATTTTTTTGGGGGGCGGGCGGGCTGGGGTTTGGCGTGGGTGTAAGTGGAAAAAGGAAAGTTGCCAAAAGGAATTTTGAAAACTTGGAGACACGGCATCCACTTGGTAGACACGCATCTACGAAACAAAACCAAACCATCGGCGGACCGCCGCGGGAAAGCACGCAGCTGAAACAACTCACACTCGCCGTCGCTCTCTCTTCCTAGTTTGTATTGCTCGTTAGGTAAAATAAAACTAAAAAACCTTAATCGATTTTGGATCGAGGATCAGTTTCAATGGAATCGTTGAACCTCTCATCTCTTCCCGAAGATAATACTCTCGAAGTAAACGAACAGCAGGACACGCGCCCTCCTGTTTCTGCATTTGCCTCCGTTCCTCATCGCCCTCGTCCTGCTCAGTAAGTTCTTCCATTTCTTTTCATGTATTTAATCGAGCTTTTTTTTTTTTTTTTATTGGACGTCGTATTGCAGGGCTTCTCTTCAAAAGTACGCACCTCTTGATTGGAAGGACTATTTCGACAAAGAGGAGGATGTTAACATTCCCGAATCAAATGACGTTAGTGTTACAATAAATTTATATCCTATCGTTTTTATGTTCCTTGATGCGATACCGGTCTGTGTGCTCATTAAGTTTCGGATCAATAGGTGTTTCATGTATATATGGCTGGCACTGAGGGACCGGTTGTTTTTTGTCTTCATGGAGGCGGTTTTACGGGGTACGGTTTTGTTTTTATGTTCTCAACTAGATCATTGCGAGTACAATGCTCGAGCATCTGTAGAAAAATATTATTACAATAGAAACATCGAAAGAAAATTCATTTTAGACTTATATGTAAGAGTTATTTATTAAAATATTAGTGTTGTAGCATTTAATCGATTCTAAGACATCTATGTAAGAGGCATCCTTTTGCTCAGTCTTGCTCATTGGACGCATATTAGTTTGCAATACATGCTTAGATTCATCAGTTTGCTTGCTGATTAAGTGTAGTACGTTATGATTACTCTTTGCGCTAGGGAGCTTTTTTTTTTTTTGGTAAATTAATAATTTTATTTATATGAAGAAGAATTTACAATCATAACTGATGAGAAAATATATACAGCTATTCTATGCTAAGCTAGAGTATATAAAAACACTATGAGAAATAAGAGAAGACCAAATGGACTTCAAGAAAGTTTAGAGTAAGCTATAATTTGGCTAGTAAGAGAGCTTGATTTGGGACACAATTGTCCAATCCTAACATGATTGCGAGCTCTCCATATACAATATACAGTTGTAGTTAAGGAAGCTCTCCATTTTTTAATCTTGGGATCTGAAAAATTTAGGAGGAAAGAGATAAGTTTATTATTCCTCTTCTTCTTAATCTTTTTACATAATGACATAGTGTATATATACACTTACAAGAATGCTATATTAGGAAAGAAAGTGAAATCTCCTATCTAATATTTAAATCTTACAGCTAGCACAATAATATTACATATATGTCAACACTCCCCCTCAAGTTGGAGCATAGATATCACACATGCCCAACTTGTAAACTAAAGTATGATAGGTCCTGTGACACAACCCTTTCGTAAATACATCAGCCAGTTGCTTATCAGATGTCAAATGATATAAGCTCAAGATGCCCTCAGTCAATTTCTCTTTGATGAAGTGTCGATCAATCTCTATATGCTTGGTTCGATCATGTTGAACTGGATTTTGTGCTATACTGATAGCAGCTTTATTGTCACAATACAATGATGGTGCCTCTTTATCTGACAGATTTAATTCTTCCAATATCTTCTGTAACCATAGAAGCTCACAAACCCCCTAAGCCATAGCTCTATATTCTGCTTCAGCACTTGATCGAGCAACTACACTTTGTTTCTTGCTCCTCCATGTTACAAGATTCCCTCCTACAAGTGTGCAATAACCAGTGGTGGACCTTCTATCACTTAGAGATCCAGCCCAATCTGCATCTGTAAAGCATTCTATCTGAAGGTGACCATGCTTGGCGAATAGCAGTCCTTTTCCAGGAGCAGACTTCAGATATCTCAAGATGCGAAATACTGCTTGCATGTGTGATTCTCGTGGATCATGCATAAACTGACTCACTAGACTGACTACATATGCAATGTCCGGTCTAGTGTGCGAGAGATCTATCAGTCTTCCTACCAATCTCTGGTATCTCCCTAAATCAACTGAATCACCAACTCCAGCCTGCAGCTTGTGGTTGTTTTCAATGGGAGATTCTGCTGGTTTACACCCCATCATGCCAGTTTCTTCCAAGAATCCAGAATATATTTTCTCTGAGAAATGAAGATACCTTTCTTTGATCTAGCAACTTCAATTCCTAGGAAATATTGCAGTTTCCCTAGATCCTTGATTTCAAATTCCTGAGCCAAAAGTTTCTTCAATCAAGCCATCTCCTCTTTATCATCTCCTGTCATCACTATATCATCAACATAAACTATGAGAATAGTAACTTTACCCTCATTATGTTTAATAAATAGCGTATGATCCGCATTACTTTGTTGATAGCCAAAGGAGATCATGGCTTTGCTGAACCTGTCGAACCATGCTTTGGGAGATTGCTTTAATCCATACAAGGCCTTTTTCAGTCTGCATACTTTCCCATGTGTTGTTTCATTATCAAATCCAGGAGGGATCTCCATAAACACTTCTTCTTCTAAATCTCCATGTAGAAAGGCATTTTTAACATCAAATTGCTGTAAATCCCAGTCAAGGTTGGCTGCACATGATAACAAGATTCTGATCGTGTTCATTTTAGCTACTGGAGCAAAAGTCTCCTGGTAGTCCACTCCATAGGTTTGAGTGAATCCTTTAACTACCAATCTTGCTTTGAACCTGTCAACTGATCCATCAGCTCTGTGTTTTATAGTGAACACCCATTTACAGCCTACCAATTTCTTTCCAGGTGGAGAGGCGACAAGCTCCCAAGTCTCATTCTTAGTCAAGGCTTTCATTTCTTCAATCATTGCTCTCTTCCATTTTGGATCGTTGAGTGCTTCCTTCCAATCCTGTGGAACAGACACAGACGAAATGGACAAGGCAAAAGCTCTATAGGAGGGAGACAAAGAATCATAGGAAACAAAATTAGAAATGGGATGTTTAGTACAAGCCCTGACACCTTTCCTTTGAGAAATAGGTTTATTTAAATCATCAAAAAGTAACTCACTAGAAGTGGAGGATTCTTGGCAGCAGAGAGTAGGTTGCACAATGGCTTCTTCTGTCTTGTCTTTGTCTCTCCTCGAGTACCTCTTCAAATCAGGTTTGTTAAACGCCCAATTTTCTCCCCCTGGATAATAGTCTCCTTCTGACCATCATTTTCTCTTGGGGTAAGATCAGTAAGAGTCACTGAACTAGGTATCATCTCTTCCTTTGCATTATTCTCCCCTTGAAGAGATGACTGGGTTGTACTGAAGTAAGATTTAGTCTCTCTGAAAGTAACATCCATACTTACAAAATACTTCCGAGATTGAGGGTGATAGCATCTGTAACCCTTTTGTGTTGGTGAATACCCAATAAACACACACCTAAGGGCTCGTGGATCTAGTTTTCCAGCATCCTTAATATGAACAAAACAAACGCATCCAAATACCTTTGGAGGAACAGTGTACGTATTTTGTCCTTTTAAGGTTTCTAAAGGACTCCGATAGTCAAGAGCCCTAAGAGGCATTCGGTTGATAAGATATGTAGCAATTAGAATTGCATCCCCCCAGTAAGGCTTAGGAAGATTCATGGTAAACATAAGCAACCTAGCAACTTCCAAAAGATGCCTATTCTTCCTTTCAGCTACCCTATTCTGTGCACTTGTATATGGACAACTAGTCTGATGAATTATCCCATGCGATTCCAAATAAGAACCAAATCTGCTATTGATGTATTCAGTGCCATTATCAGTCCTAAGAATCTTTATTTTAGCATCAAATTGAGTGCAAACCATCTTATGAAAAGACTGAAAACAGGAAAACACATCACTTTTAGCCTTATGTAGATATACCCAAGTCATCCTGGTGCAGCAATCAATAAAAGTGACAAACCATCGACTACCGGACAAAGAAGTAGTCTGAGTAGGGCCCCAAACATCAGAGTGAATAGTCATAAAAGGAAACTTGCTTTTATTATTACTTAAAGGATAAGAGTTTCGAGAATGTTTTGCATATTTGCAAGCATCACAAAATAAAGAATCAGACCGAGTCTTTGAAAACAAACTAGGAAATAATTTGCGTAACACTAAAAAAGAGGGATGGCCCAAACGCTTGTACCACTGCAATATTTCTTGATTAACATCCTTATTTCCCCCAAAAAAGGCCTGCTGAAGACTAAAACCTTGACCCCCATCCAACAGATATAAGCCATCGTGCAATCTACCACTGTCAATCCTCTTTCCTATTTGAAGATCCTGAAAGACACAATGATCAAGGAAAAACTCAATTTTACAGTTGAGATTTTTTTGTAAGTGCACTGACAGATAAGAGATTGACAGGAAATTGAGGGACATGAAGCACAGAGGATAGTTCGATATGAGAGTACAAAAAACAGAACTTGTTCCAGATACCGGGGTGAAAGAACCATCGGCTATTCGGACATTATCTCCCTTTAAACACGGTGAGTATTCAACAAGATTTTTTGAGGAGCCCGTCATGTGTCTATTCGCACCAGAATCAATAATCCAACAATTAGTATCAAGGGTAGCAGAAAAAGCATTACTTGACTGCACAAAATTGGATTTGGCATTGGAAGAAGATTCTTGATGAGAAAAAAGACGCTTGAGATGCTGAATCTCATCAGGAGAGAAAAAAACAGAGTGAGTCATCTCAGGAGTTGACTCCATAGCTTCAGACAAATTGGCCTGAGTAGAGTTAACCCGTTTACCTCTACGACCTCTTATTGGGCGTCCATGTAGCTTCCAGTAAGTCTCTTTAGTATGTTGTGATTTCCCACAATAATCACATCGTAAATGATCTTTATGAGAACTATGTGCCTTCAGCTGCTCAGATGAATCACTAGCAGCTACCAAACCAGACTTTTCAACCTGCGGGATATAGAGCATGGCACTGCGCCTGCTTTCTTCCTGTTGAACGTAGGAATATGCCTCCTCAAGAGAAGGAAAAGGTGTCTTACCGAGAACATGGACTCTGATCTGATCAAATTCATTGTTTAACCCAGCCAAAAAATCATATACCCTTTCTTTTGCAAGTAATTTCTGGAACTTTACTGCATCTCCGGTACAATCTGCCTGAAAATTTGATAATAATCAAGTTCTTGCCACAAACCATTCAACTCAGAAAAATACTGGGAAATTGTCATTTCTCTTTGCTTCAAACCATAGACCTTGTTCCGAATCTCATAAATCTCAGCATCATTTCCCACCCGTGAATAGGTGAGGGTTACAACATTCCATATCTTTGCTGCTGTGTCAAGCAATAAGTATGTTCTTGAAATATGGGGCTGCATGGAATTGATAAGCCAGGCCATTATTAAGGAATTTTTAGAATCCCATTGATGGAATAATGGATCGGTTGCTACTGGTTTGATTTTAACACCGGTAATATAATCCTGCATTCCCCTAGCTTTGATAAACAATCAACAAGACCGTGACCAAGCAAGGTAATTGTTCCCATCAAGCTTGATAGGGCTGATTTGCAGTGAAGGATTATAGTACTAATTCCAGCAATTCTCTTATCAGTTTCTATAATGCAAACAGTTAACCCAAGCAATTAAGACAACAGACTTAAACAGCCTCGAAGGAAGAGCAAACAGAATAGTTCGTAAACTTTCAAACCCGTACCCGTACACAAACTGTCAAACCCGTATGAATACACATAGGGAAGTGATGAGCGCAACCTAAAGCAAAACCACCTGGATGCAACCTAAAAAGAAACGAAATCACCTGGAAAACAGTTGGAGGGTGTCGGAAAAGAAGGGAGAGCAAGACAGCTTAAAGCCCACGAAAAAAAGGTGGCCGAAACAGTTCCCACGCGCCTCACGTGCTGACGGCCACACGCGCGGTTTCCGGTGGTCGGAGAAGAAAGGGTCGGTCGGAAAAAGGGTGGCGCTCTGTTGACTACCTTCGAAGAAAAAACCTCTTGTACGGCGTTCTAGGGTTTAAAAATAAACCGCGTCAGAAAAAAAGAAAAAAAAAATTTTGACCTAAAAAGTGGTTTTAGGCTTTGATACCATGAAGAATTTAGGAGGAAAGAGATAAGTTCATTATTCCTCTTCTTCTTAATCTTTTTACATAATGACATAGTGTATATATACACTTACAAGAATGCTATATTAGGAAAGAAAGTAAAATCTCCTATCTAATATTTAAATCTTACAGCTAGCACAATAATATTACATATATGTCAACAGGATCTTTAGACGAGGCTGTTGCAGTATGGTTGGATGTGGCTCCTTGCCATGATAGAAAAGATGGTGGGCATTCCAATATTTCACACATCAGAGCCCAAACTTGGGAAGTGAAGGGGCAATTAAAAAAGAGGTGGGAATGATCTTCATGACCTTAAGAACATTGGTAGCACGTTGTAAATGATACTAATCTCTAAATGAACATTTTGTCTAAAGTTTGGAGTTTTCCTATGCATGCTAGCCATAGAAAGAAGGCATGTTGTGGGATAGTCGTGGGGTTTCGAACCACTTTGCTCCAGGGCATCAAGAGAGTAGCGGGTGCAAAGAATTCATATCTCGACTTAATAGAGTAGTCACCAAAGTGAGAATTCTTCCATTTGAAAATATCCGATTGGGTATGATTAGGTGTTAGACTACTTGGGATGTTGAAAGTTGTCCAAAGGTCTCCTTCTGACAATTTTCATGCAAAACCATCCGATAAGCAACAAAGTCGCGCACTGTTATCAAGCCTTGAAGATGCAATCTCTCAAGCACTAAGGTTAATGTCAAGTGGCTTTGTTGGCAGGCAATAAACTGACTAAAGTGAAATGGATGGGCCATCTTTCACTTCCCACATGAATTGCATCCGAAGAAGATGTCGTAGCTTCAGTAATTTCTTTCAATTCTATGAACATTAGGTTGGAGCCTTCACATTCCAAAAACCCCTTCCTTTAAGGTAGGTCGAATGTATCCAGTCTACCCATAATCCTCTCCAACCTCCCCTACATCAGTATTAAATATTCTTAATTTGGGCTGCCTTGTTCCACACGGCCAATTTTGGAATTCTCAATCCTCTACTCTCTTTTGGGCCACAAACAACATCCCATTTTGCTTTAGCTTTAGTAGAGATATTTGGCCTTCCACTCCACAAAAAGTTTTGGAGTTTTTGCTCAATTTGTAGAATACTTGATTTAGGTAGAAGGAAAGCGGAGCTTTAGAATACTTGCATGGAGAATAGTACCGACTTGATAAGCTGTAGTCAATCCCCAAACAATAAAAATTTCACTGTCTACCTCAATAACCTTGCCATGATTCGCTCATGAAGAGCTATACAATCTTGCTTTTTAAGCTTAGTGGATATTAGTGGCACTCCCAAGTAGCGAGTTGGTAGTTCTCCTTCCTCAAAGTGTGTGAGATCCAACATGCCTTGTTTGTCCCGATGGTTTACATTACAAAAGAAGATATTGCTTTCTGTTCATTTGTGGTGAGCCTCGACATAGCATTAAACAATTGTAGTGCCTCTTGAATGCATTTAACAAATGCAATGTCTCCCTTGCAAAATAATAGTAGGTCAATTGCAAAACAAAAGTGGGTTATTTTCTCACTTTTGCACCTCCAGTGAAAAGAAAATTGGGGATTTGCAACCAATTTACATAGTATTCTCGATAGCACCTCCATCCCAAGAACAAAGAGATAAGGTGACATAGGATCTCCTTGTTGAAATCCCCTTTTGTTTGACAAAAAATCTGTTGGCTCACCATTCACATTTATGGAGAACTTTACTGTTGAGATACATTGGTGGATCAAAGTATGAAAGTGGACAGGAAAGCCTATATAGTGCATTATCTTCATGATGAAACTCTAATTTATCGTATCATAGGCTTTTTGGATATCCACTTTTAGAGCACATCTAGGGGATCTTGACTATTTGTGGTGGTAGCCATTAGCTCTTGCATAAGGGAAATGTTGTTTACTATTCTTCGACCAGTTACAAAAGCTGCCTATTCCTTACCTATGAGGGAAGGTAAGACTTTCTTCATATGTGTGGCTAATGTATTAGATATGGCTTTATATAGCACATTATAGCACTTAATTGGATGAAACTCATTCAGCTTAGATGGGTATGCAACCTTTGGTACTAGAGATATGACTATATAATTCACCTCCTTCAACAATTTCCCTGATGTGAGAAACTCATGTACTGCGGTTATTAGGTCTTGGCCAATCAACTCCTAGGATTCTTTGAAAAACTTGGCTATGTAACCATTTGTTTTGGTGCCTTGTCATTCGCTTGGGAGAAGAACGCTAGGTGGATTTCATCATTAGAGTATGGGACTTCAAGATCTGCAATCTATTCTCTTGTAAGCTTCCAGGTGACATAATCATTTACTTCATCTAAATGTGGTTAGTGGATGTTTTCACGGTAGAGCTTTTGAAGAAATCCACCACTTCCTATTTGACTTGATTATCTTCCTTAGCCACATTTCCATCCTCCCACTGATTGCAATAGATCGCATTTCTGTTATGGTGATTTATCGTGGCTTTATGGAAGAAGGCTGTGTTCTTGTCTCCTAGCTTGAGCCATTTGACTTGGGATTTTTGCTTGAAGAAAGGTTTTTCCGTGCTCTTAAAGAGTTAATAATCTTTATCTGCCTTACGTTCCTCTTCCATCCATGATGCATTACTCTTGGCTGATGTTTGTAGGGTTCTTAATTTGGCTTTAGCTTCATTTACCTGAGAGGAGGCTTTTGAGAAGGTCAATTTATTTTTCTCTCAACTTCACCTTTAGCATTTTTAACCTTGCCACCATTTGGAACATAGCTGAGCCTTAGACATTCTCATTCCATACGTTTGAGACTATCCCTTTAAAATCTTCATGTTTTGTCCAAAAATTAAAGAATTTAAAAGGATAGTGCTTGCGAGTTATACCAAAATCCAAGTGGGCTATGGCCATAGAGTGATCGGAGATAATAGAAGAGACGAATGAGGCTCGAGTTCTTGGGTAAGTGGTTAGCCAAATATGATTGACTAACACTCTATCAAGTTTTGAAAACACTGGGTTGTCCACTTGTTTATTTGACCATGTAAAGAAGTCACTCATAAAATGTACATCTACTAACTCACTACATCCAAGAAATTTTGAAAGTCCACCATGGCTAGCGTTAGTCTTGCTCTACCTCCTTTTTGCTTATGTACATTCTTGGTTACATTAAAATCGCCAAGCATCATCGAAGGTGCAGCTGAAAGAACTGGGATTATTGAAGACAAGTCTGCTTAAAGAGATCTATGTGTTGTGTCATTATTCGACTCATACACAAATGTCGCAAAGAAGGCTACATTCACTCTTAAATCTACCATCTTGCAATATAGATATTGTTCATGCTCCCGAATCACTTGCATATCTCATAAGTCTTGGATTCCATCCAATCCATATTCTTTTGCATGCCAAATTATTCATAACAAAGACCATTTGGGCCAACTCTTAGCTTTATTGAAGTCTTATTTGTTACATTTACTCTTGTTTCCGGTAATCCGATTATAGAGATTCCATGTTCAAGATAAATCTTCCTTACATCATTAGCTTTAATGGGATCACTAATCCCTCTTACATTCTAAAAGGCTAAATTCATCAAAAAAACAACATAATATCAAAAGACAATTCTAGGTGAAAGAACGCCTCTGTTTGAAGCGTTTCTTTTTTCGCCTACTGGAGGAGTATGAACTCTTACTTCCCTTAGAGTCATTTCCAAAATATTCCGGTTTAGTTTTCGGAGTCAACATATTATCCATCGGGGTACTCACCATTCCTTCCACCTCTATTTCAACCTCCTGCTTTTGTTTGGACTCCACGCTTTTCTCCACAATTTCTGGAGTTTCTGAAACATGCGATTGGGATTGTGTAGTAGGGTTCTCCTCTATATATTCCTTCATTTGTTGATTCTCTTGTTCATGCTTGTCTTCCTCTGTTATATCTTGATCCTCAAGTTGGGTCAATTCTCATCTTCGGGCTCTTTTTTACAGGGGATAAAACTTCTTCACTGCCTTCATTCATCAGTGGTCTGGTGGCTTTAGAAGGTAGCAAGTCCCGAGAGTTACTGGCCTTCGATTGGATAGTGTTCTTACTTTTCCTGCCCACTCTCACCCAGTTTTCCTTTTTAGCACTTAAGCCCCAACTATTGGTCTGATTGTTTTCCTTGGGGATGTTATTGCAGGTGTGTTTGAAGGCTTTACACATGGAGTAGCGTTTGGGCAACCATCGGTACTCTACAAGAATCCTTGCAAGAGAGCTGTCCGCTCTTTCAACCATGACATGGCTTATCAACTCTTCTTTCGCATCTAACTCTATTAGGATTCTTGCTTGGTTGCCTTGCTCTCTGTAGGTTGTTTGTGTATCTGATTTTTGAGGTATGCCAACTCCACTTGCGATATGGCTCAAACCTTCTGGGTTAGGAAATTCTCATGGTACCCATGACAACATGGTCCACACTAGTATGGCTGTCAGTTGGGTTTATCTAGAGAAAAACCATGATGCCATTTTTGCAAGATGAGGAGTCTGTGTAAAATACCATGACTTTTCTAGAATAGGAGTTAACTCCTTGTCCTTTGCAAACTTGAAGTAGAAGAAGCCTTCGTTGTTTGCTATGGTGCCGATGAAACCATAGTCCTTCCATAGGCGCATGGCAATTGTTTGGACCAAAGAATAGGGCATCTTCGACCCAGGAAATAGCCTACTAGTGTAGATTCTTTGTGCTAGGGAGCATTTCCGAACCCGTGTCTTCTACTACGTAGCACAAATGCGTATAATTTGAATATAAGGAAGGTGGACATGGTTGTTTGAGCAGTGGGTTGATGGTAATGTGGCTAGAGATAGTAACAGGAATTGTATGTACTTTTGTTGATAGATGATGGTAAATGAATTAAGATCATTGAGTAACTGGGTTAATAAATACAATGGTGTAATTACTCATTTTGACCGATATAAAGTTTTTGTGATTCAAAATATTTTGAGTTCAAATTAGTACTACCGAGTTCTGGGATGCTGAGTTAGATCTGTTCCCTTTGATGGCCGCATAACCCTTAGACTAGTTTACTCTTTGGCATAGGTGAAGCAATTGTTGGAGATGAAAAACCTCAACCCTTCTTTATTGGTAGCAATTACAATGAGCCTTTGAAAGGAGAGGACAGTGTTGTTCTGTTGATATTCGGTCTTTCTTTCTCTTTTTTTCCCCTCCTTTTGATAGAAAAGATGTTATTGAGTTATTTATTTCATACGTGATTATTGCCTTTTACTTGGTCTCTCAACATATGACATGTTTTGCTCTTTCATTCATTTTCATCCATTAGGCTTTCATTTGCACTATCCACTGTTAAAATCAAGGAGAAAGCTCGCATGGTTGCTGTGGACTTAAGGGGACATGGAAAGACATCCTCAGAAAATGAGCTTGACCTGTCAATTGAGGTATTGCTCTCAGGAGTTTACTGTTCAATAAAAGCTAGATACCACAATTTTTTTAGCAGGATGTGTGGAATCGATCTGTATACATAGCTCTTGCAATATATTACTCCAACATATGCTGCTTTATGCTTAATGTTTATTTTTGTTTTCAGACATTGTGCAATGATGTATTGGCTGTAATCAAGGCCTTGTATGGAGATTCCCCACCTGCTATTGTGCTTGTTGGCCACAGGTTTTATTACAAACTGAGTGTCATTTTCCCAGTCTTTAAAATGCTTTTAATCTTTTTATTTTTTTTTGGGTTGCTGTTTTTTTTTACCGTTGACTAAAATGTTGTTAATCTTGTACTATATTAAAGTAAGAGTGTGCTCTATATTGACTGAAGCCTTACAGAAGTATGGAGAAGAGCTTATAGGTATAGGTAGATAGAGAATTTAAGACTACATATATCTTTTTACCCTTTCATCCTTGCAACTAAGAGATTAAAAGAAGAACATGATTGATGTAAAGTACCATTATTTTTATGGGATAATTATAAGTTTAAGGCTTGGTCATGTGATTTTGAAGGTTATTGATTACATGAAGGTGGCTATTTTGTCTGGTCCATGTATTTCCAACAAAACAGCTTCAGTAAGAATGCTGTTGTTCTTTTGGCTGAAATTCAGACACTTGTGCTTTATTATGTGGTTGTCGTGGTTTTTAATTACATAAGGGTAGTTAAGGCTCTTAATCCAATAAACAGCAGTTGTAAGAAATTCTTTTTTCTCCAAAAGTTTTTCAATGAAACAGTCTTGGTACGAATGAGCATTTGATTTTATATTTTGGAAGAAAGTTCTGAAAGTTTTTGAATTAAAAGCAGATTCTTAATGTTACTCTTACTGTATAGAATATGTACGTTTAATCTTCTAACTGGGAATGAAATTTGAAATTCATCTTTTCAAAATCCACATCTTTTAAATTATAAGAATCTCTCCCTCAAAGACAAAAATGATACGAAGGTTGTGAATTGATGTCAGAATTGAGGGACTTGTTTAAATTAACCGATGGCTTCAAGCCTTCAACCATATTGACTTATTACATTAGTTATGCTTAGATTAACTAATTAGGTTCCATTGAAGGAAGTTAGTTTACCTGTGAGAACGTGGTCCTAATTTTTTATGTGTTACTTTTGTGATGAGGAAAGAGAATAAACAATTTACTCTTTTTTTCCTGAATAGCTGTGGTTGATTCTTATGATCATTGTTATATTTTTAATCTCCTCTACGCAGTCACTGATGAATTCAATTGCACAGCATGGGAGGCTCAGTTGCTGTCCACATTGCTGCAAGGAAGGTGCTTCCATGCTTGGCAGGGTTGGTTGTTGTGGATGTTGTAGAGGTACAATTGACGTAAATCCACTCATCACCTCTGCTTTCCCTGTGGCCGATGCAATAATTTTCTGACTTTTACTGTATTTCTTAGGGTACGGCCATGGCTTCACTTGTCCACATGCAGAAAATCCTATCTAACAGGATGCAACACTTTTCGAGTATTGAGAAAGCGGTAGATGCTAATCCAGTGTTCATCTTTTAATTGGGAGGTTTTGATGGAATATGGTTATTTTCCTGTTGCTTATGCCTGTTCGTTTTAAATATTAACTTGTTGGTGCATCAGAAATTTCACTGTTGAGCTTCTGTCTCTTAATTTTGAATTGTAGCTAGCAAGAAAAATGTTGAATATGGAGTCTTTGATGGACAAACATTTATATAGTGAAGTAGGGATATTTTCTTTTTTTTTTCTTTTTTGGCATTATTACATGGAAAATGATAATGGATGCCCTTTGAACACTTGCCAAGAAGCCAAAATAAAGAAACATTTTACTTCTGTAAAATGTATAATCAAGCTTGGAATATTTTTTTTTGTTGCTTTTAACAAGTGCCTCCAAGATACTCATTTGCACATCATTTTGTTTAGAAGAGTAAATGACAAAATGGCTTCCTTGATATGTCCTATTCTTCTCAAGGTTCTCCCATCCCTCTTCATGGAGCTGGATGCTTGTTGCAGACTCCTCTCAAACCAAACTGACCCAAACTCACCCCCATTACCCACACATGAGCAAATTGAAGTTTGAAGCTGACTAATTATCTTCAATTTTGCACAATATATCTGCTATGGAAATTGAATGTGTTAATGCTCTTGTCACTGCAATTTTCTCCACATCAGATTGTTATCATGTTTTCTGAAGCGGGAAAAATTGTTGTGTTTTATTTTCTTCTTAGATTGAATGGAGTATCAAAGGAGGTTCTCTACAAAATATAGAATCAGCTCGTGTATCAGTTCCTTCCACATTACGCTATGATGAGTCTAAGAAATGGTACTTAGTTGTTTTATAGAACTTAAGTTATGAAATCCAATTGACTATTCTACAGATCCATTTTGTACAGTTCATTCTGTTTTATATTTGAGATGCAGTTATGTATACAGATCACGGCTTGAAGAAACTGAACAGTATTGGAGAGGCTGGTATGGCATTTTAGTTCTCTGTTTATTTTACAAGTATTATGACAGTATACTATCTTTATTGGAAGAATTTATTTACAAGATCATGTGCTTCATCTGTGCCTGTATAATTCATATAACTAGTAGCATGGGTTATAAAAATATATACATACACAGAATTTTTTTTTTTTCTTTTTTATAACTTAGAAGGAAAAAACACAATAGGTTTTCTTTTATATATATAATTTTGGAAGCTTTCTTTTTTCGGTTAATTTAGTAATTTCATTCAACCAAAAGAGATATACAATTGCATAGCGGAAATGGGATAGTGTCCACTATTTACAAACTTTGATTACGATTGACAATCCCTAATCTATTACAACACATAATTTGGAAATGCTAACATTATTATCCTTTATTTGAATACATAAATATAATTCAAAATAAGTTTTGTTAAGCTATTTGTGCTAGAGATCCTTTGTCCTAGATGAATTGAGTTTCTTGCACACCAAATACAATAGACTGTATTTGTTAATGCTGATTTCCATTTATCCATTTGTTGATTTGATGGAGTATGGGTCAAACCATCTAAAACTTGTTGCTACAAATTATGAGACATTGGCCATCCCAAACTAGACATCACTTTTTTTTTTTAACTATTGACTAGAATGAGCATTGGAAGAACAAATGTTAGTGGGATTCCATGCTTTGGTTGCACAAAAAACATAAAGTCTAGGTTGTAATTCTCCATTGGTTTAGTTTGTCAAGAGTGTATAACTTGCTATTGATTGCAAGCCATAAAATAAAGCTGTCTTGGTATGGATTTGTGGTTCCATACTAATTTGGTCCAAGGCATAGTTGTACCGGGAGGCTTAAGTGAAGAATATGTACTCTTGATAGAGAAGATACCATTTGGACATGGTCTCCATGTGAGTTTGTCTTCCAAAGTTAGGTTCAAATGTACATTGGAGGGATATTGATATTGTTCCAAAAATGTCCTTGAGGGAGGACCCATTTTCCTTTCTCAATTAGGCTGCAAACTTTAGTATTTTGGGGTAGGCTTGAGAAAGCTATTTCCCTTGCAGCAACTATATTATCCAACGGACCTTTTGACAACCAAAAATCCGACCAAAGGGATATTGAAAGGCCATTCCCCACTCTCCATTCAAGTGAGGGCCTTGCTTGATCACGTAGTTTTAAGAGTTTCTTCCAAGACCAAGAACATGATGAAAGGGTTTTGATCGATAAAAAACTCCTCCCTTTTAGGAAAACAGTGAGTATCTAATTTGCCCAAATGCCTCTAACACTATTGTTGCATGAATGCCATATATGCTTGAGCTGAGCTGCTTTCTGACATAATTCAAGTTGTGGTGAGCCCAAACCCCGTTCAACTAAAGGGGTACAAATCTTTTCCCTTCTTATTTTCGCTTTAGTTGCAATGTTGGGCCTTTCACTCCAGAGGAAGTTCCTCATCAACCGATTTATCTTCCTTATAACTTTCTTTAGTAGGATAAAGATTGAAACCTAAAACACTTGCATTGCGAAGATGACCGATTTTAGAACCTGGAGTCTCCTTGCATATGAAAGAAATTTTCTTGTCTAGGCCTTCAAATGTGATGCTATTTTTGATACCAACAAGTCATAGTCCTCCCTTCTTAATTTAGTTGAGATGAGGGGAACCCTTAAGTAACATATCAACAATTTCCCTTCTTAAGATCTAAACGCCTTAAGTTCAGCTTCTTTTGTAGGCATTTTCACATTTGAGAAGAAAAATTTACTTTTGGTTGGATTAGCTTTAAGCCTCAATATAGCTTGAAATTCCGGCAATACCTCTTTAACTATCATGATAGATTTAATGTCTTATTTACAAAATACCATGAGTAATTCTATCCTCCTTGCACCTCCAATGGTAAGAAAAATTGAGACTTCGGGCTATCTTCCAAAATAAACTTGACAAAACTTCCATCGCAATCACAACCAAGTAAGGTGAGATAAATCTCCTTGTCGTAGCCCCTTATGGCTAGGGATGAATTCGATAAGTTCTCTATTTAAATGAAAAGAGAATCTTGGGATTGTGAAGTATTGTACTAAAAGCTTCGTGAAGTGAGCAGGAAATTCCGTACATAGTAGTATTTTTTCTAAGAAACCCCAGTTCTAGTGTATCATAAGCTTTTATGATATCTACTTTGATGTCACATCTAGGGGAACCTCGATTGCTATGATACCCATGGACCAGTTCTTGTGCAATATATATATTATCTGTGATTTTTCTGTTTGGAACAAAGGTAGATTGCTTCCTCCCAATTAGGTAGCTAAAGACCACTTTAATCAAAGCTCCAAGAACTTTAAATATAGCTTTATAGATGACATTACAACAAGATAAAGGTTTGAAATCCGATATTTTTGTTGCATTTGAAACCTTAGGCACCAAGTTAATGATAGAGTTGTTTACCTGTTTAAGGAGAGAACCTGTGATAAGGAAATCCATAATAGCTTTTGTAATATCCTCTCAATTATGGGCTATGCTACTTGAAAGAATTTTGTAGAGTAGCTATCTAGCTCTAAGGCCTTGCTATGTGATTGGTTGAAGAAAACTTCCTTAATTTTGGCCTCCAAAAAGGAGAGTTGAGGAATTTCACTTGTTAGTCATTCAACTTCCATGTCACTACATTATCCACCTTTACTTCATTTTGTAACCCATTAGGTTCTCCAAATAGGTTAGAAAAATAGGCCACGACTTCCTCCTTTATGGCTTCATCACTAACTGCCAAAGATCCATCCTCCCTTTCTAGAGATCGGATTGCACTCTTATTATGTTGTTGAAGCATGGCTTTATGGAAAAAAAGAGGCATTTTTATCTCCAAGTGATAACCATTTGATTCTAAACTTCTGTTTAAAGAAGCATTCCTTTGCATTCCTCAAAGTGTAATATTTTTGGAAGGCTTCTCTCTCTTCCCTTATCACGGTCGAGTTCCCTTATGCTATTGAGTTTTGGATGGCTCTTAAGGTTTGTTTAGCTTGGTTCACTCTACTGGATATTTTAGAAAACTCCCTTCTATTTAGCTTGGAGTTTTGGATGGCAAGTATTTTAAGCTTTTTAAATTGATAGAAATTTGAACCTTCCACCTTTGTTGTCCATGCATTCAACACCAAACTTAGGAATTCCTCCTTTTCTATAAAAAATTCAAAGAATTTAAATGGTGATTTACGTCTTAGAGGAGAAAAATTACCACAAACCATACACTTTGCATGATCAAATAATAGTGGTGAGAGGAATTTGGCTTATACTTGTGGGAATCTATTCAGCCATTCCTTGTTTACTAGGATCCGATCGAGCTTCTTTAATATTGGATTTTCAACCTGCTTATTTGACCATGAATAGAAGTTTCCTACAAAACTTAAATCATCCACTTCAACCATATCAATGAATCTTCCGAAATCTAGGATTCCTTGATTAATCCTCTTGTTACCTCCTAGATTTTTTGACATGCATCTAGTCACATTGGAATCACTTAAGATAATCCACTATTGATCCACCAAAGATGTAGCAATACTCTCCAATTGAATCCATAGTTGTTTTCTTTCCATGGCTGAGTTAGAAGCATAGACAAAAGTCGCTATGAATGATACAGTTTGCTCTACTATTTGTACAGGAGCAATGAATAAATTGGGCATGTTCTTTTAGAACTAACACATCCCATGTTCTCACATCCCATCTAATCTAAATTCTCTTTCTGGCTAAGCTATTTATAGCAAAATCCCAAGAACGACTAATGGTTTGTTTGATATTTTCTTCAAACAAGTGGTTTACTTTGGTTTCAAGTAAACTCACTAGAGATATACCATTGTCATTACACAATTTCCTCTTGTTATAATATGTTGTATTTTCTAAATTGTAATTAATATAGTGTTAGGTAGAAGTTGTAAAGGTTTGTATCTGTATATATATTGTTCTTGTATTATTAGTGTAAATAGAAAAATTGAATACAATTACCTATCAAATTTACATGGTATCAGAATTGTCTAATTACAAGGAATTTTTTGAAAATTAGGGTCTAGGATTTATTAAACCTTAGCTGTTTAGTGAGCAGCATTTGTATCTTACACACACTCGGGAGAGTGTTTGTGTTTCTTTTTTTCTCACCGCCCCTCCAAGAGGAAAGATTGGTGGTCGGCGAACTTCTCTGACCAACTTTGGTGACCAACGGATCACACACCACATAAACCGTCCACCGCTCCTCCTTGTTTTCCGCATGTGGAGGTGTGTGTGACCCTCGTTTATCCATGTGTTCTTGCTGGGTCTTTGTGGTACAGTATTCTTCATTTCAATCTCGCCATTTCGGAAATCATCTTGGGACACATGCTCCTTGCCAAGGTTAGGGTTTTTGGTTTGGTTTTATTGTTGCTGGGAAATTAATTTTAGTTTGGTGGTTTTGAAAGCTTGGTTTTTTGGGTAAGCTGATTGAGGTGTTTTCCCTTAGTTGGAATTAGCATTTCTGGTTTGGTTTAATCTTCTAATGTTGTTTGGAGCTGTTGGTGTTTGTTTTGTGGTGGTTTAATCTTCTAGTATTGTTTGGTGCTATTGGTCTTTGTTGTGTCGATTAGAGGAAGGAAATATATATAGTATTGGATTGTTAGATGGCTGAGAATAAATCACATATCATAGATATATTTCAGTGACAACTAAAATAATAGAATATAAACTTAATGAAAACAACTTTATCAGTTGGAGCAAAACTGTGTGAATGTATCTACGAAGCATTGAGAAAGATGATCATCTTACTAATGATTCACCATTAGATGATACTAGATAGGCATGGTTACGAGACGATACTCGTATATTTTTGCAGCTTAGAAACTCCATTGACAATGAGATCATTAATTTAGTTGATCACCATGAGTATGCTAAGGAACTTATGAATATTTGGAGTTCATGTATTTTGGGAAAGGGAATATTTCCCACATTTCCTTATCCAAAAAAAAAATATTTCCCACATTTATGACGTACGTAAAAGTTTCTATCGTGTTGAGCAACATGATTAGTGTCTTACCACATATTTGATGAATTTTAAGAAGATATATGAAGAATTAAATGTGTTACTGTCTTTTTGTCCTGATGTAAAAGTTCAATAGACTCAAAGGGAGTAGATGGCGGTTATGAGTTTTTTAGCTGGTTTTCATCTAGAGTATGAGTATGTCAAGTCTTAGATTCTCTTGAGTCCTGAAGTTTCCTCTTTAGGAAACTTTTAAACGAATCATTCACACAAAAAATCATATAGATGTCACTCCATCTCACAATGTTAGTGCTTTGGTCGGTCAAAGTACGGGTCGAAATTCCACCAATAGGAGAGGGGGAGATCATATTTGAGGTTAGGAATCAAGGGGAGTTGTTTGCTATTATTGTCATGAGCCAAGCCATATAAAGTGTACTTGTAAGAAATTGCAAAATCTTGGCTAGAAGAAGTAGTCAGTACTCATTGCCTCCACTGACTCCACATCAAGTTTGTCTTGTGAAAAGACAATTTTTGCTGATGAATATGCCAAATTCTCTTAGTATCAAGAGGCATTGAAGGCTTCATCTCATCATACATCTGCGATTGTTGAATCAGGTAAATCAACTCAGTGTCTTCTTTCCTCATTGTCTAAGTGGGTCATTGATTTTGGTGCCATAGATCACATGACAGGTAACCTTGATCTCTTCTCCACTTACCAACCATACACCTCTCCTACAAATGTCACTCTAGCAGATGGCTCTAAGTCACTTGTCCTTGGATTTGGCACTATTAATCCAACTCCTTTGATTTCCTTATCTTTTATGTTAAGTTTATCACAGTTTTCCTTTAACTTACTATCAGTAAGTCAACTTACTCGTGCATTGAATTGTTGTATCTTATTTTATTTTGATCATTGTCTATTTTAAGATCTTATGACAAAGAAGATTATTGGTAAATGATATGAATCGGGCGGTTTCTATATATTAGATACACAAGTGCCGAGGTTTGTTGCATGTTCAAGTGTCTTAACACCTTTCCAAACTCATTGTTGGCTTGTTCACTCTTCTCTATTTATGTTGAAGACTATTTATCCACAATTTAATAATGTTTCTACCTTAGATTGTAAATCTTGTCATTTTGTTGAATACTACTGTTTATCTAGTTTACCTAGAGTCAATAAAAGGGCTAGTCTACCTTTTGAATTAGTTCATTATGATGTATGGGGTTCATGCCCCGTTGTATCTAAGGCTAGTTTTTGGTATTTTATTACTTTTGTAGATGATTATTCTCGTATGACTTGACTTTATTTTATGAAAAATCATTCAGAGGTGTTTACATATTTTTCTGCCTTTTGTGCTGAAATAAAAACACAATTCAATGTCTCAGTATATACATTAAGAAGTGATAATGCTAAAGAATATTTCTCACTCATTTCAGTCATATATGCTCTAAAATGATATCTTTCATTAATCTTCCTGTGTGGATATACCTTCTCAAAATGGAGTGGCTGAAAGAAAAAACAGATATCTTCTTAAGACTGCACGAGCACTTTCATTTCAGATGCATGTTCCTAAACAATTTTGGGCTGATGCAGTCTCCACTGCCTGTTTTTTGATTAATCATCTCCCTTCATCTATTCTATAAGATGAGACTCCTTATACAATATTGTTTCCTATGAATCATTGTTTTCTATTGAACCTAATATATTTGGTAGTACTTGTTTTGTTCGTGATGTTCGTTCTCAGGTTACTAAACTTGATCCTAAATCTCTCCAATGTATTTTTTTGGGGATATTCTTAGGTTCAAAAAGGATATCGGTGTTTTTTCCTCATCTTGACAAATATCTTGTCTCAATTGATGTTACTTTTGTAGAAAACACCATATTTTTCATCCATCGAAACTCTAAAATAGGAAGAGGACGTCAATTTGTTACTTTATCATATTACTTATAGGTCTCCAGGTACCTTACCATCGCCCCCACCATCACAACCTCTAATTCAGTATGTATACTCTCGACAACAAGTTCCTCCTGCTTCATGTCCTGCACCAGTCTCTTCTTCCTCAATGGATCCGACTACAAGTGATCTTGATCTTCTTATAGCACTCCATAAAGGTAAATGTCAATTTACCTATCCAATTTCTTCTTGTGTATCTTATGATCACTTGTTATCATCATCTTCCTCATTAATTGCATCCCGTGAACACTATGACCATTCCAAAGTCTCTTCATGTTGCACTCTTACATCTTGGTTGGCGAGATGCTATGATTGATGAGATAAATGCCTTGGATACAAATTACACTTAAGATCTAGTGGACTTACCTATAGGAAAAAGGGCGATTGGTTGTAAATGGGTATATGCAATCAAGGTTAATCCTGATGGAACAGTAGCTTGGTTAAAAGTCCATCTTGTAGCAAAGGGATATGCTCAAACCTATAGTGTGGATTATTTAGATACATTTTCTCCTATGGCTAAGTTAATTGCTATTCGCCTATTTATCTCTATTGCAACTTCTAATTTTTGGCTTTTATATCAATTGGATATAAAAAATGCCTTTTTACATGGTGATTTGCAAGAGGAAGTTTATATGGAGCAACCACTAAGGTTTGTTGCTTAAGGGGAGTTAGATAAAGTTTGTCGTTTGCAAAAGTCATTATATGGACTAAAATAGAGTTCTCAAGCATGGTTTGAGAAATTCAATTAAGTGGTTGAAAGTTTTGGTCTAAGAAAAAGGAGATCAGATCATTCGGTATTCTCTAAGTATTCCGACACTGGTATAATTATCCTCATTGTATATGTTGATGATATTATCATTACAGGAAATGATAGCATTGGTATTACTTCTCTTAAATCATTCCTTCACACTCAATTTCATGCTAAGGATTTGGAGCTACTGAAGTATTTCTTAGGAATTAAGTTGACAACAAGTAAAAAAGGCATTTTCCTATTTTAGAGGAAATATGTACTTGATTTATTAACTAAGACAGGTAAATTGAGAGCTAAGCCATGCAATACACCTATGACTCCTAATATGCAACATACAAAAGAAGGGGAATCATTCAAGGATCCAGAGAAGTACAGACGTCTAGTTGGGAAGTTGAACTATCCGACAGTAACTTGTCCTGATATTGCATAACTAATCAGTGTTATAAGTCAGTTCATGTCTTCTCCTACAGTGGATCATTGAGCAGCTTTAAATCAAATTTTGTGTTATCTAAAGGGTGTTTTTGGACGTGATTTAGTGTATGAAAATCACAGACATAATCTTATTGAGTGTTTTTCGAAAGTTGATTGAGCAGGATTTAAAATAGACAGAGGATCCACTACTGGTTATTGTGTGTTTGTTGGAGGAAATTTAGTCACTTGGAAAAGTAAGAAACAGCACACAGTATCCCGCTCAAGTGTAGAGGTAGAATACGGAGCCATGGCACAATTAACATGTGAAATAATGTGGATTCATCAACTCTTGATTGAAGTTGGATTTAAAGTGTCTATACCTACCCAATTATGGTGTGATAATCAAGTAGCCCTTCACATTGCATCTAACCCTATGTTTTATGAGCAAACTAAATATATTGAAATTGATTGTCATTTCATTCGTGAGAAAATAGAACAAAATTTGATTTCTATAGGTTATGTCAGAATTGGAGAACAGTTAGCAGATATCTTCACCAAAACTTTGAATAGTGTTAGAATTGATGATATATGTAACAAGTTGGGCATGATTAATATCTATACTCCAACTTGAGGGGTAGTATTATAATATGTTGTATTTTCTAGATTATAATTAATATAGTGTTAGGTAGAAGTTGGTAGAGGTTTGTACCTTTATATATATTGTTCTCGTATTATTAGTATAAATAGAAAAATTGAATACAATTACCTATCAAATTTACACTTACATTAGTTGTCTTGATCGGGTCATTAATATCCCTAACATTTCAAGTGACAAAATTCATATTTGTCGGCACTTAAAAAACTTCTTTCTCTGATTGTGGTTTGATGAACTTTTTCCATTTCCAGAAGAGGATCTCATGGTATTTTCTCTTTGACGTATCCTAATTCCCATAACCGTAACAGCCATGGATTTCCTAGGAGAATCTTTCTCTTCACTTAACTCGTTTGGACTTTGGGGATTTGGAGTTGCTCATCCTTTGGTGTTTCCATAACACAAGAGCATTACTTGCTTCGTTCATACATTTCCTCATTCCTACCTTTTCTATTTCAAGAGGGGGGATGTCTTCTTCATTAGCCTCGTGTGATTCCACATTTGAAGGACCTTTGCCAACAGGGGACCTCTCTCATTTATTGGATTTCTTCTTTTTTCCTTGGAGTTGAGAGATCTTCCTTGGTTGGATCATCAGTCTTAGTCATCTTTGCCAAACAAGAATGCTTGAAGACTTTTCAATCCAGGCATCAAAGAAGTAACCATTGATATTTAACCTCAATCTGGTAAACAAATCCGTCCTCGCTGATGACCTAAACCTAATATATGGGCTCCTACTTGGCATCAATTTCAATGAGAACTCACGCTTGGTTAACTCTTTCCCTAAAGGCAGTCATTGCATTAGCTTGGATCGACTTTACCACTACGCTAGCAATGTGGCTAATTCCTTCATCAGAATATTTGCATGGTATCTTGGAAAACAAGAACCATGCCAGAAGAACCGATGATTGCGATTTTTCTGGTGACATACTTCTCCATTTTTGTAAAACCAAGAACCTCTGAGTGAAATACCACAACTTGGCTAAGATTGCATCTAAATTTGCTGAGGAGTTAAATTGGAAGTAGAAAAATCTTTTCGTAAAAGATTTAGGATTCCATAATCTGTCCATAGCCTAAATGCAATCGTTCTAACCAAGGAGAATGTAATTTTCCGATTGATGAAGTATCCCACCAGAGTTGACTCCAATGTTTCGCTCCATTCTCTACTGCCCTCTTCAGCATTTTGACCATTGCTGTGGCTCCTTTGGATGTTGGAGGAAAAAAAGATAGCTTGAATTCTGGTTCCTTTCTCCTCTTTGATGCTTGACCTGCACAGGCTTCGGAAAAAGTTCTTTGTTGTGGCTTTGGCGAATGTTGTTTTTCATTTTGTGCGTTTGAAGATGATTCTTCTTGGTTGTTTTTTCCTTTTGGACTAGTTACTTTTTCCTTGGACAAGAGCTCTTCTAGTCGAGAAAAAACTAAGTCCTTGAGTTTGTAAATTTCATGCTTTTCCATGTCCTTATCATTCTTCGCTGGCATGGTTGTCTATAGGTCTTCCAACACCCTTTCTTTTTCCTTCTCATCATGGTTGTTTTTGAAAAAACCATTAGGGAAGTGATCTCCAAGAGTTGGGAGGTCGTTTATAGACCTCCAATCATTTGTTCCGGCATCCATGGTGTTCGCTCAATGGAATAGTAGAATGAGGAATAAAAAAACTAATCTAAATTGGTTATGTTAGATTAGTAATCGAAGGTAAAGTAATTTTGGAAGCTTTTTGCATATGAATTATATGTCCAAAGAAGTATGTTTTTAAAGTAAAAAGAAACATGTTCTTTGTGGAGTTGCAACCTTTATATGACATAATACAGAATGACACAATTCTTAGCATTTGCGATGTTGCATTCCTATCTCTTAAAAGAAATGCAACCTTTTGGAACTGATATGTAATTTCATATAAATATAGGAAGATCACTTAGTTGTTATGTCAAACTAAAGTATATAATATACATTTATATAATTAAATAATAGCTTTTTACACCATATTTATACAGTTTATAAACATAGATTGATAATATATTAATCATGATAATATTTTTGGTGAATTTACTGTTTTAATTATATAAATATAGACTTTAATCAATAGTCGCACATAGCATGGGTTTTTATCTAGTTTAAAATTAAAGCTATTAATTTTTTTTTCTCATCATAGCAAAGAATGTGTATAATAGAAATTTCAGCACCTAATATAGTGAGTACTGATAATGTTACCAACACGTTTATCTTCCATCTCCTCCTTGCCAATGACATCATCATTTATGTATGCTTATTTGGAGCATCAATTACACTTTAAATGGATTCTTTAATTTCTTGAAGCCATCACAGGTTTAGAATCAGCCTTGCAAGAGTAGAATGTGTAGGAAATCAAACCAGATATCATCTTGATTCTTTTCTATATTAGGAATTAGTATCCTAGTGATTTCCTTGTAATAATATTCTGTATATATATATATATATATAGATAGATAGCAATATTGTGTACTATATATATAGACCATATTTTAGGAATAGAAAGATATAGTCAGACATAATTTCATTGTATATATATGTGTACCTATTCCTTGAAATAAGATATAGAAGCTTTCATTAACATTGTTTGCTTCAGAATGGTTTCCATCGGTCACATATAAAATGTGCACTTGCTACTGCAGTACCACTGACATCTATCTTGGGTTGCTAAATGGGAGCTCTTCCTGTTCAATACCATGGATTACCCCTTCGTGGATAATATATTTCTTCCATCGTTTGGGGTAGGTTTTTGGAGAAAATAGAGAAGAAGCTTAGTAGTTGGAGTCACAATTAATCCTGGTTTTGACAACACAAATAAGTCCCTTATACATTTTAATGGAGGGGAACAGGTGTTCCTGAAACATAACATCTTAGAGAATGTCTATATGATTTAGTTTCTTGACAATTCCTAGTTATAGGTTATACTGGTGTGTGATACAAAGATGTTCAGCTTGTAAAAGCTACACTGCTGGAAACCCAATATTTAGAATGGAACAAAAATCTGTGTACTGATTGCATGTCTGTACATGTATTTACCATCTCCATACTTTCACGCATGATGATAACAATGTGAACTCTTTTTTTGATTTGTCTGTACACAAGGCAACATGTAAATTGTGGTTTTAGGGATAGGAATGCACGAGTGGGACAAGAAAATTGCATGTTTTAAACTGAGATCACATGATGATCATGCATTCCAAAACTAGGCCTAGAATGATTGTAGTTACTGTAGTGATATGCAATTAGAATAGAATATCTGGCTCTAGATTCTCTTCTTTCATAGATAACTCTGGTCGGAGTTGCCCTGAATGATGTTCTCTGCTACTGCAGGTATGAAGGCCTTTCAGAAAAGTTTCTCTCTTGTCCTGTTCCGAAGTTATTACTGTTAGCTGGAACTGATAGACTGGACAGGTTCCCTTTTTAATGATTTTTTTTTTTTGTTTAGCATCTTTTAACCCATTTAACTTAAGTCAATTGGAGAGATGATGTTGGGAGCACGTGCAGGAAACTCATTTTCCCTTTAAAATAATACACTGTCAAAATTTATAGAACTTAAAAGTCTGATATAGAAAAAGTTGCTAAATTTTGATTCATGGAGGAACTATGGCTTATCTTCAACATATGTTAGTTGAAACAATTGTTTCAAGATTTCTTTAATATTCTAAACAGTAGGTAGTCATTTCATTTTAGTATACAACTTTCAGTGAAAAGATCACATTTCGACATACTTGAGCTCTGTGAAAACTTTGCTGTACTATCATACTTAAATGTCAAGCTTTCATTAAATAGGAAAGAAACCCTTTAACTGTTATTTATCATTAATTCCCATAGTCTACTGCCCTTGCGTATAGATGCAGTCATTTCTATTAAATAAGTGCACTCTTAATTGGTTCATTTCTTCTATTCCTTTCCCATGAGCTCCAAAATCCATTGAGACAATATTAGTTTAGTACTAAGGCTCAAGATTGTATCATGGGGCAACACTTGTAGATATTGCACTTTTAAAATTTTTTTTTGTAAATATTATACATGAAAAAATTACTCTAAAAGTAGGTTTTGAATGTGCAAACCTTGTTTTTGGTTTCTTTTTTTCCAAAATTTGCAAAACTAAAGACATAGATCAGGTTTGCGCCTTTAGTATAATTTGTATTAAAAGCGCTGACTTCATCGTGCCCTCAAGATTACTTGAAGACGTAGACGTCTATGTCTTTAGTGTAACTTTGTTTTTTTTTTTTTTTATATTTCCGCAAATGGAAATATAGTAATTTGACCCTTATAAAAATAGCAATGGCAACATGGTTTGATCCTATATATAGTACACTCAAATAAATATTTTTTGATATATTATGGGTTCTGTAACTCTAAACGAGCAATAAGTGATGATCTTTCAAGTTAGAAAAAAAACTGAAACTATGTGATTTGTTTTTTCAACTTTAAAGGTTATAACTTTTTACTCATTTGGGGTTATGGAACCTATAATATATATTAAAAAAAATTGATTTGAGTGTACTATATCTAGGACTAAATTGTGTTGCCATTTGGTATTTTTGTAATGGTCAAATTGTTATGTTTCCCTATCAATTAAAAAAAAAAATTACATTGAAAGCATAAACATCGTTCGCCCCTTTAAGCAATTTGCTTGAAGGCATGAACGACGTTTGCACCTTCAATACAATTGTACTGAAGGTGTAGACGTTATTTACGCCTTAAAGCAAATTGCTTCAAGGTGTGAACGGCGTCTGCTTCTTAAGTTTTGCAAATTTTAGAAAAAAAAAAATCGCAAACCAGGTCTGCGATATCGAAACCTATTTTGGAAAAAAATTTGTGGGTACAATATTTGCGATTTTTTTTTAAAAAGTGCAATATTTATGAGTGTAACCTTTGTATCATGCCTAAAATAATTTAAAGCATTAAAAAAAATTGAATATCAATTCCTATATTGCAGTTATTCAAATGCAAAAGAAAAACTTTGTAATGAGTGTGAAGCTTCAAATGGAATCATGTCTTTTCTATGCATTTTTAAGTCCTGGGAGTTATTTTGAATAATAGAGGATAGTAGAATTTAAATATATTTATTTCCTAATAAAATGTTGGATGTGCTGGAGTAAAAATTTGGGGGACCAGTGAAATTTTAGTTTAAGGATAAATCTATATTTACTTATCAATGAAATTTTGATTTATCCAAAAGAAATTTGGGGGGAAAAAAATTTGGGGACCAATGAGCAGGGGACCTTATCAGTTGTTAAAAAGAGGAAAATAGTTATCGGTGTGTAAATGATTTTCTGAAACCTATGAATTGACAGGATTTAATGAAAACAAAATGCACTTGCAAGTTCATAATAACAAGAGAAGTCCTTGGCTAAAAGATGTAATGGGTATAAATCGAGTGGCAGCTAATAGTACTAATTATATCGTGCACAAATATATTTTTTGATTCTTATGACTAAAAGGATGGTAATGATTGATGAAATTACCTGTGGCTAATAGCTGAGCTCAAAAAAGTACGATAAATGTTGTAGCTTCCCTTAGTGATTGAAATTCAATGTTACTTATAGATCATGCTGTGAAGCATTATTTACTTATTTATCCCAAAAATAAAAAATGGGGAAAGCATTCATATGTCATTGAAATTATTCGAACAGAATAGCTCATCTAGAATTTATATAGATAGCATATAGAATTTATCTGTGGGAATGAAAGTTCCTTGCTTAGAAAGAACAGGTAAAGTGCACAGAGATATGCAAAATACTTAACGTGATACCAGTTTGGCAAAAATGCTATGATATATCTATCACCAGTGTCCAAAGATGTTATATCTGATTCAGCTGGTAATTCAAAGGATGAATGTGGAGTTGTTTCTTTGAGGGTGTGTTTTCGTACAAAAATAAGCAAGGAGTGTGATGTGTGGTGTGATGCGTAGTGTGTTGTGTTGTGCTGGTCATGTACAATAGTATTTGGCAGTTTCAGAGTAGGGAGGTGGTGTGTGTGTGCAGTATTATGTATGTCAGTGTCATGTATGTCGATCTGTGTTTTATATGTTTGTCTTGTGCCAGGTGTTGTATGGTGGTTATATTCGCCGGTTATTCTGTCTGGGAGGAATTAGTGTGCAATAATTTTTATGTGTCAGAAGGAGCTAGCAGTTGAAACCCAACTGCCCCACGAAAGTGAGAGGACAAGTCCTATTTACACAAATATTGTGCTCTAAGGGATCGTTTGTTTCTCTCAAGGAGCCCAAATTTATAGCAATAGGATAGGTAAATGCGTAAGGGAAGAATTAAAAACACTGTATTGAATCTGATTTCATACTTAATAGATCTATAACACAAAACATTACTTATAGTCCTGTAACAAATGTTGAACCAAATATAGAGACAGTAGATTCTTCACCTTCAATTTTTTGAGGGATCAATTAACTGGATTTAAATATATGTTCACTCCTCCTTAAATTGTAGTTTAAAGAGTCGTCTGAAAACCATAGTTCATAAACTTTGCTTCAAAATTGCAATTGGCCTTAAAAGACCGTATTACATGATAGCTGGAAACCTTAAAGAGTTTGAATATACAAATACTCAAGCTGCTTTATGAGTTTCTTTTGATGCAACGAGCATTATAAGTTAAACTTCTATATACTTCTTTTGCTGCATCCAATTAAAATTTGTGAAAGTTCAAGATTTTACTAGCTCAGAGGTAGCTGGTCTAAGTATGTTCGCACCCATTTCACTTTAAAAGGATTATTAGACCTTCTAACTAGTTTCTTGAGTATATAGTTCAATGACCAAAGCTATCAATTGCAGGAAGTTCATTTAGCTTTTGTTAGAACAATTATTGAAATGTGGAATATTTTGTTGCTTTATCCAGTTACTAAAATGCCTACTTCAATTTCTTTCCTGATGAGACATCATTTCCTTCTGTAACAGACTTCTCACAATAGGTCAGATGCAAGGGAAGTTCCAAATGGTGGTTGTGAGACATACTGGGCATCCTATTCAGGTTGATTTCTCCTTTCATGAAAACTCTGAACATGGCAAACCATCTATATCATGTTAATTTCATATGCAAGCTTGAAATTTTTGCAGGAGGATGTACCTGAGGAATTTGCTTCGCATATAGTAAATTTTATTTCCCGAAATCGGATAGGTCCTCATGGAGTTGAGGTGTGTATTATTCTTTTTTTTTGCCCATTGCCTCAATTTTCTTTTGCTGTTCGCTTCTAGGCTGTTTCTCGTGGAACAGTGTAGTTTCCTATTGATGGTGGAATTTTTTCTTTTCAGTCTAGGATAGGATTTCTTCTGTACTATCGCCTTTTTTCCTGTTTGGTTGCATCTTAATTGACCTCCGATAGGATAATTTAGAGATTTCTTCTATACTATCATGTGTTTCCTGTTTGGTTGTATCTTAATTAATTTTTGATAGGATGATTAAAAGATTTCTTATCTGACTTTTTACCCAAAAAGATTAAAAGATTTCTTTTATACGCTCAAATATTCCTTTCCAAAGTTGACTTAATTTTGCACTTTTTGATCTGATAATTGATTTACCTTGCTATCCTTGAGTGCAATTCCATTCATTATACCACACTGGTGCAGAAGTAATTTTGTAGACTTTCTCATTTATTATAATTACACATAATGACACTGCTACTAAAGATGAGAAGCTATACCATATCATGTTCCCATACACTTGTTTAGTAATTGGTTGCTTTGCTTCAGAAACCACATTATTTTTCTATGTTACTGTAAATAATATGGCTTGATTGGTTGTTTACCAAAAGATTCTTTTGCATTGCAGATACCAGGACTTCATCGTTCTGGGTGGCCTCACCCGTGAAATTAAGCTTTTTTCTTCCCCACCATGATGAGTATACCTTATGAGATTACTTGTTTGATTGCTTTGGTATTTTAAGTCAGATAGCTGCTACTCTTGCTTACAGCTCGGAAAGTGTAGTAGTTCTGCCTGTGTAGAAGGAACATTATGATTGAAGCCAGTCTTCGAGGATATATTTTGGAGTCTAGGAGTAACTTCATTCTAGTTTTTCCTTTCACTCACACATATGCACATATATATATATATATATACCGCGTGTGCTGTGTTCATGGTGAATATATCTGGAAAGGAGAAGTCTTTAAGCTAAGCCTATTTAGGCTTTCTAATAAGCTTTCTGTACTTGGGAGTGTCCGTATGTTATTGCGAGTATTTCAAGCATTAATGTATCAAATCTATAAGAGAGGTGCAATGTTACCTCATGACTATTGGTCAAGAGCAGACAGAAAAAGGCCTTAAAACTCTTAGAAGTGTGATTTTCCCTCTTATTAACTTTAAAAAAATCTTAATTGCTAAGGGGACCGCAAATAGCAGCTTCATTGATAGCATGGGGATTATGTGGATATTTCAAAAATTATCAGGAAGGAAAAGCATAATTTGTGAGTTGGATCTATTAGTTTAGCTGTGACCACTAGTTCTAAGTGAGTATTTGCAATTTTTCTGAATTATAAAATGTGAAATCATAATAATTTAGTGATATGAAAAAATGGTTACTGGAAAAAACAAAGGAAAAAAAAAAAAGGAAGGAAAGAGTTTGTTGTGAAGTTTGTAAATGTAGCGTCTATAAATCTTTGAATATGCTACAATTGTGATCGAGAGGGAAACTCATTATAGGAAAAGTTTGATTTGGTTAATACAACTGGATATTGAGTTAATAATCGATCAAATAAAATTCTTGAAGATTCAATATCCCTATATTTTCAGATGCAGACATGGCTGAAGCACCTTCACTTGCCATTTTGTGCTAGCAATACTGGATTCGGAGACGTGTGTTCCGAACGCATGATCTATGGTCAGAAAAGCTACTAAAAATCTTACTGAATGAGAAGATGTAGAGAATAGATACTTAGGGGCATGAAACCTTAGCAGTTTCGTTAAATCCTAGATACACGCTATATTCACATGTTTCAATACGATGCATTTTTTTAAAACTTTTTTTTTTGCCATAAATGATTATAGTATTAAAGATATAAATACATAAATACATCAAATAGTTCATTACAAATTCCAGATATGTAATCCCAACACCTATCATTTGAAAGAATGGTATCTAACTCATCTGAATATTGATATAACCATATTGTAGGACAAAGGTTTGTCAAGTCAAGTCACTATCCAATCAACTGCACTATTAGCTTCCTGTCTTACCAAATTAAATTCAATGGAGGCAATAAGTGAAAGTAACCTGTTTAGATCATGAAGGATAGGCCAAAGTTATCATGGAACCTTGTTGGGGTATAGTATGCCTCATACACAATTGAACATTCAAGTTCAATCACCACCTAATTCTAGCCCCTAAAACAATGGAGGCAATAAGTGAAAGTAACCTGTTTAGATCATGAAGGATAGGCCAAAGTTATCATGGAACCTTGTTGGGGTATAGTATGCCTCATACACAATTGAACATTCAAGTTCAATCACCACCTAATTCTAGCCTCTAAAATAAGCATATTGGATGACTTTACATTCCATCACATCTACCCTATTGGCCTCAATCCTAGTGGCACCACCTCCACACACTAGACCTTGACTATTCCTAGCAACAAAACCAACCACAACCTCTCTCAAAACTAGGTTGAAAGCATCATCTACATTCAATTTAATAAACTCATGTCTAGGAGAAACCCAACTTACCTAAGCAATGTGTTGTTGAGCATGTTAGGAAGAAATGTCATTTGGCACCTGTGCATTAGTGTGGATCAAGTCGGGTGATGCTGTGGGCATGTTGCCAAAAAAATTAAGGTGAACGTGTTGGACACTACCATTCAAGGCCTCAGCCCCCTCTATGTGTTGAACATTGGCATTATTTTTGCTGAAACGAAGAGGCCTACTAAGGCTAATTGCTTGTGCCTTAGATGGTCTTGGATAGCTATCATTGTGAGCATCTGGAATGCATGTTAAATCAGCTAAAGCTTTCCTACAAGATACAATTGTATAGTCCACACTAGTGATTGTGAATTAAAGTGTACATGACAACGAGATTTTCAAATACACCACATCACTATAGATACCTTGGCCAACGTTTCTAACGCCTATTTTCTCTGTATCCTAACACCATCTAATACTAATTGGAGCCATCCATCCAAGTGGTGACTTTCTTTACCTCAATTCTAATGCCCAAAGTTGAAAACCAAATGGGTAAGGTCCAAGGATAGCATAGCAGCATGTATTCCACTATTACCTCTTCTACACAGAAGTTGTAATAACTATCCCTTGTTATATGTTGTCTCAGAAGGCTACTTTTGGTGGCCATTGCATTGTGTAAAGCTTGCCAAATGAAATGTTTAACTTTAGGTAATGAGGGATAGTGCCATACATACCTCTAAATCTACTAATCCATCTAGTGTGAAGACGAAGCTCCGATATGGCGTTGTAGGAAACTATTCTATAAGTGGTTATAAGCTAACTGTACACTACACTTACCATCCCTTTCATATGGCTAGATAATTCTATCACTAATAATTCCACCTGGGATTAGGATTGCTAGTATTGCACAACACGTGTGGATGTCAAACAGCTAATGAAGGACAATGGGTTTCTAGGATTGGGTTGCATTCTCAATCAACGTTTCTTTGTTCTTTATACTAGGTTTGAAGGTAGGTAAATGTCCTCCGATCCTTAGGATCCATCTATTCGTGGCCACATTGATTGTTTTCCCATCCCTGACTTGCCACATGACTTCTCTAAGCAAACAGTCCCTGCCTTCTATAATACTTGCCCGGCCCTATGACGCTTTAGCCCTTGTAGCAGCTTGTAGAAAGGTTTTAATAAGGAAATAGAGACCTTTAAACATTTTTACCCTAAAAGCATTAGGATTTGTATTGATTCTCTAAGCTAGCTCAGTTGGTAAAGCCAAATTGAAGTCATTTAAGTCTTTAAATCCTAAGCCTCCATGAACCCCAGTAAAGCTTCTTTTCATCCTTATTCTATCCCCACTAGTATTGTGCTATTAAAGTGTTGACCTCCTTACACCATTTCATAGGGAACTTGAAGTAACTCATTGAGTAATTCAGAATGGCATTTGCTACAACTTTGATGAGAATTTCCTTCCTTGCTTGAGACAATAGATTACTCTTCTAGTTTTTTAATTTAGCCCTAATTTTATTCTTCATAAACTGGAGTGCTTTTGTTTTATTTCTTCCCCAAATAGTACAAAGACCAAGATACTTACCAGGGTTGGAGGATACTGAGATGTTGAGAGCTACTCCAATCTTGGCCATTTGTTGATTGTAGGTGTTCTTGTTAAAAAAATAAGCTTGACTTTTGGAAAATGATTTTTTGTCTAGAGGCTTCACAGTACTCCTTTAGCATGTCCTTTAAAACCTACACATTGGGGATGGTGGCTTCTAAAAAGAAAGAGAGTCATCAAGAAAAAATAGATGCTAGAGGGATAGGCAAGCTCTCCTCATAGTCATAGCACTTAAATGTGTATTATTAACAACTCTTTCAAAATTCCGAGACAGCACATTAGTGACCAAAATGAACATATATGGTGATAAGGAATCTCTCTGCCTAATTCCTCTAGATAGGTTCACATGGCTAGCTACTTTATCATTCATCAACACTTTATGTGAAACTGAGGTTATATAGGACATTACCCATCTTACCCATGTCTCACAAAAGCCTAAACAAACTAGGATAGCTTTCAAAAAAATCCCACTCCACCCTATCATATGCTTTACTCATATCCAATTTGAGGGCGCAGAATGTTTTGGTGTTCACTTGTTTGGTTCTTAGAAAATGATAAGCTTCATGTGCAACAATTGTATTATCATGAATTACTCGACCTGTAACAAAAGTGCTTTGGGTTTTGGAAATGATATCATTTAAACAAGACTTAAGACGATTTACATGAACTTTAGAAATGGCTTTATAAACAAAATTACATAAACTGATGGGATTAAAATGACTGACTTCTTCAAAAGATGGGAATTTAGGGATGAGGACAATATTAGTTGAGTGGAGTAAAGGAAGAATGATACCTGAATTAAAAAAGGATAGAATAGTATCCACCACAGAGTCCCCCGTAATACGCTAGTAACGTTGGTAGAAAACCCTTGGGAGACCATCTAGGCTTGGAGCTTTAAGGGCTTCTAATTGAAAAGTGGCACTCTCGATTTCCTTTGGCGTGATTGGCCTACTCAATGATTCATTTTTTTGTTCACACATATGGGAAGTGAGTTGAGAACACTCCCCTACTTTTAGCTCCTCTTTGATGTGAATAATTGCGTGTAGGATTGATGAAAGATTTGAGCAATTGCCTCCTCATTGTCCAACCAACTATTTGTGTCATCTTTGATCCTAAAAATTTTATGCCTTTGCCTCCTCATCAAGATAGATTGGTGAAAAAAATTAGTATTTTGATTTCCTTCTTTCAAATAAGTAATCCGGGATCTTTGATACCAATATAACTCTTCTATTTTCCACAAGGAGTCAAGCCTTTCAAAATTGACTTTTCTTACCTTTGGTCCAACATTATTCCTTGTTTCTGCAATTCAGGTAACTCTGATGGCAATTTCTTGATCTTTGCGTTATTGTTCTTAAATTCACACTTGCTTCACTTTGACAGCAAATCTCGATAGTTCTTTAGTTTGTATCCTAACGGAAAGGGTTGCTAATTGGGTAGATAAATTTTCTATGATTTAGAGATGGTATGACCACATGTCTTTGAGGTAGTCCACATGTTTTCAAATTTGAAAATCCTCCTTCCCTTTTTATCTATGAAACAAGTGTCAACTACTAAAGCCACATGATCTAACCCCACCCATTTGCTATGGAACACATGTGTAGTAGGATAGTTACCTAACCATTCATATCCGAACACTCTGTCAACTCTTTCCAAGATAGTTCCTTCTTCCCTATTATTGGACCATGTAAATTCTAGGCCTTAAAAGCCTAAGTCATTTAGATTAGCATTCAACACTATATTGTTCAAGTTTTCCGTCTCCCTCATACATTTAGGAATTCCTCCTTCCTTCTTGAGGTCATACAAAATATTATTAAAGTCCCTTAAGCAAAGCTATGGTTCTGAGTTATTCTCCCCAATCATTACTAGTTCCTGCCACAATTGCAATCATACTCCTACGTTTGTATATGCATAAATCTAAGAGATATGGGAAAATAAAGAGCCATTAGGCATGTATACCAAGGACCGAATATGATTCTTATGAAAAGCTTGAATCTCAATTCTCACATCATCTATTCACCATAAAGCTAGGCCCCTAAAAATTCCTAGTGGAGGTACATAAAATTCATGACCATATCACAACTATCTTTAGAGTCTTGAAAGCTTACTAGATTGGTTTTTAGTTTTCGTAAGAAATACTATACTCTTGTTGTGCCGCTAGATGAGGTCTCTTAAGTGTTGAACTATCAAACAAGGCCCCACCCCCTGATAGTTCCAATGGAGGAAAATCATGTGGCTGATTCTGGCTAGCCACCACAACCGTCCTATGGTACATCAACAAAACTAATTAGAATATTAATTAAGTTTTCTAAAAGGATATCTGACTCGCAGTTAGGATTAGAAGATTTCTTGGATTTAAAGGATGTTCTACAAGGCTCAAATCCTCCCATGCTTGAACTTGAGGCATGCTCACATATGAGTTGGATACATGCAAGCTATGTGTCCCTATATAGGCTGTAGGTCGAACTACACAATCCATTACTCTAAACATTATTAACTTAAATTTTGTATTTTGCCCCCATTCCAGCACTTTAAATTATTCTTGATTAAATTATTTATCTTATTAATTTTGATCTTTGGATTAATTTTGAGAAGAACACTTGGTTTTTTAAGCTGGTTTGAAACTTCTCAATGATTGGAGCTAAATTAATCATCTTATTATTTTTATTTTCAAAGTGATTTTGAAATTAATTTTACGTTAAACTAGAATCACTTATAGGAGTAAACTCTCTTAATTTGATCCAACAATCCACTAAGATTATTTAGTTAGTTTTACTCTTTTGAATTGAGTCTAAAATCTGTTAGCATCAATTAGTTATCAAACCTGTTTTTAATAATGTGGTATCGTGCTATCCTGTAGGCATGCCGTAACCTATCTCGGACACAAATCTAGGTAAACATCTAGCAGTGGTCCTTGAGCACCCAATTTAACAAAATTGACTATCAACGTGAACTAACATGTGGCACAATTTATGCAAAATTTGATCTCTTTCTTAAGGACGCTTCAAATCAGTTCAACTCATGATGCATCCTCATCGAACAACTAGCTTTCCTTTCTACGCCATAATAAGAAGGCTCAGTCCTTTTGATGTCACAACATCTTGCTGTGGCCTTGGTCCTTGAGTAACACATTCCTGCTATGTGGTTGAAGGCAACGACTTTCCTAACTTTGAATGCAATTTTGACTCATCACTAGAGTCTCCATGCTTGGATCTGCACGGCTGTACCCAATAGTCATATTATTCATAACCCGTAGTTAGGATTGCTTTTATTGGTATTAAAGTTGGAATATTATGCATAGGATGCATGAAGGTTTTATGCCCAAAGACCACATATATGCTAGCTCTAAGGAGATAGAAACTGCACGTTGAACCAAATGTACTCCATCTATGGACATGATATCTGACTGTTCACTCTTAGTGCTAACTCGACGAGCATCATAAGCTAGCCAATACACAGATGACCTCTCATAGAGGTGACGGATATATATGGGGTATATGTAGCTGCTAGACCGGGGCGCTGGCCCCCCAGTCCAGCCCGTCCCGAGAAGAACCAGCACTCTCCATTTCTCCAAAATGGAGAACCAGAAGTAGACCAGGGAAATTTTTGCTTTAGCAAGGATAATTTATGTGGATTGCACATTTGGAAGTAATTGCTCAATTTCCGTGCTTATGTTACAACCCAAGAGCTTGCAGTCAAGTGCACGAACTTATAACATAGCGGTGTCAGCAGGTAGTTTATTTTAGGAATGGAATACACTTGAGCCTTCCACGAGTAAATTGCTTGAGAGTTGATGCTGCTCTTTTAATGAGCGCATAACAGGCTAAAACTAGTTGGATAAGTTGAACGGCTCAATCATATATGAAATTGTAACATTACCAAGATATCTCTCATAGAGAGGAAGACAGGTTCAGAACTGACCTGAAAAGATACGATGAAAAAATTAAGCTCGCCATTCAGAACCCAAGTAAAATGGGAATCCAAAAGTGATCGAGTGCGGCAAGAGCATTCCAAGTGGGATGGCCTCTAATCACGTGAAACTCACGCATGTTATAGTTTGGTTCAGTGTCTCCATTTTGGATCGATGAGGTTGTCTCGAAGCATTAGGTGATTGTTTCTCGATCAAGCCGTAGGTTAACATTGATCATATGGAGCCCAAGTGTAAACGCGAATACGGAGCTGTGGAGAGCACTCTACTTATGAGATTGTATCACCATCATGTGTGGCTTTATTGCTTTGCCCATGGAGTTTGGGATTGCTCATAGTCACTCATTGAAGTAACCAAATTTGGTAGTGCCTTTGGTGATAATTGTTTACTTTAAATTTTTAGATTAATTAAAGTTAAAATCTTCTTTCTCCGATGTCTTGTTCTCTGTTTTATTTAAACTTCTACATAATTCTGAGCTTACTATTATGTTTTGTTGGAGTGGAAATTTATCTTTAGATAATTAATTTATCGAGTACATAACTAACTTTAGGAATATTTATTTCGGATGTACAAAAATTTATTTATAATTACTTTCTTTCTCTCTCTTTCTTTCTTTTTTCTTTTTTAAAAAAGATTATAAAGATAAAAGTCAGTATATATATATATATATATGCCTTGATCACATAATAAAATACTCATTGATGCCAAATAAGAATAGAGAGAAAGATTTATTTTTCAATAGATGAATTCTTTGTTCACACTGATCCAGTCATCATTGTTGTTATAAGTACGAATGTACTAGCTACTTTGAAAATAATTTCCTAAGGAATTTCTTAAGGAGTTCCTCAAGCCACTTGTTAATGTACTTTTTAAAAACTATGCCTATCTAGCAAATCATTACCTATTATATTTAATTTCGATTAAGTATATGCCTTATCGAATAAGACTAACTAATCATCTTGCTAACCTAGTATGAACAAATCTCCCAAACCACTTAAATCTATCGAGGTTTATAGAAGCATCATTATGAGCTACCACATACTTTCATATTTTATGACTTGACAATCTACTAAACAAAAGATATTAAAAGCTTGAGTCACCTTTATGCCGAACCGGTGCTCTCAAAATCCCCCAAAGCTCAACCGTTATCTTAACCATCAAAAATTGCACTTTTCCTAGTGTGAGCAATCTATTTTAGAATATAAAATGTTTGATTTTCGAGTTTCTCAACCAGCGTCACAAAACATCCTTTCACATAATCCAAATAAAGTTTTTTACCTTTTTCAAATGCTTTTTTTTTTAATAAAATATATTGGTAATTTTGTGAGGAATTTATTTCAATAAGTGTTTTAAAATATCTATTAGTTGAACCAAAATGGAATTCACTTTTTTATATTTTTAGAATCCAAGTGTCAGATTTTCAACACAAAATATATACCTAGAATATACGGATTTTTTTTTTTTTTAAAAAAAGAGGCTTATTAGAGTGGAGCTGGAAGTAACTAAAAGCGATTCTTGTTTGTTGCACGTGTGATCGTGAGATTCCGAACGGCCCTAGCCATGTCCATGTGGACCTGTGGTCCTTGGTGGTCGTCATGCTCACTTAGTGTATGCATTTTAAATGGATGGGCTGAGGTCCTTAGTCGTCAATGTATTTTAAATGGAGCAGATACTTGCTGCTGTGACTCCGTACGCTCAAGTTCGTATCCCATTTCCGTTGAACTCGTTTTAAAAACACTACATATATATATATATATGCTTCATTCAATACTAGTTAACAGATATATAAGATACACATACATAAATCGGGTACATCAAAACTTTGTACTCCCGAGATCATATATCCAAGACGAATCTTTGAGGAAATACCATGACAAACTGACTCCTTAGTCCTTAACACACACCCCCACACTGTTTCGTCACACAATGGAATAACAGGCAACAGACACATCACAAACGAAAGGAAAGCCCCTAATCAACCTCGGTAAAGCCACCCCGAGCCCATTTGACATCAACCTGTTGCAACAGGAGACTGAAGCCATCCCCATCTAACCAAATTGCTTTCCGCTAGTATATCAAGAAACTATCTTTCAAACATCAAATATGTTTCAATAAATTACGATAAAAGAAGTCAAAACGACAGTTTAAAATTAGTAATTGTTTATCTAGATTGAAAGGTTGAAATATCAAACAAATACCAATCAGGACTGATCGATGGATCGAAGGAATTTAAGCTCTCCATTCATTTCCATAATTTTGGAAACTTAAAAAAAAAAGTGTGTCTCTCCAAATGGTTTCACCCTTTGTATGTGGGACTTGCCCTCTTGTTGGTGAAATCATGGATTAGTCACTGAATACTAGATTAGACGCGGGTATCAAACTAGAAATACACAAACGAACTTAAAATATCAAACCTAGCTGTATAAATAACACGTATATAAGTTTGAATATCTATCTTTAGATAAGCAACTGACTTAGTTTAAGTGGGGTTATCTTACGCTTATTAAACCTAAGAAAAATATATATATATAAAAAATTAAATTAACTGTTATATAGTTATATAGCTAATTAATATGGAGTATTTTAATATTGGTTAGACTAAGAAACGAATATTAAGGATCCCAAAGAGAGTCACTCTGCAAATACTCGTACTCATTCCCCTCATAGTCATCATCAAAAGATGTCATGCTAGTGTCCTCAATCAGAAGAGCCTCCGCCATTTGCATCCACATCTTTGGAGAGTCCAGAGGAGACTCGTTAATGGCTTGTATCTGGCTCGGAGACAGCCTCACGGTCATCGGGACTGAAGAGGACCCCGCCTCAGTAGTCTCCGTAGCTTCTTCCCCTGCCACGGGCGTCGTCCTCAGCCGCAGGGCGGCTTCATGTGCCGCCATGCGTATGTCATCAGCACCCGAGCTGGCAGGACGAGGAAGGCTAGTGATCAGATGGGGGAAATTGAGCCGCGCCTCCCGCCCTCGGAAATGCAATGCGGCCACGTCGTAGGCGGCTGCAGCCATCTCGGGGGTCTCGAAGCTGCCAAGCCATATCCTGGTCTTTTTGCCAGGTTCGCGAATCTCGGAGACCCACTTGCCCCATTTCCTCTTGCGGACTCCCCGGTAACATGAGCTCGTGCCTCCACCACAGCTACTCCCAGGGCGCTCTTCCATTTTAGAACTCGCTACCATTCATATGAGAAATTAACTACTAACAATTCTTCACTTACCTCGAATAAGAGCCTACTATTGCAAAAAACAATTAGAAAAGAATAAATTCAATGGAGATTATTAGTAAGTTATTACTTGATAATTGACTTAGCTAGATGCGGAGGTAGGAAATGCAATCCAGCTGCATGTATATATAGGGAATCAGGAAGTGATACGTGGAAGCGGAATATCCCAGAGCAGTGAGCTTCCTCGTAGTTGCCATGGAGGGAACGGAGGAAAGTAAATTTCATGCACGTTCCTGTTATATTTCACTAAATATTATTTTAAGTCTGATAAATCTAGGATGTTTAACAAGTCATAGTTAGCTTTCCAAGTGTAAGGATAATCAGATAATGATGTTTCTATAAAATTGTAAGAAAGATATTTAGGCATTAGAACTCGTCCAACATTAAAATAAATAAACAAATTAATTAAATTTGGAGACGCTGACATTCGACATAGATTGTTTTTCTGTTGAGGACGCGGTTTTGTCGTCGTAGGTGGAAGAGCCTTTGGATTTTGGACCCACATCAAAGCATTTGCTGAAGACTAGTGGGTGGAACCGGAGAGATGGATTCCATCTCAACTTATTCAAATATTTATAGTTTATTGTTGCTTGGTCATACTGAGTACTATGATGTTTGGATTAATCTCTTCGGTGAGTCTTTTATTTTCTCAAATGAAAAAGATTTAAGGTACGACTAGAAGAGAATGTGACGCATTATGACACCAGTTCTCTAGTATAGAATCATGGCATACCAAAATGCCCTGCACCAGATACTAACAAATTTCTTGATATATGATGGTGTTGTTATTCATGTTTCATCCAATTACATATCATTATATTTTAAGAATAATTTATACTAGCACCATATTAATCCAAACATCATTGCATGATGTATGAGAATATAAAATATGTGAATTATTATCTTGATATACAAAGTAGAATACATAAAGTATTTATATAGAAGCTTAGGGTTTGTAAACCTAATACATGAGTAAACAAAAGTCTACTCTACTCCTCTACATTAATAAACACAATAAGGTGCTAATATCTATGTGAAATTGGAACAATGATTAAAGAATGTTGCCCTAGATAAGTTCTTGATGAAAAAATCCGTGCATGGTGGCATGTAGGAAACTATTAAGACTTTTTTTTTTTTTTTGCCTAAACAAATATATTGTATTTATTTTTTATTAAAAGTGCATAACTTGGTGGCTAAAGTTTGTATTTAAATCTTTGAGGGTAAGGGTTTAATTTCTACTAGACTCCTTTTTTTTCACCAATTCCCACAAACAATTTTTTTATTTTCCTTTACCTTCTTTGTTTCTTTTTTTTTTCTTTTTTATTTTTTTTAATTTCATTCACATATTTCTAAGTGACATATTTCCATCTCTATTTTTTGCTTCTTCTTTTATTATTATTTTTTTCTATAATTTTATTGTTCTTAAGTCATACTGAATATAAATATTTTCTGCACACTCTTTTGAAACAATTTTGACAATAAATCTGTTTAAGCAATATAGACAGTAAGTTTTCAAGCGAAAATAATAAAATTAAATTTCATTTATTTGAGAAAATTTATTGCCAAAATTGACGGAGGAAAGAAATTAATTTAACAACTTTATATGTGTTTTCTTGCTTTATTACAATAGTAACTTACTCCCAAGAAAGAAAAAAAAGCAATGAAGTCCAACTATATATTTATGCTAACCCTTAGCTTATGTGGTATATGCTATGTATATCAAAAGATTGGCAAACAAATTTCACACCCAAAAAATAAGAATGTAGTATAACCGTGTCTAAGAGACTCTGGCTCATAAAATCGTCCGATTAAAAGTTCGGGATGATTCACCTACCCCCTCGGGGTTTTCTATTTTATTATTATTTTATTAAATAGTTTAACCGTGTCTATGCATAATGCATTTATTATTCCTTTTTTGTTAATCATTACTAGCTAGAAAAGAACTAAAAATGTCCAAAATGCTTTTTTTTTTCTTTTTTTGGCACCAGGGTAACTCCATAGAATGGTCATCCACCATTGTGAGTGCTATAGTGATTGGTCGTGGGCCACCCTTCATTACAGTCATTTTCTTGCTACCCTAAGGCTGGGCTACTGGTAGATGTAAGCTTGTGCAGGGTGTGGTACATTGTAAGATTCATTCTGTGCCTCATCTTTTAGGTTGAAGTTTTCAAATTTTGGAGCCAGAGAATCTATTTCGTAATATTTTAAAATTATTTTAAATTTTATATTTTATAAAATTTATAATTTTTTTTATATATTTTCATGATATCAAAATTATGAGGTAAACTTTTGATATCTTAAATTTGTTAACATTTTCATAATATATTATTCATTCAAATCATATAAAGGCACCCTCTACTCAACTTTAGAAAAGTAATATTACAGAATCTACCTTATATGATATCTTGAATAAAAATAACATTACAAAATAAGAGTAATAAAATAACATGTTGAAAGAAGGTACACTCCTTACCCATGCAAAACTTATAATCTAGTATAAAGTTTAGTCCACTTGTTTAAAATATACAATGTTAAATCATTACCTTAAGTTTATGAGCATACAAACCTGATTAAAAATATAATAGTAAAGGTAGAATTAGTATCAAGAAAGAAATCAGATAAGAGAGCTAGAAAATAGAAATGTAATAAAGAGACAAGAGAGAAGTGGAATAAATTAAGTTAAAAATTCTTTATAGTTTCTTATAGATAACAAGCTTGAGCTATAACTTATGGTAGCGTTTGGTTGACAAAAATGAAAAAAGTACCAAACAAAAAAAGAAATACGGTACTAGACAAAATGATTAAATTTTGTATCATGTGTAATTCAATACAAAATTCGTGATACTGGATAAAAAGTTAATTTTTTCAAATTTTCCTAACTGTTCTTCCATTTCTTTTCCTTTGCATCAGACAAACATAAAACCCTTTCAAGAGCAATATGCAACCTCGCTTCCATCCGTGTCGCTCCAGTTGTGGGCTTCGTCGTGTAATCAATCGCCGTTCGGTTATTGCTGTATTCACACCATAGGTCACCGTCCGATTGTTGACGTCTTCAAGCCGCAGGTCGCCATCAGGTTCGTCTACTTGCGTTGTTTCACCTTCACGTCGCAGGTTGTCGTCAAAGCATTGTAATTTAAATACAATTATAGTTACAAAAAAGCACAAGCAAATTATTGTAATGCAATATATATTAATTTGTTGTAATATTAATATAATTAATATTAAATATAATTCATAATTTTTTACGATAATTTTTAAAAATTACTAATATAATTTTTAGAACGTATTATATTATTAAATATATCATAAATTATTGTAATTTATAATATGGATTATTAATTTTTTTCAATCAATAAATTTACACGAATTATTTTATCTAATTTATAATCTCTTCAAATAGTATTTTCTTATAATAATATCAAATATGTATATATAATCATGATATCATTAAAAAGGGTATAATTGTCAAATTTACTAGGTTCAGTACAGTACTTCGCAAATCCAAACAATGGATAGTACAAAAATCCTTACCCAGTACTGAACAAACCAAACGTGCTACAAAATTTTTTTTGTCCAGTTTTTCTTGTTTTGTACTATCCAGTACTAGTAACCAAACGCTACTTATATGTTTATTTTATTTTTTTTTTCTTTTCCTTTTTGGTAGAATTTAGAAGGTAGAAATATAATATTATTTTACATTCGTTATTATTGTTTAATAGTTTTTATAAGATGGGTACAAGTTCCCTGAAATTTGTAATATAGGATACATGTTCTAAAGTGGATACAAAATATTGAGATGTCATATTGGTATCCTACTATGTGAGAGCAAATTCTAAAAAATTATACTTGAAATCTATCATATGATCCTCAAACCCACTTAGAACCTATCCAATCGTATAAGGTATTACAAGGTATAGGATCTAATAAGGTTATATTCTTAGCCATAGTTATTAGGTATGACCTTAGGGGATTGCCTCCTCCCTTCCCCCTAGCAATGGCTAGTTAGCCAATAGCTTGCAAATAATTTCTCTCTTTTTTCCTCTTTCTTGTTTTGATTTTTTGTATTTTTTAATTAATTTTCAGCAATTTTTTTATTAATACAAATATTCATAATTTACTATAAAAATTGTAGCTTTGCTACTTATTTCAAAGAAATCCTTTATTTATCATTTTTTCCAAATATATAATAAAAATAAAAAGTAATTATCCAACATAACTGTAAGTCCTTTTAAAAGTTGCAATTTTCTATAGTTTCATAACATTTATTTAAGTTTATATTTTCTCTCAATAGAACATAAAATATCTTTAAATTCATAAATTAGCTTTAGTTGGCTAAAAAAAATTCAATATTCATAAATTGTTTCAAATATTCATAAATTAATTAAATATTCATAAATCTACTCAAGATTTTTATATCAATTCTCTACAAAAACACTTTAAAAAATTCATAATTTCTCATTAATCGGTAAAATGGCTTTAAACTTTTCTAAATCCTCTTATATTTTGTAAATCTATTAAGAAGTTCATGAAAGGCTATAACTTCATAAAATCTTACACAGTTTGCAAACAGATTTAGTAATTCATAATTTAACTTTTTATCTTGTGGCTCCGCATAAGTTCATAATTGAACTTTATGTTTGCAAATTCCATTATAATCTGTAATTTCACATGAAAGTTTATAATTTATCTTAAGTTTGTAAGTTTGGTTAAACTACGTAAAGCAACCTTTTTTCCCATAAAATTTCAACATATGTCGTGAAAACTCTTATAGTTAGTATAATTTTGCTTTAATATTTGTAACATTACTTGAAGTTTGTAAAAACATTCACGAAAAGTAACTTCCCTAAAATGTTTGTAACATTAATGTGCTACGAACATTTAAATAATTTTATAATGTTAAATATTCATAAAATCACTATATATTTCATTAGTTAATGTTTGTAATTTTACTTAAAATTTATATATTTATTCAAATGTTCTTAAAACCTTATAAAAAATTCATAAATCCTCCCTAGTTTTTAAAAGTACTCTTAGTTTATAACACTATTCGAAATTTTGCTTAAAAGTGTAGAAAAAATGAGATTGCTCTTCTTTATACGGGATTTAAGTGCCTCCTTAGCCCTTGCCTTCCAACTTTGGCCCCCATCTCTCTTTCACTAAATTTTTTCAGTTTAGGCAAACTTTAGATTTCTAACTTTTTGTCCCTTATATATATATATATATTTGGGACTTCACAATATTAGAGCTTCCTTTTATATATAAACGGATTAAACCCATAAAGCACATTTATTAGAAAATTAAGATAACGAGTCTAGAGTGCTGGTAATGGTACGAATATCAGGATGTAACATGTCATATTTTGCTCACGACTTGTTTAAGCTTTTCGCATGGCGATGACGATTTCAAAGCCCTAAAACGTAGACGTAGAGCATGCTTCTCCATACTTCAAAGAATTCTCTCCTACTAAACCTTGTTATAACTTACAAGAATAAAACTTGTGTGTACCAACCCACGCGACAAAAGAACGATTCAAGCAACTGATTGAATCTCAAGTTGGAGAAAGAATATACTAAGAGTTCTACGCCATGTAAGTCATTCTTTGTTTATAAGGTTGTTGTTGCGATGGTGATTGGCTTACAGAATAGCTATTTTAGGAATAAGGGATTTCAAATCAAATAAATAGCCATTTTTAAATCCTTTTTCATATATTTTCTTATTATACTTATTGGATCTAACCCATTATTCAAGCCATGAATTGTATCCATTTATCACAATCTAAATACATTCCTAACCAAACTATCTAACCACAACTTTAGAATATAATTATAATCCGTTACTTATATCAATTTAAGTGTAATTAAATGAAAAAAAAACAGTTATTATTTTTCTTTATATTATTTAATAAAAAATACAATTTAATTGTTATTTTATTTCAACTCACTAATGCAATATAATATATTAGTAACACTTGCATGAAGTTTTGTAGAAATTGTCATTACACGTACCTCAGCTTGACCATGATTACCACCATTATGGCAAAATTTTCGAAAGGTCTCCTTGCTTGTCAAATTGTATTTGGAAGCGACCAAGACGTCGAGCATCGAGTCCAGGTATGGCCTATGACATCAATGCAAAACCAGAATAGTCCAACCTGGTAACTCTGTCAAACTTTCGGAGGAAAATAAGATAAATGAGAGAAAATCGTGGTTTTTTCGCATTTTCTTTGTGTATATTATTTCAAAAACTTTTTAATATACATTTACATTTAACTATTATAACTTAATATAAAAAGATATAATTTTTTCAAAAGCTGTTATATACATACTGATAATAATTATAATTCTATCTTATTGATATTTAATAAAAGACATAACTTTGTATAAAGAAATACAACTTTTAGTACATATATGCATATTGATAAAAATTAAAATAATGTCTTATGGATATTTCCAATTAAATTGTTGTGCTAGTTGTGTTTGAAACTAGGGTGTATAATAGTAAGTATCTATTGTCCTCAATTCCTTATCTCTAGTCTATTCCAACTAATTATATACACACATTTGATTTGATACAATGAATTTCTGTATTTAAATATTAATTTATCCTCTAAATGTATGCATATGATTGGTAAAAATACACTCAAAACAGAAAATTAAAGACAGTAAGTATCTATCTACATATAACCATTTGATATAGGTTAGTAATGGAATGGTTATCTAGGTTCATTGGTTAGCTAAATAATAAGAATTATATAGCCTATAGTTTAGGGGCTAATCCACATATGGATAAGTGGTTTGTTGACATGGCTAGCCTACAATTGATATGGAATAGGACCTTCATAAAGAAGCTATCAACTGGGCACAATTGTTGAAACATTATGATAATTATCTTAAAACTAAGGGCATAAAAGTTAGTGCGCCCTTAAGTTTTCTAATGTGACCTAGGTCAACAACCACCGATTCACCACAATTAATTGGAAAGGAATAAACTTGGTTGAAATTAATATTTAGGATTGTAGATATTGAAAGGATATGAATAGCCTTCTAAATGGATATGACACACTGCCTAGAATCCAAATTACACCTATTCAATCTAATATGATGCATAAATTGAATAGATTATTTGTTTGTCACAGATCATAAGATTTGATAAAATTGTAATTTGATGAGAACAACTCAATCAAGGGGAAATAACATTCAATAATAACAATGTAATGTTGTTTACAACCCTTATATATGTTCTTAGGTTTAAGCAATAACAAATACAGAAAAAGAATAAGAAATAAACAAAATCCGTAACAAATAATAGGTACACACCTGGCCAACATGACCATGTACATTAGCACAACGTAAAACTTGAAAAACACATCTAAATCATGAAGACAAGGAGTTACATAGGGACCTACACAGTTGTGTAAATGCCCCATGTTCTTCAACATGCCCAAATACACACTAATGCCGAATCCTAAACAAACTGTATTATTTTTACAAGAGATAAATGTGACACTATGTGGTTGTGTTATGCCCATGTTGACCCAAAACTTCCCCAATATTGCTCTAATTCTTGCACCCTAATTCAATTCCAATCATCATAACTCCTAAAATGAACCTCAAATCCTTTATTCATATGTTGTTCTTCCTCATTTGGCATGCTATTAATAATCCTAGTCAATGAATTTTGCAAACCACATGCTCTAGATTGAGTCATCATCCCTTAAACCACTTGAGTCTCATCATTTTCTCTTTAAATAAGCTAATCACTTTCTTTCTTTGCGCTTGTGTTTATCTAAAAAAACTAAAAAACTTGAATTGTCCCTCTCCCTAACTATTTTGGCATCACTAACATTGCTCTCCCTAAGGGATTGTAAGGTTACCACTCCTTTCCTCTTCCATGCACAAATCTACAAACTTCATGGATTGTGGTATGCATTTTGCTCCATTCTAAACCAAAGGTAATTTTGAACTCAATCAATTCCCTAGTCATTTTAGTTATTGATAGAAAATTGATGAGAAAATAACTATAAACCCTCCTTAGTGTGGTAGAGGTAGTGACTGTAAGGTTTTTTTTGTATAAGTTAGTAAGTGACTAAGGTATTCTCTTGATTTTGCATTTTGTTTTGATAAAATTCTAATCACAAGTTTATTTGATGAAGGGAGTTCAACTCAACTAACGATTGTATTGGACGTACTCTGTGGAATTTGTCAAATTCTCTATCAACTCTCATTAAGGCTAGCAAACTTGCTATCTTTCTACTTATACTAACCTTTTAGAAATTAACCCATAGCCTCCTTGTTTTAGATATGTCTTACATTATACTAAGTGTGAATCATTTAATAATGTAGGCTTTAAGGCTAAAAAGAAATGGATGATAATTCCTCATTAAGGTTAGCAAGATAGAAGTCATGTAAATTCACTATTGTATTGTGAATTTGATGGTCGATAAATGAATTCTTAATTTGTGGTATATAAAAATTGGTATCAAAATCGAGAGTTTTGATAAATTGATTACTTATAATTTGACTTATAGATCAATAAGCAAATTACACAAGTTTAAATCATTGAAGATTAATATAGATTTTTTTTTCAGAGACTCTGAATGCGTAGGTTAACCAAGTGGCTAACCTAAGAAATAACTCAATTAAATGCAAATAAAAATGAGATGATTGGGCTATTTGACTTAATCCATAAGATAGTTGACCACATTAATAGGAAATCACCCATAAAAATTGTATAACATCTCAAATCAATTGGTTAGGTCTTTAGGGATTTGGTATGAATATATTAGCTTATGATCCATTATTTGAGTGGACAATTAAGCATTAGCTTTAGAATTTGCAATCTTATATTACACATAATTGTTTATTATCTATATGTTGTATGGTTTAAGAGTTGAATTTAGTTTTAGTATATATCTAGATTGTAAGTTGATTTTAGGTATGGAATTGCCATTGTTTCTATATATGTGCTTATAAGATAGATAAAATAAATTACTAACGATCTACCCTAAATAAAATGCATGTGATACATGTACTTGATGTTAGGCCAAAGTATAGATATGCAAGTTATGGTTTGGGTGTTGTCAACCTATAATGGGATGGTAAATTCTAGATTAACCAACTATCATGGTACAAATTGAGTCTTTGGTGTGAAGTTATAATCACATTGCACTAGTGGTACATGATGCCTTTGTAGGGTTTGTAATGGACTAGTGACTTAGGGTCTAATACTAATAATGAAATCAAGATGAGATTACTTTTATTAACGATGTTTAGATCAAGTGATCCTTCACATTTTAGTGTCAACATTGGGATCAAATGACCCTTAGCAAATATATTATGTATTATATATGTGTATTGATCTAAGCTTAAATTACTCTAAGTCTTACATCGTTAAGATTATACTATTTACTATGCTTAATTAATAGTTCAATGAATTTTGTTTGATGCATTTAGTAATAAAAGGCCTGCTTATAATGTGGTATATATTTATGTTTAATGTAATGGTTATGTATTAAATTTCATAACTTACCCTATTAAGGTTTCAGGTGTTAATATGTTTTCTAACCCTTGTGGTGAGTTAAGATATCACATATATCATGCATGTCGGAAATATGATAGTTGGTTTAATTTAAGCAACGAGGAGTGGACATATTTCTAGAAAAGTTAGGTAAGTGTTTTGAGATATTTTAAATTTCTTATGCTTTGACCATTTTAGTAACTAGATTTTAAGACAATTCATATGATCTATAAATTAACAATAGACCTATGAGTATTACTTTGAGATTATTACTTTGTGGATATTAGTTAGATCTTAGTCATTACATATTTTTATTATAAGTGGAGATATATGGAGAAATAACTACACCCCTTATCTCGAGGCATGACAATTGTAGTATGGGATGTTGCTTTGCATAGGGGCAATGGACTAAACTAAACTAGTAATGCCTAATATGGACAAAAAATTTGATATGAAGCTATTTGACTCTCAAACTCTTATAGTGGTTTTGCTTACTTGTGGTTTAAATAGAAGTTATTTGTATAGGAGCTATGTATCTTTAGGGATGCCGCCATGTCGGTGTTTAGGACGAGTTTTATAAAACCCAAACCCAACTTATCACCTTATAAGACTACTCATGACCCGCTGGAAAACCCTATAAGGTTTTTATTTAATACTGGAAACTCACCCTATCAAGGGTACTATAATCCTGCAACCCAACCCGACTCACTAATCTGTTACTACAATTTATGCAAAACACCTTGATGTGAAATAAAGAGATAATGTGTTATCAAGACGCTTATCATTTATTTTTGCTATGCATAAAAGTTATACTAAGAGTAAAATGACAACATCTTATATGATGGTATAAATTGTTTATAGGAGAACAACTATACTAAATATGACTATCTTATCTATAATTACAATTTTCATAAAATAATATTGTAGAGATATTATTAAATCATACTTGAAAACTTGAAAATCAACAAAATCAACTTCATTAAATCATACTTCAAAGCTGCTACAATAGAGAGTTCAATACAATATATAGATAGTCATTCAAATCCTAAATTAAATAAAATTCAACTCATTATTCATATATTCCTACAAGTTTATAGTATAATTCACCAAATTTTAAAAATTAGCTAAATTTTATCTCTTCTTCTTCCTAGATATTTATCAAAACTAACTAAAATTCAATTTATTCTCTTCCTCAATTATATACATAACTATAAAGAGGGAAAATTTTCCATAAAATTTACTAGAAGAAATATGAGACAAGACGATGCAAATATGACTAAAAAGTGGGAATAATGAGGTTAAACAATAAAAATATTACTAGCATTTTCTAAACGGTGACAAATAATTAAAAAAAAAAAGTCTTTTTTAATGTAATGTGATAGGTCAGTCACAGTCATTGACTTTTGAAATTTGAGTTTGCAAATATTGTTACCTATCATTTTTAGTGGTTGGGTTTTTTCATTGAGTTTATTTTAAAACCCAAGACATGACCAAAACCTTGTAGGGTTTTAAAGTAATACCCAAACCCTGTAGAGTAATACCCTACAAGGAAATCAACAAGTTAGGTGGGTCAGGTATCCTATAATGACTCGCCCAATGACATCCCTATGTATCCTAGCTAAGCCTTCATCGTTGCATTTAAAAATTCTAATTTTGTGCAATTTGTACATCTATAGTGCATTTGTGGGATCATTTTACTTGGTGGGCATGGGAATGTAACCGAGCTAAGTATAAAATGGGTTCATTGAAACCTGAACCCGACCCAGCAATATAATACACATCTCCAAAACCCACCCTGACTTGATAGGGCTTCTTTTTTTTTTTTTTTTTGGTTACCCCAAACCCACCCCGATTGAGAAATGAAGAATTCGCAATCCAACTTGATTGGCGATTTTTTTTTAAATTATAAAATATATAATTAATATTGCAAGCATAAAATTTTTATTTTTAAACCCTAACAAATATTCAGAAATCACAATTTTTTTAAGAGGGCGGTTTTGATTTTCTTCTTATTTATTTATTTTGCATGGGTTATCTAGACTCTCTCTCTTTCTTCTATCTCTTGAAATTAGAACCACAACTTTTGAAGAAGACAGTGCGGTGCAAACACTATAACAACTTTAGGAAGTAAAATCTACAGACACACGAAACACGCACACACACATACACTACACATAGACATACTCTCTCTCTCTCTCTCTCTCTCTTACCTGAAATGCCATGCCGCTCCAAGTATAGCCATTGGCAAGAGAGTTGAAAATAGGCAAGTAACCAAAAAATGAAAATAGGAAAATAGGCAACACACAAGTAAATGACATTTTCATACTAGAGTGGCAAAGTCTAGTGTCCAATCTAGTCCAAACAAGACAAGAGTTACGACTCACAAGGCGTGTGTTACTATTGTTAAAATTGGAATTTTGAAATGGCTTTTGTTTGGCTTTGGCAAAAAAATTGCAAAAATTTATAAATATAAAAATAATAAAATAAAATATACTCATTAAAAATTATAACATCAATTTATTATTTAAAAATATTATTATTATTATTGGGTCGGATTTTGCCATTGGATTTTTCCTAAATCCCATAACCCGACCTTAAAACTTATCAAGTTTTATTCTATATTCTAAAACCTGGCTCTAAACCCTATATGATTTTTATTAGGTCGGTCGGTCGAGTACCATATTACAACCCACCCTAGTTGCATTCCTAGGTGAGCATCATTGGTCACCCTTTAGGATTGGCTTAATAATGTCTTAGATACTTAAATATGAAATAATGAAGAATGGGAGAGCATAAGACTTCTTAATAATGCTTATAAGAAGATGAGGACATTCGGTAAGATAAAAGCGCTTTATTTACAAAACTTTAGGGTTTATCTATTACATGGACAAAATTTTCTACTAAAACTATAAGGGCTTCAACTAAAATAATATATATATTGTTTAATTCGTGAAATAGTATACCTAAAAAAACTATTCCAAAAAAAAGGTTGTGAAGGTGTAGACCGGCAATTTATACCCAGTCTATAACTCTACATGAGCAAAAAATTATGATCTTTCAAAATTAAAAAACCAAATCGCATCAATGTTAGTTTTTTTTCTTCTTTTTTTAGTATATTATAAAATAAAGAATAAAGAAGAGTGAAATTTCTTTTAAATCAATTTTAAATCAATTTTTAAATTTATGAAAATTATTTTTTTTGTTATTCTTTATGTAAACTTTTATTTTTTTAAAACAAAAAAAAATAATTTTCTTTACATGATTTTTCATTAAAAAAATTTCAATAAAAAAAATTAATACTGAAACCGTGAACTAGGTACATGCCTTCAATATAAATTGTTGAAAGTGTAGATCGGATTTACGCCTTCGTAACTTATTTTTAAAATAATTTTTTCGAATACACTATTTTACGAATTAAAAAAATAATATTATTTTAATATATTCCTCAAACTATAACGGTGTTACATAATATCAATGAAACAAGATGAGTTAAAACAAAATCCAAATCTTCATTCCTTTCAAGTAATTGAGACACTTCACATATGGAAAATGTTAAAAAGGAAACCTATAGCACTCGTCAAGCAGTAAAAAAAGGAAACTTTACATCTTTTAATACACTTTTTTTTGTTGAGTATGCAATTTTTCTTAGAAAGATGAAAGTGTTTTTTAAGTTTATCAACTACTATCCATAAGAACTCGTAATTAAGAGACCCTTTTCTTATGTATAGATGGGAATTTTACTTTTATCTATTTACGCGACGCGTATGTAAATATCTTATTACCGTCAACCTTATAATCTTCAAGTTTTCTAATGAGAATTCTATATTTCAGAACTATATTGTTAGGTTTTAAATAATTCTAATCAAATTATCAATTAAATGTAGATGGATTGCTTAGACTCTCAAAATTAGGTTTTATCGCCCCCGCAACTTTTGAAACGTGCTCACATGTCTCAAATCATCACTAAAGCCTTCGAAACATCATTGTTTATGATCCTTGTAGTAATGATTCCAGGGCTTTAGATGATTTGAGATTTTGTAATAAATTTTCAATAGTCATTCAATACGAAATTGTAACTTAGGTACCGTTTGGTTACGGGTACTGGACAGAACAAGGAGTACTGGACTGGACTAAAAATGAAGGACTGGACAAAAAAATTTTTTGTACCACGTTTGGTTTGTTCAGTACTGGACAAGGATTTTTGTGCTGTCCAATGTTTGGATTGCAAAGTACTGGACTGAACATAGGTAATTTGACTGTTTTGCCCTGGAGAAAGCTTTTGTGTTGTCCAGTGTTTGAAATTGCAAAGTACTGGACTGGACTAGACAGAGTAAAATTGATAATTTTGCCAATTTTGCTTATATCATAGTTATTTTTATATATTTCATATTATTATAAAAAATATAATTTGAAGGTTTAATATATAATATTAAATATTATAGGAAATATGTTATATTTAATGAAATAATACATTATTTATGATTTTGAATATGTCACTGAAAACATTTCAAATACTTTTACACTGAATCATCCACATATCCATCAACCACTTTAAACAAGTCATTGAAAGATCTGAAAATTAGAAAATCCATACACAAATTAGATCGATTAGATTAAAACATCAATCACTTTTATATTTCATAAGGACAATGCATAAATGACATAGATAAGATAATAATCATACGTTTCAATAGTCAAAGTAGTTTATATGATTATGACCTGCCAACTACATCTGATAGAAAACCTGCTAACTCTGTTGCAGGAGATACATGAGGTTACAACTTCTACAAAATCCAAAAACTGGTTTAACCATAGAAGGTACTAAACCAGGGTAGAGAGGTTTGATAATACAAAGCCAATAAAAGAAGTCTTAATTACATAAATACTACAAACATGTTTTATATCAACCAATAATTCGCCTAACAAATGCTAGGCGTTGTTCTCCTTCGAGCCTCCAAAAAAACTTCTCATACTGTGGATTTGTCGCCATTTGCATAAGCACATCCAACTCTTCATTTCCTGACAATCCTAACGTTTTCAACTCTGCAACAATATCGTCCCTAGGAGGATTAGCAATTTTTCCTGCAAGTAAAGCAAAATCACTCCTAACATCTCTAATACTCTGTTGAAACGTAGATATAAATTCTGCAGCATAGTCTGCCATTGGACGCTTGCGAGTCGGTCGCACAGATGGATCACGTGAGGCATAGCTGGAGGCTTCAATAGACTGTGGCACTTGTTCTGACTCCATTTCTTCATCAAAAGTATCCTCACCCTCAGTTTGCATTTCCTGTATCACATCTGCTGGTGTTTCAGCTCTTTTGCCAGTTGCTCTATCCTTTCCAAAAATTCCTTGAAGTTTTTCAAACTCTTTAAATTCCTTGTTGGCATGATTAGCAACCTTCGGATGTTTCTACAAAACAATAGAAATAATTATTATAACAACAAAGAATTAACGTATAAAAAATGAGCTTATTTCAAAGTAAACATAATGTTGATTTTACCTCTATATATTCAGCAAGAACTGCATCATTATCAACAATAACACATTTTTTTGCATCATCCCACCCAAATCCACTAGTATTTATCATGTCAACAACCTCTGCCAATTTCATTGACCACCTCTTCATTTTGTTAACAATTTGCCTGACATTGAGATTGATTTCTGGAATGTGGGTTTTCATTCTTTTTAAAGCTTCTTCATGCACCCCATTCTTAAAGCTGCCATTTTCTCCTTTGTATCCTGTAATGACTAACTCCTCCAGCACCATCAATAACGTATCTTCCTCAACTTGGCTCCAAGAACGTCTAGTTTTTTTATCTCTACTATCCATAACTGTAAACGAATCCATAGTGTAAGGCAAAAACCAAACAAATAAAATGTAATTCATGCATAGAAACAATAGATAGAATATTTCAAGTTACATTACAACATAAAATTGAAAATTGGACAACCAAATGATTTCAATAATATAAAAATAACGAAAAATCAGTACTGACACTGATCCAAGATACATAATCAAAGAAAGTACAACAATCAGTGACATTCTAGTTCCTATGGTGCGCTCTCCATTCATCGTACATCTCTTGTGCTAAGGTATTCCTCATCTCAGTCCATGCCTCAGTAGGTTCTACTGTTTCAATTGCATCAATTCCATTTTCTCCAATTGGAACTTCATCTCCTTCAATTACTGCGTGCTCGAATGGGTCTAGTGGCATGTACATTCGAATGAAGTTGTGTAATAGACAACAAGCTAGAATCATTCGACATTGTATTTTGATGGGATAAAATGATGGACTCCTTAGAATACCCCATCGTTTTTTCAAAATTCCAAAACATCTCTCAACAACATTTCTTGCCCTTGCATGTCTATAGTTAAATAATTCCTCACGATTTTGAGGCCTACGTTGACTTGTAGCCCACTCTTGAATGTGATAACGCCTCCCTCTAAAAGGGGAAAGGAATCCTGGTGCATTGGAATATCCACCATCGACTAGATAATATGAACCTACAACGAAATGTGACCACATAAATTTACATGAAAAATTTCAACTAGATAGATAAAATGAAAACATTTTTCTTTTTTAAAATGCTTACCAGGTGCAACTCTCAATCCATTAGATCGAATGACTGCATCACGTAATACTCTAGAATCTGATGCAGACCCTTCCCAGCCAGCCAATATATAGATAAATTTCATGTCACGATCACATACACCCATGACATTCGTTGCAAGATGCCCTTTCCTTGTTCGATACCTAGGTCTATCTGCAACTGGTGTCGTAACTGCAATGTATGTACCATCTAATGCTCCAAGGCAACCCTAATATGTTCCCAAAGAAACAGAAATAAATTTGTATTGTAATATAAGTAATCATGATCATCGTTGATTAACTGAAGGTACCAAAAAGATTAATTGTATTACCTTAAACCATTTCCACCGTTCGTCAATGCAATCTTCTGGTACTGGGTTGGGTTTTGCAAGTAGGATATCTTGTAACCTTAACACAGCAGCTAACACTTGATGGCAATTTCTACTAACAGTCTCACCTGATCTACGAAATCTGACTTGAATACTCCTATTTTTTGTATGATGTGCAAGGATGTTTACAAAAATCGCAACTTGTTCTTCAACCGTTGCTCTTCCATTACAACGCATTCCCCCTCGTACCCTAATGAGTTCACAAAGATGTGCAAAACTATTCCTACACATCCTTAACTCCCATAAACAATTTGTATCACTCCCATTAATGAGTGAATCAATCACCTCTCGACGTGTTTCATATCTAGCTATTGCTCGCTCATTCAATACACCCCTCTCTACTCTCCTATTCAAAACAAAGTTTATATAATAGAAACTAGCTGCCGCCATTGTAAGCATATTGATATAGACTCTCCATCCAAGAAGACAAATCAGAAATCCATGCTGATCCATGATCTATAGGAAATATCAAAGGAAAGACCTATAAGTGTAACGTTGGGGATCGAAAGATCATTTTCATAATACAAAACATAATGGACAACATCATATGCTACATAATATCAATAAGATTTTTGGGATTTCCGATAAGAAACAAAATAAAAATAAACACACACCCAGAACACCATGACATTAAAGAAACAAATTTCGTACAACCAAATCAACTACAATCAGCTAAATCACGCAAAGTTACACAAAAGTACAACCCAACAAGCCAAAGTTTACCAAACTTAGCTGAAAGATAAAGATAAAGTCGATGTCCTCCTTTTCCCAACAAATCAAAGAACCTAATGAATCCAACTCATACATTTGAGAGAGTTGACAAGGGCTGAAAGAGCTAATTAAATCACAAATGCAGTCGTTAGTGTCTTCAATCAGTCCTAGTAAAATAAGCTGCGCAGGAAAGGCCCAAAGCCAATCCCAGGGAACAGTAAAGCTTCAATTGGTCTTTCTGTCCAGGTGCAGGGGCGCGGAGACGTCATTCCAAGGAAAGAAAGACTCACTCCAAGGGTCAGGCTTTTGCAGCTCTTCTGGCGTCAGGGTTGCGGGAAGCTTTGCTTCTTGTTTTGATTTAGAGCAACTTCTTCTTGGCTCTCAGGTTGAGAAGCCTTTGGATAGATCTTTGCATAGTCTATTCCTGTTCGAGTAGCTAGAACTCATATACGGAACGAGGGCGACCCGTGGAAATACATCGGTTTTTGTTGCGGCATGCTCTTCAGATTTATGGATTCGCAGGGGGCCTAAGGCCTTACTTAGTTAACTGACAATGACAAAGGCTTGCGAAACTAAGTAGGGCCTTTTCCTTTTTCTCGATTCGTTCTGGAAGTGCCCTCCATCAGGGTGTCATCTGTGTTGGCGGATCAATTTGATATAGCAACTGCAGAGATTGAGTCGAAACAAAAAATGTATGCTAGCGGATCTACTTGAGCTTCCTTAGCCTTAGGCAAAGTGGAAAGCTTAGTTTGAGCTATTCATTGACCAGGTGAGTAAGGATGCAGCTCCGTGGACCGCTCGTCGGGCCTGATAGGTGGTGGTAGTACTGACCTTAAGTAGGTCAGGCCACAAAGTGAAAGTGAACAGCCCCGACCAAATCTTCTAGAGAGCGGACCGGCACAAAGTCGCTGACGCCGAGTCGGCTCTTATGCCGCTAGCTATGCCCTGCTTGGTCCCCCGGCACGGTGTCGTTCGTGCACCTGTCCCCAATGGAAGAATGAGTGATCCGTTCCCCTGCAGATCATGGCCTTACCACTTGGTCCCCGATGGCCAGCGGGGGATTCGGTATAGCAGCTCACATTTGTTTGGGCTGCGCGTTCTAATTACCGACTTCACAGGTGCTAACGACATGATCAACCGGCTGCGAGGAACATTAACCTAAACCCTAACCCTAAAACCTAAATCAAAATCCATTAACCTAAACCCTATTCCTTAAGCAAGACAAGGAAGGAAGGATTTGAGAAGAGATGGAAGCATACAGACCTGATCGTGGAAGGACCGGCGCTGATGAGATGTCGTTGTTCCTCCTCCGAAGCCGTTGCACGATGCGCCAAAAAATTGCAGAACAGTGAAGGAAGAAAGTGACGAAATACGCAAATCTTGCAGATGGAATACGGAAGGGAAAGTAAAACGAGATAATTGAGGGGCAATTTCGGGATTTCGCAAATATTGGGTTGTCCAGTCCAGTGCCGAATTTTTTGTCCCGAATTATACACGGTACTAATATATCCGATTTAGTCCAGTACCATATTTGTATTTAGTCCAGTACTTGCTTCAAGGATGGCAACCAAACAGAGGACAAAAAATTTTGTCCAGTCCAGTACCGGATTCCTAAGCTAACCAAACGCAACCTTAAAAGTTTAAGAATTTATCTATTCATATTTGCAATTATTTGGATAATTTTTCCACACACGAATGAAAGGTACTGATGATCCTTGTACCCAATAGTTTTTCCATTAGTACTGTCCGTCGGTGGTGCATATACTTATGGCTCTCCATTGTCTGTTTATCTGGCATCAACTATCACAAAAACAAACTTAATCATTTTATTTATTCAAACAACATTTTTAAGCACACATTAAGACGCATACGTGCTTCAATATGCACGGTTTTCTAGAGACTAGGCACAGACGGCAGTTTTTACATAAATATATGCATGATGATGTGCAAGTTTAAAGAGCTAAATCTGGGTCAGATTCTTTAAAAAAGATTGCTAAATAATTAAGGATCATATGTACTTGGTCGAATTCTTGATTTATGAACATGTCAGAAAATGAAAATATAATATATGTCCAATCATTTTGGTAGTTAATACGTCTCATATTTTGGGAAATCAAAGTTAAAATAATTTACGTGGCCCCATTGTGTTTATATTTATATTGACTATTAACATGTCCCACGTATGTTATATGAATAGAAATAATAGATTATTATATAATACTATATAAAGAACAGCTGGATTCACATACCCTCGGTGTGGTTGACAAGGACGCTAGATCAGTAATAGAACGATAAAATGGTCACTTATGTTAAAGATGGTCAATGCTACTTTCATCACTGAATTGTTTTTTTTTTTTTTTTTTTGCTGTTTGACCTAGAAATCAACAAAAAGGCTATGGGGTCGTTGTGGTTCCGTCTATACGAATTCCGCGTAATCGATTGACTAGTTCCGTGCCTAGCTAGTGAACCCTATGTACTAAAACGTATGCAAAAGCGTGAGGGTCGTTAGCTTTAATTTGGAGGAGGACTGTAAACGAACGGAATCAAATTGGGTTCAAATTGTGCTTGATTTAAAAATCAAGTTTAAATCTAACTTGGGCTACGCACAAAGTCCTGTTTAATGACACAGCTTTATTTGACTAAACTCGTTTAATTTTGATTATCTAAAAAATTTAGAAAAAAAAATATAATTAATTCTCAAAACTTTATTTTCATACCGATATGTACCTTTAAAATTTAAGAAATAAGAGTTAACACCTTTTAAACTCTTGTAAACTGTAGAAAAAAAATTTTGCCTTTATAATATAAAAAAACACATATAGATAAAATTTAAACGATATTTAAAAATACTTTGATAAGTTAAAAGAAGTATTTCCCTATCAAAATCAAAATTTATAGGATGTCACATTTTTCCCAAAATTTTATATTTTTTATAATTAGGTTTATATTAAAACTCAAACCTAATTGGAATTTAGTAAAGCTTAATATATATTTAAACTCGATTTAAAGTCAATTAAGCCCATGAGATTATTGTATCAAATATAAGGGTCCAAACTTGAACACTAATAATTCATAATCCAATTAAATTTAAACAAATATCGAATCAAATTCAAATAAATTACAACCCTAACTTATTGATTTATACAGCTGTTAAGCGATAAAGGGTTCAGAAAGTACAGCAACAATGCTTGTTCATTGAACCGGAGAAATTGTATTCATAGTTGCACACCGACGCTATATCCAGTTTAATGTAATCTATAGCCAAACAGTGATCACTTTCTTTTGAAGATTATAAAGCATGCGTACTCATAATTAGAAGACTGTCTTGTTAGTATCGGATGATGGGACACTTGCTCCATATTCAGATAGTTTAGTTACACACCTGAGCATTAGGTGAAGATAGAAGGTCCGAACTTGCCCCTGTACAGAAACATTTTGGAAACTTGTACAACACCCAAGCTGAAACTACATGGACATTCCACATGTTAGCCGTTGTCAAAATCAAATTGCCTTTTTCCACCCCATTTCAACAGTAAACAAGATAAACCAAAACACAATACCTCGATAAAAGAAGAAGCAGCCTGTGGTAACCTGTGAGTATTACTATATAGCAGTGCCTTAAAGAGAAAATTGTAAAAAATTAGACATCCAAATTTAATACAAGCATGAAAGCATCATCTTTGAATCAATCTTTCTCGTTCAATTACCGATAAAGACGAGATCCTGATGCAGCATAAAGCAATAACTATACATAATATGTATAAAAACATAACTCATATTTATTAATAATAAAGTTTAAAAAACCTTTTTAATTATACTGTTTAACAAGTATTTATACACTAAAAACCTTAACGCTAGTAAGGAAACTAAATAAAAATAGAATAAAAAACTTGATCAATCAAAATAAACTTTCTTAATTTAAACACAATATAAAAACAAAATATTTGACTACTAAAATAACACCAAATGGTGAAGCCGTTTGCTCCAAATCAAAGTAGATTCAAACAGTTTTTATTAACATTTTATGTCTTCATAACTTTTCATAAGCAAAAAGTAAAAATTATGAGCTTTTAAAGTTGAGCTCTGAAATTAACTCTTTTTCCTAAAATACTTGATTTTGACAACTCTGTTCCAAACACAACTTCTAGATGTCTAATGGATCATAGCTTCTAACTCAAATGTACTATTCTAAAGTTTGTAATTCTTCTTCATCTTTAACCTTTGATGGTTAAGTTGTTCCATAACTTGTAAATCTAACCCATCTACATCAGATCCAATGCTCTATGGCCCTAGACTCATGAATCACTTTTATTCATACCTAGTGGTTGGAGATATTGACTATCTTATCTTGAAAAACATATATTTTCTCTTGACTAATCACAAGCCTTTCTTCACTTTAGTTCACACGCGATAACCACATTACCTTTAATATACTTTAAATTATACATGATATCAATGTGATGTGTGGTCCCTAAGTTAGATTATTTTCATTTTCACCGATACAAAGAGTAATGATCCATGTGTGGAATATAAGATCTCAAGTCTACAATAAATCACATATAGTTGTTCACACTAGAAGAGGAACCAATGACATTTGTATGATGTACTCTATAGTTGAGCATCCACATGTATGAGTTTGATAACTTACCCTCGATCAATGAGAATGAGCTAATTCTATAAATGTGGTTGTTTTATACATTGATATTGCATCTAATGAAGGAAAATTTTAAATAATAAGGTATTTTGCAATTCTCACCATTGAACATTTTGCTATTATTTATAATACTCTTCTAAAATAATGTATGAAACTTTGTTATTCTAAAATGCAAGGGAAAAAAACACAAATAGATATATATATGAATACTTGTCGTAAAATTTAAATGTCTACAAGCAAAAATAACACAACTTCAAGCCTCTTATCCAAGCTTCATAGCTTACATGACTTAGTTTTTAGATGAAGAAATATCTAAAATTTTATCCCCATTTCAAACCGACCACCACCACCCCCCCCCCCCCCCCCCCCCCCCCCCCCCCTCTCTCTCTCTCTCTCTCTCTCTCTAAATTGTATGGAGAAGTTACAACACAATTCCAAGTTTTTTGCCACTAATATGAGTAACTATTGTAAACTTCATCAATCGAATAGGATTATACGCTCTGGAGGAGAGGAGGAAGAGACGAGGTGTAGTATTGCGGGCACAACTATTTAAGGTACAAAGACCCATAGGTTTAAATCCTATCACCTTGATTTGATGGATCAATGTGCACAACCGAACAACCTTATTGAGACAAGCAAAAAGAAAAAGCTAATATTTCTATTCAAACAATAAACCACTAGACATCAATTACACATGTATTTGCACTTGGTGGATAGGTGATATTTATAAACCCTAATACTATGTGACTACAAGAGTTTTTTTGGGACTAATCATGTTTTAATTAACCTAGAGCTAACCAATGGGTGAGATAGGAGACTAATCTAAAGTTTAAACATCACCACATCCTATCATAAGATTAATAATAGCATGGTGCCTCCCTTCGGGTGTCTTCTTGTGTCTAGTATTTAAACTTATTTAGATGCCCTTTTAGTAAACAAGTCTAAATCTAATCTACAAAATATTCTTCAATCTTTTAAATTTTAAACTTTTGTGGCCTCTTGAGAAGTTGATATTCAAACTTCATTGGAAGTTTTTAGATATATGTAGTGGAATCATTATGCCTTAACTAATATGGAATTTTTTTCATGTTCGTTTCATTTTCATTCATCAGAAAATTATAGAAGAGATGACAAACATTTAGGTTAAAGTTTAAATAAAAAATGAAAACATTAATAGTTCAAAGAGGAGATGAATATTTTGAAAAGTGAAAAGGTCAAAGGATATCATTACACCTTTATAATAACACCATTGTTTAAATCTAGCATGTTAAATACCTAATAAGATGTTAATATGGCATCTAATTGGTTTCAGTAAGTGAAATAATTTAGGGAAGTAAGTTTAAAGGAGCCTTAGGCCCTAAAGTCCAAAAGTCACTAGTTCTTCTTCTCCAATTTGATGAAATATGGTTGATTTAGGAGCAAAAAGAAGTGTTATAGTAGGTTCTATGAACCTAAAGTCGAAAAATCACTTTTTCTTCTTCTTCTTCTTCTTTGTTTTGGGTTTAATAACCATTACAAAAGCTATAAAGTCTAAAATGACATAAACCAAAAATACAAGAGCAATGAGAGAAAATCACAATGCATCATAAATCAACTCTCCCAATTTCATATGATTATACAAAGTAAACCTTTTTTTTTTTTTTTTGGATAAGGAACAAACATAGCAAATTCCACTCATCAAGGCTTTGATGATCCTTCTTCTCACACTTAAACAATTAGATAAGAAAATCAATTCATACATGCATCTAATATCTATGTATAGATTATCAGGTTTTAATGGGAATGTTTTGAGTTTTGATTTAGGGTTTATTGTGGATTCAAGATTTTTATTATTTTTCTTATTAAGTTCATTAAGGGAAAAATGTTTAGGGTTCTTTTTTTTGTGCAGTGTTATGAAGTGGAGGGTCAAATTAGGTTAAGTAGATTTCATTTAGGTTTAGGTTAGGTCCTTATTTCTTTACATTATCTTGCTATAGACGTCACATCATCATCAAATTAGGCACTTAACATGTAGCACCGGTAATATATAATGGCATTACAAGAGAGACATAATAGCATCCTTTATTTGCACTACTTTAAATAATGTTCATTTCTTATTTGCACTATCAAATTCTCTTAACTTTTATTTGAACTTTAGCCCAAATATTTATCTTTTGGTATGTAATTTTTTCTCTTTTATCCATAGTGTAATAGTTAAACATCATCTCTTGTAGATTTGCCGCTATTGCTTTTATCATAATTATTTTATCTGCAACTATGCATGATTTACTCTGTTGCCCTTTAGGGCATGAAGATGGTGTATTTATAATTTCTTTTTATTTTAAAGTCCTAAATAAGCAACTAAGAGTGGAAGTCAATTGGTCAATAAAAGTTTGTTTTAATGAAATTATAGTTTCTCATATTTTACTTAAAAATTTTAAGTTGAATGGAAATAAAGATATTAATTTGATTAGTTAAAATCATTCATGCAACAATCAAATAAGACAAATACAATGAAACATGAATTTAAAATAAAATAATAGGAGAACTTAAGTCTAAGTTTGCAAAGGTTCTTCATTATAAATCAATTCTCTTTCTTTTATAGGCCAAAGAAACCAACCATCAGAAATTCACTATATTGAAAAATGCTTATAGTATTATGTTTGCTTTAAGTTCACACTTGTATGCAATCCTTGAAGTTGCTCATATCTTTAGCAATGTGTCTCTAATGGGTCCTTTTATGTATTGCAGACTCTATTTGTAGGTGATTACCCTTAGACCACTTGTATAATTCACTCTTTTACTTTAGCAATCAAATGAAAATTCTTACAAAAATGAACTCTCTTGAACAAAATTACAACATATAACGCAATTCTCTCAAACACTTTTTCTATTTAAAAAATCACACAAATATAGTTGGAATACTCAATAACAAAAGAAAAAGGGTTGAAAAAAATAAATAAATGACCCCCTAAAAATTACCTAGCCATTTTTGTTTAATCAAGTTGCAAATCAACACTATAAGTTAGTCATGCGACTTGATTATGGTGGTGGTTGGCTACCCACATGGATTGTTGCCCAACATTATCAAAAGTTAGAAAATAAAGTTAACAAAATTAATGGAAATCTATTTCTAAAACTTTAAAAATAGTGCATACTCAAATAAAAAATTAAAATGTGAAGAACTTAAATAAAAAAATGTAAATATTGAAGACTAAATGTATATTTTCCCTTTAACCTTTGCAAAATGTATATTTTCCAAGTTTTAATCTTTTATTTGAGCGTCTTATTATAATGTTAATATTTTATGTTAATCACTTAAAATTTTAGTGCTCTATTTGAATTACTTAATATAATATTAATTCTCTATTTTAACCATTTAAAAGTTTGATACTCTATTTTAGTTTAACTTCAAACATTGATCTTATCGTATGTTATTTTCACAAAAGTAATCTATATGCGATATAAGTTTTTCATATGTAAAATCTATAAAACCTATAGCAAATTTAGTAAAAGTAAAAAATGTAATTTTTCCTACCTTCATTATTTCAAATTTATATAATCTTACCACTTAATAAATGGCAAAAAATAAGAAGAAAAATGGAAAACGTATAGTGAAAGATGCGGTATTAAATTTAGCTATTTACGGTTATTAACTTGTGGGTTTAAACTCTCCTTTTTTTCTTTTTCTTTTTTACTAAAACATTTATTAACCAAAAAATATGATATTGTCACTTATTATTTAATTATTAATATATTTATAATACTTTATTATAGGATGGGTACAAATACTTTTGAATTTATACCTTCTATACTATAGAGTATAGGTTTTGAGATAGGTATAAGATAAGAAAACCACATACCATACTCATACTTTATTCAATGGGGATAGGTTCCAAAAAATTTATATCCAAAACCTACCATATGATCCTTAATACCCACCTAAAACTTATCCGATTAAACAAAGTATGGGTGGGTACTTTGTACAACTGGCTCACCCTTAGCTAAATGTATAAATAAGCACTATAAAAAAAAAAACATAATTACTCAATAATCTAAGCATTAATTATGCTTTTGAGTGCTATATGACTAACTTAAATAAAAATTTATAGCATAATTATTCAGTAAAGTTAATGCATGACATAAGTAAATACTTATTTATATATTAAGTTTTGATTTCATTTCCCCTTTTTATTTGTAAGAAATTGTAGTTGCTAGCCCTTTATTATTTTGTTGGAGAATTCTTCAGAAATCATTATTTTTTATTCATCTTCTAGCAAATAAATATCTATCACAAATGTTAAGAGCTAGAAACAGGTTTTTTCTTTTCTTTTTTTTTTTTCAATCACAAATTTTTAGTCTCCAAAGCATTTTTTTTCTTGTAGTGGTCATATGGGTATATCATGCTAAAGTGATAATATCTCAATGTAGGGAGTTTCAACCATTACAAATGGCAATAGAGCAACTAACCAATTGATTGGGGAACTAAGTGCAACACTATGAGATCTATTTGTTGAAGTCATCCAATAAATTGGGATAAAGTGCTATATAGTGAGAGCTTCCTTTTAAATTTTGGAGGCCTCTATACATATGTAATGAAACTAATGAAGATGCAAGAAGTAAAGGTGATTTTAATACCTCTAAATGCCATGTGATGATGTTTTTAGTTATCAAACTACCTTTTTGTTAAATGATCTAAAATTCATTAAAATTTTAAGGTTTAAATATGCTTAAGGGAGAGTTTTTTATATAGGTGAACTCTTAAGAAACCATTGCACATGATGCAAGAGACATAGGAATAGACACATAAGGTAGCTGCATGAGCATCAACACGCCTGTGCTAAAAGGCGTGTTGGGCAACACAATGGCAAGCATGCTTGTGCAAGTGGGTGTGCTAAAGGCGTATCTAAGATGAATTTCCACAAAATGATACACAAGCTTCTACACACTAGTCTTGATCTTTGTTTTAGGGTTTTTATAGTATTCTTTTTGTTTTTAGTTTATCCTATCATATATTACAACTTGAGACATATTTGAGAGAGAGACTCTATCACTTTCTTGTAATTCCTAAGATCAATCGTCAATTAATCTTTGTGTTTTCATGCTAACTCACTATATCAGTTGTTATTAGAGCGAGAAATTCTTGCAACAATGTCAAGAGATGGCAATTTAAGAGATGGTCATGTTTCGAATGTTGCTCAGGATGTGGAAGCCTTGAAAACTGAGGTACATGCTCAAAGAGCGGTGTTGAATAACATGGATTAGAAAATCCGGTGTTTAGAATAGCAATTTGATGACCTGATTGAGCATTTCAATGAGATGAAATTCAATGCCAATAAAGACCGAAATGATAGTAGGATGTGACCAAAGGCAAAGCATGCATGTGGCAATCCTATTGTTAGACTTGTGGCTACAAATCATGAGTTAAATATGTATGAGGATGATTCAAAGGAGGAAGACCACGTGTTGTTTAAAGAGGAGCAGCCACATAGGAGAGGTGGTGGTGGTGGCAGATATAGGAGAAATGATTGCAGGTTCGACTTCAGAGATAGTGGAGAATTCAAGCTAAGGGTCAATATTCCCAACTTTAATGGTAATTTAAATATTAAAGATTTTATTAATTAGATTGCTAAAATAGATAGATTCTTTGAATATATGAAAATTCCTAAGGGAAACAGAGTGGAATTAGTAGCATGTAGATTGAAGGGGGTGCTTTAGCCTAGTGGCAAAGGCTCCAAAGTGGGAGGTACAATGAGGGTAAACAACCAGTGAGAACATGGTATAAAATGAATCTGTTATTGCAACGAGATTTCCTACCTCTCAATTATGAACAAATCCTCTTTCAACAATATTAGCGGTGTCGCTGGGGGTAAAGGACTATACATGAATATATTGCAAAATTCATGTGATTAGTAACCATTTTAACCAACCTGGGCATTGATCTAATGAATGTCCCAACAAAAGAGGAGTTAGAATGGTGGAGAAAGATGAAAAAGATGGAATTAATTATGAGCCTAATGGGGGTGATGAGTACTACAAGGAGGAGGATGAATATGATGAACAGGCTTATATAATCAAGAAATTGATGCTGGCACCAAAGCGAGAGGAATAGACTTAGTGGCATTAGTCGTTCCACACCAAATGCACAATTGATGGAAGAATATTTGAATTGACATTGCATAGTAGCAGTTCCGATAATATCATGGCAAGGAAGCAGTATAAGTGTTGTAATTATTGATAAAGATGCATCCCAACCTATATACCATTAGGTGGATCAAGGCATTAGAAAAGTACCTTTTTCCATTAGTAAATACCGAGATGAGATGTATTGTGATATAGTGGATATGAATGTATGTCACTTACTGTTTGGTAGACTTTAGCAGTATAATGTTAACACCTAGCATGTGGGTGGGGAGAATACATATATAGGTTGGAGAAGATTAGGGTGAAGTTTACTCTCTTGCCTTTGAAATTAGCGAGTCATTCTAGACCTTCTAAGGTGGAGGGACGTTTATTCCTCACAATTACATAGTCAAAAAAGGATATAGAAGATACTATAAGGGAGTCCCAAATTGTACACACACTGATTATGAAATAGGTATTGACAGTTGATATGGAGGAGAAGGTCGAGGAGGTGCTAGATAGTATCAAGGGTTTTTAGATGAATTCAGCAAGGTGTTACCCAATGACTTCCTAGAGGGTTTACCTCCCATGGGAGACATATAGTACCGCATTGATTTAATTCCTGGTGTAACTTTGCTAAACCATTTACATTATAAGATGAGTTCAAAAGAGACAGAAGTGTTACAAGAGAAAGTACAGGAGTTGCTTCAAAAGGGATTCATCAGAGAGAGCATGAGCCCATGTGTTATACCCGCCTTATTGACTCCAAAAAAAGATGGGAGTTGGAGGATGTGTGTGGATAGTAAAGCTATTAACAAAATTACCATTGGGTATAAGCTCCCAATTCCAAGGCTGGAAGATATGTTAGACCGATTGAGTGGAGCTATCATATTTTCCAAGATTTATTTGAGAAGCAGTTTTTACTAGACTAGGATCAAGCTAGGGGATGAGTGGAAAATGACCTTCAAGACTAAAGAGAACCTCGATAAGTGGCTAGCCATGCCTTTTGACCTCAACAATGCATTGAGCACTTTCATGAGAGTCATGAACTAGGTACTGAAACCTTTCATTGATCGCTTTGTTGTTGTTTACTTTGATGATATCCTCATATATAATAGATCCGAGGAGGAGCATGTGGTACATTTGAGAGAAGTGTTGACTATTTTGAAGAGAGTAAGTTATATGTGAATGCGAGGAAGTATATTTTCCTATCTAGAAAGTTACTATTTCTAAGATTTGTGGTTAGTAGTGATGAGATTCAAGTGGATGAAGAGAAGATGAAGGCAACTAAAAAATGGATTATTCCACAAACCTTCACTAAGCTGCGGAGTTCCTAGGGCTAGCTAGCTTTACAAGTGGTTTATTAGGTACTTTAGCATTGTTGTAGTCCTTTGACTGAATGTTTCAAGAAGGGTAAATTTCAATGAAATGAGGAAGTTGAAGTCAGTTTTGCTATTTTGAAAGAAAAGTTATGTAGTGCACCTATCTTAGCATTACTTGACTTTGATAAATTGTTTGAAGTGGACTATGATGCGAGTGGAATTGGTATAAGGGCTGTTTTGTCTCAGGAGAAGAAAACAATTGCATTTTTCAGTGAAAAAACTATGTGATTCCAAAAGGAATTGGTCCACATATGATAAAGAGTTTTATTCAATTGTGCGAGTCGTAAGGACTTGGGAGCATTACTTAGTAGGTAAAGAGTTTGTGTTGTATTCAAATTGTGATACACTTAAGCATCTGAATAACCAAACCAAAATTAGCAAGGACATGCATGTAAAGTGCATCCAGGTTTTGCAAAAGTTTCCCTTCAAGCTGAAACATAAATCAGGTGTGCAAAACAAAGTTGCTGATACCTTAAGTAAGAGGGTCAATCTTACGATAACTGTCTACTAAGATTGTAAGGTTCAAACACTTAAAGGAGTTATATGAGACTAATGTTGATTTTAGGGAGACTTAGGAGAAATGTATGACTAAGCAGCCTTATGATGATTTTCATATCTATGATGGCTATTTAATGAAGAGGAATCAACTGTGTGTACCTAAATCTTCTTTGAGAGAGAAGTTGATTTGTGACCTACTTAGGGGTAGATTAGCTAGTAATCTAGGTAGAGACAAGACAATTGTTGCAATCAATGATAGATTCTACAAACATCATTTGAGAAGGAATGTTAGTAGGATGGTGCAACACTGTTATGTGTGTCAAACAACTAAGAGTAGTCCCAAAACACTAGATTGTATATGTCTTTACCTGTTCCTAAGAATATTTGGGAAGACTTATCGATGGATTTTATACTCGAGTTGCCTCATACTCAATAGAGCATGGATTTTGTCTTTGTTGTGGTTGACAATTTTTCCAAGATGACACATTTCATACCATGTTAGAAAGTAGCAAATGCACAAGCCATTGCCAAACTATTCTTCAAAGAGATTGTTTGTCTCCATCGGGTACCCAAATCTATTACATCAGATAGAGATAGCAAGTTTTTAAGCCATTTCTAGAGAACTTTGTAACAGATGTTTAACCCGTCCTTGAACAACAGCACAGCTCACCCTCAGACGGATGAGTAGACTGAAGCTACAAACAGAACACTGGATGATCTAATCAGAAGCATCTATGGGGAGAAGCCAAAGCAATGGGATGTGACACTAGCTCAAGCAAAATTTGCTTACAACAGTATGGTTCACAGGACAACAGGGAAATCTCCATTCTTTGTAGTCTACATCAAAACTCCCTAACATGTGTTAGATTTGATTAAGCTTCTCATGACTTTTGAGTTTAGTACTACAGCAAAGAACTTAGCTGAAAATTGGCAAAATGTGACAACAGAGGTGCGCTCAAAGATAGAGCAATCCAATGCCAAGTACAAAGCAACAACAGATAAGCATCATAGGATAAAATTGTTCTCACTAGATCATCAGGTGATGGTGTTCCTGGGAAAAGAGAGATTGCCAGTGGGAAAGTACAGCAAGCTGCAACCCAAGTATGACCCATATCAGATAGTGTAGAAGATTAATGACAATGCATTTGTAGTTGGATTGCCTAATAGCATAAGCATTTCCAAGATGCTCAATATAGCGGATATATTTCCGTTTTACCCAGATGATGTTCCTTTGTATCCAGAAGATAACTTAGGATAGAGTTCTTTTCAAGCAAGAGAGAATAATGCAGGAGACACAAGAATAGACACGCGAGGTGGCTACATGGGCATCAACACACCTGTGCTAGGAGACATGTTGGACAACACTATGGCAAGCATGCCCATGCAAGTGCGTGTGTCGAAGGCATGTCCAAGATGAATTTCCATAAAATGATACATAGGTTTTTACACTATTGTGTTGAAGATCATACTAATCTTAGTTTTAGGGGTTTTATAGTTTTTTTTTTTTTAGTTTATTTTATCACATATTACAACTTGAAATGTATTCGAGAGAGACTCTATCACTTTTTTTGTAATTCTTGAGATCTTGATCTTTATGTTTTTACACTAACTTACTGTGTCAGCACAAAGGACAAAAGGTGGACAATAGTTTAGCTTGAGGAGTTTTGATCATTAAATATAAATAATATGTAGAATTTACGGTTCCAAATAGGACAATATGGTGAGTTTGATATGGATGACATAAGCTTGGATGGTGTGAACAAATGGTCCTCAAATTCTATCCTTTTATACTTATAATCAAATTAATGTATTATATGTAATTCAGAATATGAAGGTTGATAATGCGACAAGTCAAATACATTCATCAGCCATGACCTATGATTATATTTATTGGTTGGAGAAAAATGCATTGGAAAAACATCGGACTCTAATTTTGACAACCTCGACGCAGGTAAAAAATGCACAACATTTGTCACGATGATCAAGTTCATCGTGGAAGAACGCACCCCGTTGAGGGAAACAGCTGCCATACACACGGAGGAAAGAACACCCAAAACTATGATGCGCTGGCATGTCAAAAAAATAACAAGTAAATACTCGAGTTGAGACTGACTTGAATGGCCAATCGTGGGTGAGGACGTGCCCAGCTTCAAAATCCCAAGGATTTTGTGGGACAACCTTTGCTTTGCATCGAAGATCAAATGCCGGTGGCGAGTCAAAGTTGTGTCTTTTGAAAAGGATTGTAAGAAAATTTAGGATGATACACCGACCATGGGGGCCTACCGCCATGAACATAGGCTTCTGCTTTCACAAGATTGAGTAGGATCCATGGTGTTTATGAATCGGATATAGAGCGGTGGTCTAACAAAATGGGCACATGCTGCTTAAAATTCTAACCGAGTAATTAATTAAATTATATCGTGCGCTTTAAAATATCTGTTAAGTTATCTTTATCTCGTAAAAAGAGAAATTGAAATAATCTTTTATAGGTTGAATATAATTTTTATTTTAATGATATGAATAGTGGATTTTTAATGGGATAAATAATGTTTATATTCTCTCTCCCATAGTAGAAAATGGGATGAATCTGGTAGACCAAAAACGAAGGAGTGCAAGTGTTGTTTGCTAGGTGTGTGTCCGTGTCGCCAGACGCCCATACACCAACCCCACCGAGATCGAGCTGTATACAAGAGCACGAGAGTCGGTGGGAAGTCCATGTGCACTTGAATGAACAATGAAAACTTTATCACTGAGCTATTTTTACTGCCACAACGAAACAAATGTTCTTCATCGTAACATGGAATTTCATAAGCTTGTCATAGATTTCATGTTTAAAATATGATGAAGAATTTATACGAAAACATATAGAGAGAGGAAAAATAAAATAAAATCATCCACAAATAACACATAATGTTGATTTGATCTCTTACTGGAGAAAGAATAGGACTGTTATTTATAAATCTTTTTTTTTTTTTTTAATGTTTTGGTGTTTTTACTTTCCTGTTGTCTTCGTAAGGGGGATCGTCAAGACAGTTTTGTAATTAATTATCCCTATTATTATTTTTATATTCTCATTACTGTATTTTATTATTTCATAACTTTTCGGAAATTTTTATTTTCTTAATATCTTATGACTGTAAATTCCGTCTAAGGATTGGTACATACGAAGTTCTAGTCATTTTTATTTTTTTTTAGCCTTTGAGTTGTTCTCTCGTTCACACTTTTGCTTTGATTACTCATTACTTTATTGCCATGTTGCTGTCATAGGAAACTGTCGAGACGGACTCGGACTCACTATATTTCAAATATTTGAATTTTTTTTTTTTAATGGTGCTATAGGAAATAGTATGTGTTTATTTATTCTTTTTATTAAGAAATTTTATATTTTATTATAATATTGCTGTTAAGAGACTTGGTACGACGGATTTGTAGATTAATTTTAGATTTTTTAATTTACTATCTTATATTTTCTAGTTTCAAAATCCGGGGACAAACCCCTGCTTTCAAGGATCAAATGGCGGTGAGGAGACAGTTTTTCTTTGTCTTTTGGTAAGGATTCCAAAAAAAACATAGGATGATACGATGATTTTGAGGACCAATTGCCATATAATGAAGATCCTTTTAAAAGGTTATATATAATTTAAATATACACAACATCCCTATAATGAAGACATCGAATAACTTGGATGAAATTAATTAACAATGGGCGAACTATAATCAGCAAACCGATGCAATCTAATCGGATTTATTATTTCGAACATGTCCTTACTAATTATATTTAAATATGTGGATAAAAAATTAATACCCATTATAAGTGTTAATTAAATCAAAAATCTATTTTACTATCATAAATATCTATATATAATTGATTAAAACATATTAAAGATAAAAAATTTAGAATAGTGAACATTCGGTGTAAGTTCTTATCATTTCCACTAAAATGAACAATGAAAACCTTGACAATGAACTATTTTCCCTGCCAGAATGGAACACATTTTCCTTTCTTTTTATCGTAATATGGAATTTCATAAATCTGTCATAGATTTCATGCTTAAAATATGAAGAATATATACCTAAACATAACGAGAAAAATCATCGATAAATAACACACATTATGTTAATATCTTACGGGAAAAAAAAAAAAAAAAGAATAGGATGGTTATTTATGAATCTTTCATCCTTTAATTTTTTTTTTTATCAGGTGCTTTAACTTTCACGTTGTTGTCGTAAGGGGATTTGTCAAGATGGACTTGTAATTAATTATGCATGTTATTACTTTTATATTCCTATTATTCTACTTTATTATATATATATATTCAGCTCTATTTAATTATTTCATAACTTTTCCGAAACTTTTATTTTCTTAGTATCTTATGTTTGTGATGACGTCTATGGATTGGTACGTAAGATGGACTTGCATTTTTTTTTTTTTTTTTGAGCTTTCGAGTTGTTCTCTCATTCATTTCCTTAGGGTTTTTTTTTTTTTTTCAATTGTTATTCTTTACTATCTGCTTCTTTCACATTTTTACTTTGATTCCCTAGTATTTTACTGTAACGTGGCAGTCATAGGAAACTGTCAAGACGGACTTGCTTTTGGAAAGGATCATGACAATGACTTAGAGGACGAACTGCCATAAAAATAGGCTTCAGCTTTCACAAGATTGTATGATCCAACAAAATGGGCAGAGGTTGCTTAAAATTCTAGCCAAATAGTTACGTTACATCGCATGCTTCATAGCATTTGTGAGTATCTTGCCATTAAAACGCTTCTGAATTCGTAAATCTCAAAAATTTCTCACCTATAAATTCACTCGTAAAAATCATTAATTACTACTCAATAGTTCAAAATGTCATATGTCTAAATTGAAGAGAACTCCAAGACGTAAATTTTATTAATCACTGCTTTCAAATTTAACTTTGCTACTTCTCAAAGCTAATACTTGACCTGTCGCAACTCCATTCCTAGCATATATATATATATATATATTCAGTCTGGATCAATATAGAGATGTTTGCATACACGCACAAACCGAAGCAGATATACTAAATGAAGCATACATATCAATCAACAATCACCATTACGTTTAAACTTCCAATTATCACATAAATATAAATCATAAAAATATTTATTACCAATGAAACCAAATTAACATCAACTGAATTATCAATCCCCTAAACATGTAATGATGAATCCAAAGATTCCAAAGCCTGATGTATCCAAAGATTTTAAGACTTTTTCAAGAATAATGAGTTTGAAAACTCCAAGACTTCTTTAATAATAAAGATGAATTTAAAGAATCCAAGGCATCTTTGGCACAAACACTTAAAGCCATGCATAACCTAGGATCTCATAATTCACTATTCAAATTCTCAAACCATATCAAGTAACAAACATATTTAATAATATACTTGTATTAAGATTCTAATCCTACACACACAAGTAGTAACCCACATACCTAGGACGTGCTTAAGCAATTTCTTGCTCCAAATCAAATTCTGAAAACAACGTAATTAGCCTTTAAAAATCATAAAATTACATTTCTTAGCTTTTATAATAATTCTCTCCTCAATTATTTTTCGAAAATCCAACTCAAGTCGTAAAAGATGGTCTACTACAAGTTACTTAGTTAAGGAAGGATGACCAACAGCAGTCAACCTGCCTTCTTCAATTCTCTTAAAAGTAACCAGGTTGGTCGACTTAAGTCTTAGGTCAACCCTTCCAAATCCAAACAGTAAGTCCAAAATTCAGTTCCTTAATGTCAAAATCCAAACTTTCTCCTAAAATCAAATCTCAAATTGTATTGCAAACTTCCAATGATGAATATCACTTATTACAACATGAATTATGTATTGCAAACTTCCAATGATGAATATCACTTATTACAACATGAATTATCATTTCTCTAATTAAGTATTGTATGAGCTCTAAATTTACTATCCAAATCAATTATCCAAAGTTTCTATTCCACAACCCAATTCATAACTTATCAAAGTTTAGTGTTTGGCTATCTAAAGAAGTACAAGTTGTCGGTTTACTTTGGAGTGCTTGGTAAGCCTTAGGATGTCCTTGGTTAGTAGTTTCCTCAATGGCTCCATTTTCAATTTGTACATCAATATCAATTGCCTTCCGCCCTTGATCTTGCCTTCACACAAGATCCTTGTTAGAATTCGTTCTTAAAAGCCGACCCTTGTGAACCACGAGGTAGGATGGAAGGGTGAGAGTGGGATTAGGGTTTAGAGAGGTGGGAGGGAGTAAGAGAGCTTTGATTATGTGCAAAAATAAAGAGTCTAGGCTTAGGAGATCATTTATAAAGAAAGAGGTCAAGAGAAATTTACCTTTTTACCCTTGGCTTTAAATTAATTCATGATAATTAGCTAACAGATTGCAATTAAAAAAAAATAATAATAATAGGCTAACGTAAGGCTTCAGCTCAAAAATGACAGTCTAGTAGATCGACACAACATAAAGCTGTGTAAATGTTTTTTCTACTGTGTCTGTTTTTTATGGAGACACACGGGCGGACATAGTGGAGGACAGAGGCTAACACGGTTCCAGGCATGGCTTGAGACACGGCCAGGACATAGTAGAGGACACAGAGGCTAACACGGTTCCGGGCATGGCTTGAGACACGACTTAAAGGACTGTCACAGACTCTGACACGGTTCCGGGCACGGCTTGCGACACGGCTTGCAAAACTTTCACAGAAGCTTACACGGGTTAAGACACGGCTTGGGACACGGCCGTGTACTGCACTCGTCACATGCCCAGAGACATACACGGCTAGAGGCACGGCCGTGTATGCGATAGATTCTAGACGCGTATATTATTATTTATTTCCACGTGTACGCTTAGATTTTCTCCTTTTAGGTATTTTACGGGGAAGTATAAATACTCTTTTGTCAGACATATTAGGGTTACGTTTTGTTTTATTATCAAATACATTTCGTGAGAGAATTTTCTCCCTTTTCCCGGTTGTACGCAACCAGATTTACATCAAATAGTGTTTCTTTGTTGTGTGAAACCAATCCATATTTGGATTCGTTTCGTTTCGCTTTCCGCGCTGCATCAGTTGGTATCAGAGCAAGGCTATTTCCTATGGAGATGTCAACTCATCAAGGCGATGATAGCGGTCGTGTTCTTGACGGTGTTCAAGAGGCGAGGTTTCAAGAGAACCATCAATGGGTTCCAAGGGCAGAATTCGACGCAATGCATCAGAAGGTCAGGCGTATGGAACGGCGCCTTGATGAACTGATCGAGCGTTTCGATGCTCTGGTGGTAGACCCCAATAGGGTTGGAGGCGCTGGCAGAAATCCACCACGTGCGGTGGAGGAATTCGGGGGACGCGTGATTCGACCTGTTGTTGAGAACAGGTGGGGGCGTGTGGAAAGTGAAGAGTCCAGCGAAGAAAGTGATGACATGTACGAGAGTAGGCCACGGCAAGGGCGTGGTGGTAGAGGTGGTGGTCATCGAATGGCTCATCATGGAAACCACCCTAGAGAAGGTGATTATAGGAGGAACCGTGGAGGCTATGATCAAGGGGATGGGGGAGACTATCGTTTGAAGGTCGACATCCTATGGTTCGATGGCAGCCTCAAAATCGAAGGCTTCCTTGATTGGCTTGCGGAAGTGGACCGGTTCTTCGATTACATGGAAATTCCCGAGGACCGTCGTGTAAGGTTGGTGGCATGCAGGTTGAAGAGTGGCGCATCGGCATGGTGGGAGAGGCTACAAAGTAGGAGGCAAAGGGAAGGAAAACACCCGGTGAGATCATGGTATCGCATGAAGCAGTTGCTGCAACATGATTTCCTCCCGCCGGATTATGAGCAAATATTGTTCCAACAATATCAGCGGTGCCGCCAAGGACAACGTTCCGTGCATGAGTATACGGCAGAGTTCATGAGGTTGGCGGAGCGGAATGATTTGAGGGAGAGCGAAGGTCAGCAAGTTGCAAGGTATGTAGAAGGACTGAAGCTCCAAATTAAAGACAAGATTGGGGTTACGATGGTGAGAACCCTTATAGAAGCAAAGAACTTGGCTCTCCGAGTTGAACTTGTGTTGCAGGAACAAGGGAGTAGATATGGAGGAGGACGGAAGGGATATGTAAGCGAAGCTGTAGGTAGTGGTAGTCGGCCGGTATTTGAGAAAAGTAGGACTACACCATATAAACCAACTGAGGACATGTCCAGGAGGGAAGAGAAAAGTGAGGGGAAGAAGCCGATGGAGCAGAAGGGAGCTCAAAGACATAACAATCCCTATGCCAAACCTATATTGGGCAAATGTTTCCGATGCAACCAACCGGGTCATCAGTCAAACGAATGTCCATTGAGGAAGAGCGTCAACATCCTTGATAGGGAAGATGATGAGGAGATCTGCTGTGAGCCCGATGGAGAGGGAGAATATTATGAGGAAGAAGAAGAAACAGCAGAACCAACATATGTAATTCGGCGCATGATGCTCACCCCGAAGCAAGAAGAGATCACGCAGAGACACCAGTTGTTTCGTACACGGTGTACTATCATGGGGAAGTTGTTTGAGCTAATAGTAGACAACGGCAATTGCGAGAACATCATAGGAAGGGAGGTTGTGAAACAACTGCAGCTGCCCATCGAGAAGCACCCGAATCCGTACACTATTGGCTGGATTAAGGCAGCCGAGAAAATTGAGGTCAATGAGAGATGCAGGGTACCTTTCTCAATAGGGAAGTACCGCGATGAAGCATTTTGCAACATTGTAGACATGGATGCTTGCCACATCTTGTTTGGGAGACCATGGAAATTTGACGTAGACGCGCAACATGCGGGTAAAGAGAATGTTTACAGGTTGGAGAAGGAGGGTGTGAAGTACACCTTGTTGTCGTTGAAGAGGGAAGGACGAGCTAAAGGAAAGAAGGTTGAAAGTCGATCATTCTTAACTGTCACTCAATCTGAGAAGGAAGTGATGGAAGACTTAAGGGAGTCGCGAGTGGTGCACGCCCTCATCGTGAAAGGTGTGACTGAAGGAGGGGAGGAACTTGATGGAGAAGTGCCAGGGGCAGTGAAGGATCTTCTTGAGGAGTTTAAGGAAGTGGTTCCTGACGACCTACCTGAGGGGCTACCCCCTTTGAGGGACATTCAACACCAGATAGACCTGGTGCCCGGAGCTAGTCTCCCAAACCTCCCGCATTACAGAATGAGTCCCAAGGAAGCCGGGATTCTACAGGAGAAGGTCCAAGAGCTTTTGGACAAAGGGTTCATCCGGGATAGCTTAAGTCCATGTGCGGTTTCAGCGTTGTTAACTCCCAAGAAAGATGGGAGCTGGAGGATGTGTGTTGATAGCCGAGCTATCAACAAGATTACCATAGGGTATAAATTCCCTATACCCCACATCGAGGATATGTTGGACCGTTTGAGTGGCGCTACTATCTTCTCCAAGATAGACTTGCGGAGTGGATATCACCAGATTCGGATCCATCCCGGAGATGAGTGGAAGACGGCGTTTAAGACCAAGGAGGGGCTGTATGAGTGGCTAGTGATACCATTTAGGTTGAGTAACGCACCGAGCACCTTCATGAGGGTAATGAATCAGGTATTGAAACCTTTCAATGGTCGTTTCCTTGTAGTGTACTTTGACGATATTCTAATATCTAGTAGATCCGAGGAAGAACATTTGGAGCATCTAAAGTGTGTGTTATCTGCACTAAAGGTGAACAAGTTGTTCGCTAATCTAAAAAAATGTACGTTTATGTCAAAGCGACTGTTGTTCCTTGGGTTTGTGGTTAGTAGTGAAGGAGTGATGGTGGATGATGAGAAGGTGAAGGCGATTAGAGAATGGCCTGTTCCTAGAACTGTTACAGAATTGAGAAGTTTCCTCGGCCTAGCTAGTTTCTACAGAAGATTCATTAGGCATTTTAGTACTGTTGCTGCCCCCCTGACTGAATGCTTGAAGAAGGGAAAATTCCAATGGGGCGAAGAATCTGAATCGAGCTTCATGAACTTGAAACAGAGATTGTGTAGCGCTCTTGTACTAGCGCTACCGGACTTTGAGAAATTGTTCGAGGTGGATTGTGATGCCAGTGGAGTTGGAGTTGGGGCAGTACTATCACAAGAGAGAAGACCAATAGCCTTTTACAGTGAAAAATTGTGCGAAGCAAGGAGGAGTTGGTCTACATATGATAAAGAGTTCTACGCCGTGGTGAGGGCCCTTAAAGTGTGGGAGCACTATTTGGTTGGGAAAGAGTTCATTTTGTATTCGGATTGTGGGGCTCTTAAACACTTGAGTGGTCAGACCCGAATTAGTAAGGACATGCACACCAAATGGATTGAGTTCTTGCAGAGATTTCCTTTCAGATTGATGCACAAGTCGGGTGTGCACAACAAGGTCGCAGACGCCCTGAGTAGAAGAGCGAATGTTCTACTTACTTTAAGTGCGGACATTGTTGGGTTTGAGAAGCTACGGGAATTGTATGAAAATGATAGCGACTTTAAGGACACTTGGATTAAGTGTACCAACAGGGAACCGTGTGACGACTATCATATCCATGAGGGGTATTTGATGAAAGGGAATCAACTGTGCATTCCTAAAACTTCCTTACGGGAGAAGCTTATCCGAGATCTGCATGGTGGAAGACTGGCGGGACATATGGGTAGAGATAAGACCCTAGCCGCAGTAACTGAAAGATACTTTTGGCCTCGGATAAGAAGAGATGTGTATCGGATTGTGGAAAGGTGCTACATTTGCCAAGTGTCTAAGGGGCAATCCCAAAACACAAGCCTATATACTCCTCTTCCCGTACCATCAAACATCTGGGAGGACCTATCAATGGATTTTATACTGGGTTTGCCTCGTACCCAACGAGGTGCTGACTCCGTGTTTGTTGTAGTTGACAGGTTTTCCAAGATGGCTCATTTCATTCCCTGCAGAAAGACCGCAGATACACGGGCTATTGCGCGGCTGTTCTTTAAGGAAGTAGTGCGGTTGCATGGAGTCCCAAAGTCCATTACTTCCGATAGGGATAGCAAATTCCTCAGTCATTTTTGGAGGACTCTTTCGTATATGTTTGATTCATCATTGAATTACAGCAGCACCGCTCATCCTCAAACCGATGGTCAGACCGAGGTAACTAACAGGACCCTTGGAAACCTCATCAGAAGCATCTGCTGCGAGAAGCCGGGACAGTGGGATCAAGCATTGGCTCAGGCTGAATTCGCTTACAATAGTTCCGTCCACCGAACTATTGGGAGATCACCGTTCCCGGTGGTATACACCAAGACACCACAACATGCGCTGGACTTGCTCAAATTACCCAAGGACATGGTGGGTGATGTGGCGGCTAAACATATGGCGGAACAACACCAAGCCACTACTGAGGAAGTTAAACGAAAGATAGAGGAGTCCAATACACGATACAAAGGGGATGCAGATAAGCATAGACGGAAGAAGCTCTTTGCAGTGGGCGATCAAGTAATGGTTTACCTCCGAAAAGAGCGTTTCCCTGTAGGGAAATATGGGAAACTTCAACCCAAGAAGTACGGACCCTATGAAGTTGTACATAAGATAAATGACAACGCATATGTTGTACAACTCCCGGAAGATATGAATATCTCCTGCACTTTTAATGTTGCGGACTTATCACCTTTTCACCCCGATGATACGCCTTTATATCCGGATGAGAACTCGGGGTCGAGTTCTCCATTAGTAGGGGAGAATGATGGAGACACATGGGCGGACATAGTGGAGGACAGAGGCTGACACGGTTCCAGGCATGGCTTGAGACACGGCCTGAACATAGTAGAGGACACAGAGGCTAACACGGTTTCGGGCACGGCTTGAGACACGGCTTGAAGGACTGTCACAGACTCTGACACGGTTCCGGGCACGGCTTGCGACACGGCTTGCAGAACTTTCACAGAAGCTTACGCGGGTTAAGACACGGCTTGGGACACGGCCGTGTACTGCACTCGTCACATGCCCAGAGACATACATGGCTAGAGGCACGGTCGTGTATGTGATAGATTTCAGACGCGTATATTATTATTTATTTCCACATGTACACTTAGATTTTCCCCTTTTAGGTATTTTACGGGGAAGTATAAATACTCTTTTGTCAGACATATTAGGGTTACGTTTTGTTTTATTATCAAATACATTTCGTGAGAGAATTTTCTCCCTTTTCCCGGTTATGCGCAATCAGATTTGCATCAAAGAGTGTTTCTTTGTTGTATGAAACCAATCCATATTCGGATTCGTTTCGTTTCGCTTTCCGCGCTGCGTCAGTTTTTGTGCTCAACCACTCACCAATCCCACTGAGCTGTGTAAGGGCACGATAGTCAGTGGAAGATTATCATTTCTTCCCACCTTGATCGGTGATGACTCTTTAAAACAGAAAAAAAAAAATTAAAATGTTTTAGCTGCACAAGGTCGAATATAATTCAAAAGCTAAAGGGATGGAGATTTTCAACTCGAGTCGCCCACCAAACTCATTTCCAAATCCAACGTGCAAGCAACACCCCAGATCCCCTAGACTGGAAGCCAACTTGCATGTGACCACACCGATAATCAAAGCGACAGACCATGAAACGTATATCTACCATACCAAGCATTGGCGGTGTTCAACACCACTCACTATGCATAACCAAACAACATATTCATAGAGCAACCTAAACAACCTGAACAACTACCCGAACAAATCCATAACGAGAGCAACTATCACCAATACCCAATTTAGAGCAACCTCAGAAAACCCGAACAAACTTAACTAAATTTGCAGAGATTGGACAACAACATATGTTTAGTGTCAAAGGAAAAGCTACATTGAGTACCAGTCTTCTTATGTTGGACAAGAAAATCAGCTATAACCAAGAAGAATATCCCACTGACTGGACAAGAAAATTCCTTTCTTATGCTGGGTGTACCTACTTAATCAAATCAGCTATAATCTCTATGTAGGTGTAGTGGTCTTTCTTTTTTTCTATATAAAGGAATCTTGTAATATCCGCCGATTTATTATCACATATGATATACATTTAAAGGCTGTAACACAAGGGAAACATGAAACTACTTTCACTATATCTCAGCCTAGCTTCAAAATCTTGAAAACGAGACTGAATCAATCAACTCAAGCGGCAACTACCCGGACAATGAATCCTCATCTAAGTTGAATACCAAAATGAATGATTGAATCTCTCTTGCTAAGCTTTTATCAATGATAAATACTATTCTACAATACACTAACGAAGCATTCCCATGACAAGTACATGTTGTCGAGTTCTAGTGCATAAAAGAATCTGTACAGCATACAAAAAGATCAATCATGAATTGGAGCTGCTTAACATGATGTGCCAAAAGAGACTTCACTATAATTTAAAATTTAACTCTTCTTTCAAAAAGAAGAATAAGTAGTATTAGTTCTACTGCAGGCTTCCATATATGATAGATAAAATAACCAAGTAAATGCGTATCTCTGACACTCAACCCACTTATCTTCTATGCTTTTCTCATTACAAATATGCTTTAACTAATATAATAAGAGGAAAAGAATCATAATCGTTCGTGTATACACTAGATATGGGTCCTTCAGAAGATCATGCTAGTTAGTTATCAATTAAACTATTGATCTTCTTCTAATATAACCACCTTTCCTTGCAGTTCCTCCACTTTAAATGTCTTTTATCAACTGTTGGATGCCCCAAAAAGAAGAAACTGTTGGATAAAAATCCTTCTTATAAATGATTTGCAGTGGTTCCTCAATATCTCACAATGGGGTTTGTTGCCAACATATCAAAAACACTGAATTGTCAGGACAAGCCAGCAGTGACATTTTCCTTTGCCCTTTCTCTCACCATGCTCTGAACAAAGAGCTCGCCTGCCCTGTAAGATGACCGAACCTGAGAGAGAAAAGCACCCATATGTGGTGAGCACATCAGACTGGAGTGTAAAACATATCTAGATAATCTGACATCTTATGAAATGTTGCAAATGAGGAAGGGAATATATATAGGTTCGGACACATAGCTTCATTTGATAGAAAGTGAGGAAACACGATCCCAATTAAATGAGAAGATTACTCACCAGAGGACCACTAGCTACATATCGGAATCCAATAGATTCGCCATATTCTTTCCAGAAAGCAAACTTCTCGGGGGTAACATACTCTTTCACGGTCAGGTGCAGGGGGGTTGGCTGCAATGGTGCAATCAACTGAATAAGGCTTTCTAAAACTAAAGTGAAAAGATGGACAAAGTTGGTAAAACAACAATTAGTTAGACTGAATAACAGGGTTTAGTATCTAATTTTAAGATACTTTATAAAGAGCAAGCAAGGTATCATTGAGCTACATCCCAGTAACTATAATTTCTTGGTCATCTTGCTCTCAAGTAAAAATTGTTCAAAATAGAAAAGAATGACAAGTAGCAGGTCCATTAGAACTTACCTGCAAATATTGTCCAAGAGTCAAAATATCAACATCAATGGACCTCAAGTCAGCCATGGCTTCCTTTATCTCATCATCTGACTCTCCAAGTCCCAGCATTATAGATGTTTTTGTTATCATTCCTTTTTTGCTTGTTTTTGCATGGTTGAGAACCAATAAGCTTTGCTCATACCTTCATAGTCAAAAAAACTTAGAAGAGGCACAACTGAACTGGTCTGATTGTAGTGTGGTAGAGGATATGCACACAGATTTTTTCAGTCAAGCAGGTAGATATACTCAGTAAACTTAAGCTAGTCAATCTTGCTTTACCTGAAATATATTTCAGTCAAGCATGGGGGGGAATAAAATGATTCAGGTTTAGTTGGGATATGTAGGGTTAGTGCGGTGAAAAGTGACAGAATCAGAAGAATACAGCCATCTTCCTATAACTATAGCAGGAAGAAATCAAGAAAATATTAATCCAATTTTTGTTCATACTTGGATGAACAAACGATAATATGCTAGATATCAACATTGACAAGCCTGCATATGTGATTCTAAGATCTGACCTTCTCAAAGCCTCACAAAAGATAAAAAGGTTCAAGCTCAAGACCACCTGATTAAAGGGTAATCACATGCAATTTAAATGATGCTCATTTATTTCAGCTAATAATTAACTAACATTGACATTGACATGACAGTGTGATGGCACTAGACTTACAATCCTAGGTCAAATCACCCTCGATTATCTTACCTATGCACTTTTTCTTTCTTTAACTCAGAAAGGCTCTACTTAGCCAGAAAAAAGTTGGTAGACTTGATGCATCCATCTACTAGGCAGAACAACAGATATCATCCTATCAATCCAACTAGGGAAGAAAAAGCTTCCCAAATTTAAATCCAAAACCATGCTTCATTCCTCTGTATTGTTTACCTTACGAAGTGGAATCATTTAAAGGAACCCTAAGCACATTCACTTCTATTAAGCAGAATATCCTCCATAAAAGTAATTTCCTTTTTGAACTACCAACCCTTCCCCTCCCTTTTCACCAAGTTTACATTTGTTATGCTCAAAGCACATGGAATGAGCATGAGCTCCTCCCATCTTATTCGCGATTGGTGCAACATGCACTTTATATTTAACTTTATGATTATGATTTGTTGAGCAATTTCTGCTCATTTGTGATTCTACAGAGTTCACAAGGGACATTTCTCCCAATTGCTAGCATAGCAGCTCAAAGAATCTGTTCGTTTTGCAGTTGCGTAGAGTCTTTTCGTTCCCAATTGAGAGGGAATTAACTCATGGCACTTCATCTTTCTTTCACAACTTATCCATATATAATAATAATCTTACATTGAATAATCACTTCTGATATCTTTGTTGCGTGCAAACTGAAAAGGTCCAGCTCTCATTGTGCATTACATGGCATTCATTGTACATAGAAAATGACAAGTAGAATGCTTCCCAATAGTTTATTACAAATCATACTGAAGGAGCAATGTACTGCTCCTACCTTAGTGCGACTCTATCCTATCTACAACATATTGATATGAACTGGAGAATTTTGGTGACAACAAAGTAAGATTTTTATTGAAGAAAAACATAAACCCTAATACCTTCAATGAAGGTCCATGAGCACCTTTACTCATACAACTAACAAACTCTTCAACAAAAATATTTAACTCCCCCTCAACTAACTAGCTACTCCTATATATAGTAGATACACGTTAGACAACTTCATACTAATTACACAAGTGCCACCACTACATATACTGACTACAAAGCACACACAACACTATATAACAACACTACACACATAAAATAATACATCAGAACACTAACTACACACATACACTCACAGGGTCATATCAAATATAAAAAAGATTTGGCTAAGTTTCATGGATTAAAATTTAAAAGGATAACAAGAAGTAGCTATGAATTACTGTCTAAAAGCCAATTTAAGGATTTCAGCCAAACGACTGGACTAAAACTGGTGAATAGACAGGATTTAGCACCCATATTATGTTGCCACAACTTCAATAGTTATTGAAAAGAACAAGTGAGAACAGCAAGAGCAAAGGGCTGATTGCTACTACTATTAAGACTCTAAGTTATGCCACAAACGGAATAACTTGACTGTCAGGTGCAAGACATTGGCAAGGAGAGCACATAATGAGTGGCATTGGGCAAATGGATCAAAATAGACAATGGATTCTGCAGTACATTGAAGTTTCCATAATTGATGTAAATAAAGAAATCAGAAGTTTCGCAAAATTTCAACGCCAATATCAACATCAAAGGGACAAAGCAAGGTTTATCAAGTATGAATTAGTTCATAGAGAAACCTACCCAGCACGAGGATCTCTGACAATGCGCTGTAGCCGTTTAACAGTCTCAATATTGTGGGCAAAGACATCTAATCCAGAGTGAGCAAGGGTATCCACAGCAGTCAAGTCTCCCCGGAAATCCGATGTTAAACACTCAACCATGATTTCTGGCTTCAGTTTCTGTAGAAAGAATTAGACCAGCTAACAAACCACAAATGCTTACTGAGGAAGGAGGAAAAAAAAACAATATAAAGGCAGTCTACCTTCATAGTCTTCACAGTCTGAGCAAAATGTCCGCTTCCACCATCAGGTAGATCATCACGATCAACACTTGTTAATACAATGTAATCCACTCTACAATGGATGAGCCAGTTATTGTTTAAGTTAGGACATCAACATAAAGATCAAAATGTTAAATGTTGGAATCAACACGGTTCTCGTCCAAAACCATTTAAAAGATTCAACTAAGCAAAAACAGCAATATCCATCATTGCATCAACAAAGTCTACAGAGGAGTCACGAAATATTCGATATTGACTAATGGTTGGACCAAAAATACAGACATTAGAGCGAATTTGAAAAATTCATGAAAATAGAAAATTATAGATCTCAATATAAGCTGAGAATGTAATGATGGAAAAACTGTGCTTAATAGGAGATCCAATGCAAAAGAACTAAGAAAGGTAAAAATGATGAGCCAAGAGGATAAAATGAGATGAATTGTCCGTGCACAGCCCAATTCTAAAGAATGAACTGAGAACTCATAGCTTTTAAATTACTACAATGAAACATCTTTAAGCTGTATATTTCCTTAAGAGGAAAAATCATACTGAAAAACAAGCATGCAGAGTCTTACAATTAAATGCAGGCATTTTCAACAATGACATTCTTAAATATTATGAGCAGTACAAGGACTTACCCCCAACTAGCTATGGCTTTAGCAGTGTTCTCAGGTTCCATAGGATCAGGTGGTGCAGGGTTCCTGCTGGTTTTGACTGCACAAAACCTGCAACCACGTGTGCAAGTATCCCCAAGCACCATGATTGTTGCTGTTGCAATACCATCTCCTCCTCCATTCCAACACTGTTCCAAAGTGTTCAAAATCCAGGTCATCATTCGACTACTACCTCTATAAGTCCACAACATCATATCCAATAAACAATTTAACCAAATACCACAGGAAATTTTGAATGATAATAATTCTCAAAACAACATGGCTGCAGCAGTTAAATATCTGACTTTAAAATCAGCATTTCCCCTTGGAACTTTTACATCTTACCATTATTAAACCACCAAAAAGTCAGAAGCATTTTTTTTGAGAAGGGTCAAGAAATGTAAAAGCAGATGTACAACTTTAGGCTCATTGTTTGGAATCTCAAACCTAGATATATTATTCCTTATGAGGAAAAAAAAAAGAGAGAAAAAAAATCCTTTTTAAGTGAGGCAAAAAATGATTATCCTTGTTTCTTTAAAGAGTTTGTCTACTTATGCAGATCAGAATCTTAACCTATAAAACTTCCAGAATTCTCATTTATAACAGTAAAATGGCTTCATCGAATTGCTCGCTTATAGAACCAAATCCAATAATTACGAAATTCATATAACCAAATCCAATAATTATAAATTCATATGAGACATAGGCATATAAGCTATTCTTCTAATCGGGCATCTTTATTTCACCCTGTCACTCTCGGGTCAATATCTCCTTTCCAAATTCAACATATTTCATGTAATGTTGCTAGCCATTGCTCAAAGCAAACATCTCAATCCAACAAAAACGTGTATTTATCACGACCAGTCACGCATCAGCAATCACATAAGAGCAACAATTTCCTATTCTGGAATCTAATTACTTGAAATAAGCAGGACTCCTTAATCCCACTCTATTAATTTACTATTGACGCAAATTTGACATGAAATGGAATGCTACCTCTAGCTTACTTCTTCGAATACCGACCAAGTTTCCCATCTGTAAACATTATCTTGTCTGTATTCCCACCCAACATAAGCTACAACATATAAAGAATCTTATTGTATTCCACAACTTGATTTTTACTCATGCAATATAGACGGGAAACTCTGTCCATCAAACACTAAATAAACCATCAAACCAACTACAACCCACGAAAGGACTAAAACAAAATAACTAAATAAATAAATAAATCAAAAGCAAATGCAAAACAAAAGCCGAACCTCCCCAATGTTGGGACACTGAGCTTCCTGGCAAACAGTACTAAGCTTCAATGTAGAAAGCTGTTCCTTAACCTCCATGAACTTGTCTCCCTGTGGAGCTTTCTGTCTCAACCACCCGGGCTTCTTCACATTCGGGTCTCTACCAGTGTACGGACCCAGATTGCCCCCTCCAGGGTACGGCCCCGGTTTCGCGGAGGACGATGAGGAAGACTCCATGACGACAGAGGCATTGGGTGGTGGAGAGCCGGAGGAGCAACGTATTGTGAAGGAAGTTGGTGGTGATGATTTGATTTTGGGGTTGTGGAAGAATGGAGTTGGCATAGAAATTGTGGACTTGGAGAGGGATTGCTGTAACATCCTTGGTGGTGTCTGTGTGTAGAGAGAGAGAGAGAGAGAGGAAGTGGAAGGGACAGGTTACCAGTTGGGAGTTAGTTGGGTTTAGGACTTCAAAGATCAAGGCACTTGCATGGGTTCCTCCGCCAAGAACATGGGCTACGACTTTCCTTAATTGATCGAGAAAAGGGGGAAAAAAATCTTTTAATTATATAACTATATCATATTTTTAGGTAATTAATGTGTCCAATACATTGTCCAAAAATTATATATATATATTCTTCAGAAAATATAATAAGGACATTCTTTAACCTTGCCCATAGGTTTTATATCAAATTCATAACTTAAAAGTTTCTGTGTCTTTTTTCTAATAGGAGCTAAAACTCTGGAAATTAAAAATGTTAACATAGAAATAATAGAATAAGCGATATTCACGGGGCCACAAGTATCCCCCTCAAGTAAAAACTTCCATAACTAGTTGATTGAAATGAAGACTCTAAATCGTATGAGTAATCTTACATATAAAGGATCTTAGACTCAATGCATCAAAATTTCCTAGCCAAGCTACATGAAAGAGGTTTTCGAAAATCCTTATAACAATTATTGTTGATTGCCCGAAATGAAAAGCAAAAATATTTTGATAAAGAAGTTCCTCAGTAATATGAGTATCCATTTCCCCCCTTTCCTACTAGGATTGGAAATTTTGCATTTTACATATCCATACAATTAAGTCTTGAATTTCCAAAATAATGTAAAAATAAAAAGAAGTGCTTTAAATCATTACTATTTAACTTAGACCCATTCTAAAAAGGGTAAGGCATTTTGAATTGTTTGTTAATACAATCAAAGTTTAGGAAAGCTTCTAAAATTATTTCCACATTAGACCTTGGACATATTATGGTTCCAAATTGAATTTCACCTATTGTCCATCAATTATGCCTGATCTTAGGCTCTAACTCACCTTTCTTGGACAAACCTTACCAAGGAATCTCTAGGTTTTGGGGGCATTAGATTCTCACCAATGTTTGCTCAAGCCAACATTCTTACTTTAAAGAGGGTATTTATACTCATCATATCCTTTATATGAAAATCAAATGAAAAGGGTCATTCCTTTAACGCTTATTGATAAGAATTTGACTCTAGGAGAAATTGAGCAAAAAGCTTCGAAATTAGCCTCAAGATACTTAAAATGGATCAGTGATCAATTTTTAGGTTTCATTGTAAACCTACTTGGTTACTTCTAATTACATAAATCAATAATTCAAATCATACTCAAAGGTACAGTATTTCCCATTTTTATAAGTACTTTTGTATAAGAAACAATGGTATCTCCAATTACAACTCTTTTAAGATGTAAAATATCTCCCCATCTCAAAGGTACATGGAAACACATCAAAACTTTTGAATGGAAAAGAGATATAACTAATAAGTGTCAAAAGGTCCTTATTATTTGTGCTTATTTGAACACATTTATTATGTATTTTTTTGTGATTTATTGAAGAAAATGGTACTTATTTTGTGAAATTTTCATTTTAGGGTTTAAAGAGCACATTTGGAAGATTTCATGATGACTAAAGGGAAATTAAGGCAAATTAAATAAGTTTGAATTAATTCTACAAAGGAATAAATTTTTCTTTTTCAACCCCTGTGTTTAGCATGGCCATGCTGAATGGCAGAGTTAACCACAACAAGCATCAAAGTTTGAAAGCATAGACTATGTTCTTCAGCCCTGCCCCGAGCATGGCTATATAGCAAATCGTGCTAACCTACAAATATTAAAACGCTATAAATAGCACCATTATTTCGTATTAAGGTTATAGGGAGAGTTTAGCTTTAAAGTTTTTAGACAATTCGAGATCAGTTTTTTTCTAAACCCTATGAGAGAAAATATGAGAACTTCAAGGGAGAAATTGCTTATACATCATTAGAGATCACAAGACATCAATTACAAATGTTTTACCTCTATATCATAATTTCTTTTATCTTCTCTAGATCTTTTATGCTTATTGTAAACTCCATGGAGGAATAAATTTCTTATGCTCTACACTTTGTGAAACTCTAAACCATGTGAATTGAATTATTATTTAATTGATGAAAAATTCATATATTTGTATCTATTTAAGTGATTTAATTGTCTTTTGATTGATTTGCACACGAATTGATTGCATGTTTGATTTTTATTAGATAAAAAGATATTTCATCTAATATGATAGATCTTCATGAATAGAGATTACGTGTTTCACCTAAAGATAGGGAAATTCCGATTTTCAGCTATAAGAATTTAATTCTTGTTGTAAGGATCATGAATGTTATGCAATTTTATGTGGTGTTAGTGAGGGAGAGGCCTCCACTATCTCATGTATAGTTAGGAATTAATTAACACAAGGGATTAATTGATTTAATTGGTGAGGTCTTGCATTGCAAAGCATGAATAATTCATTAATTAATCCATTATTATAAGAATTTTAAGGTTTATGGTAGATCAAGGTGAGGGGTATGTCTTATGATTGAATTCATCTTTTGAAAGCATACATAGTTGATCTTAGGGTTGCTATATTAGTTATTTAGTATTTAAATGATAAATCTCACTTTAAAATTTAGGCTAAATAGTAGAAAAACGGTAATACTAGTACTTTTTTTTCAAGATCTTTGTAGATAACACCCTAAAAATCTATGCTACATTAGATAAGTGTACTTACCTAGCTCAAACTGTAAATTTAATTGGGTTTATAAATTTAGAACTTGATATAATTGGTAAGCGCGCATCAGTAACTGTAGTTCCATTAGAAATGGTAAGATCTTTAGTGTAAGAAGAAGGGGTTGATCCATATCATCATGCATGTTCAGAGCAAGTTCAATGGATATAGCCCTTTTGGTATGAATAGTTTAACAGTCTAAGCATGGATGTTCTTATTTGAACATCTTGTTTAGGCTACTGGATTTGTGTTCTTAATCTCTTAGCATGGATATTGGTAGGAATTGATCGAAACTTTAGCAGGAACTCATAAATGCATGCCTTAGTCTAATTTGATTTGATGGAGAGATAAACCAATGGCTCTTTCAATTGCACATGCAAAATTGGTTAAACTAGCCAAATTTTCTATAAGTTATATAGTCACTTGTGCGACTTTCTTTATTGCCTCTACTCCAAGAAAATTTGGTTAACATGTACCCACACCACCCCCTCCACCCATATTTCAGTCGAGATGAAAGAAAAGATAGGCAATTTGTCTTTTCAAAGCTATTGCCCCACTAAAAAAAAATACTCTTATTATAGGTCTTGTTGCAAGTTAGAAATATAGTGAAATTACCTTTCATATTCTCTTCACCACTTTATGTGTGTCTGTATGTGTGAAAAATAGAAAAGGGCTCTATATGGTATTCCCAAAGCTATTAATAGAAGACAAAACTCAAAAAATCAAAGAATTGCAGTTGAATATCAATTCTATTATTTGGATTAAGAAAAATATCATAATTGAGTGAAATTAAAAAAGAAAAAATATTCGACAATCAATAATAAGATGATTTAAGAATCACCAATTCGAATTCAATTTAATGATTTGATCGACTATTCATTAATAGAAAAAATCTAATAGGAAAAAAAAATCACAAATCAAATAGAAAAAATCACAAAAGATCATAAGAAGATTTTTTTTTTAATTCCAGAAAGAAATATTAGTTGGAATAAAATAAGTTCTCTCATTAAACTAATAACACTAATAGAATGAGAGTGGGATAATAATTTAATATTGATCTGAACTAACCCATATGTTCCCATTTCTAATCAGATTCTTCCTAAAAGCACTTGGTAAAAAGCCTGCCCATAACCTAATTGATAAAGTACATTACATATTTCATTTTTAGGATTGACAACTTACCATTTAGTGACTTGCGAAGATACTAAATGAGATATATCAAACTGGCATATCCAATAACCCATATATTGTGTTTGAAACATTTTCTTAGTTATATAATGAATCTTTTAAATAAATGTCATAAAGAATTAGAAGACCTAGTATATTGTAATGTATGATTTGATCAAAATTTTGATTTTATAGATTTAAAATGAGAAACTATCATCCCATTCAATGGAATCAAGTCAAAAGTTCAGTGTTCAACTTAAATGAGATAGATTCTTTCAAACTAGTAATTGAAGTTAGATAAACTCGAAACCTAAAAAGGAAAGAAATACCTTTCATTTTCACTTCAAAGGAACAAAAGAAAAAAAAAAAGAATCCCTATTAAAAACCAAATTCAACTATTTGTTTGTATCCTTTCTGTTTTTTTTTTTAAGCAATTATATTGAATAAAGAAGAGAATATACAATTGTTATACACAAGAAAGGATTACAGCAAAATTCAGTCTTAGAACTAAAATTTCACAAAATTTATAAAATTGTATAAAAACTCATGTAAACCAAATTATGGTATAAGACGCTTAGAGTAAGCTAAAATCTGTTTAGCTAAAAACATCGGTAAAGGCATGGAAGATCCAAAGTGAGTTGAGTTCCTTGTTCTCCAAATACAATATATTGTTGCTGCAAAAGCAATTCTCCGTATCAGGATCAAAGTATTGCTTGAATGCGTTGTATTCATTAAGGTAGAGGATACGATTTGCCAAGATAAGAAGGATAGTGGGCATCTAAGTGCCACCAAAATTTCTATCCACACGTGTGTAGAGAAAGGGTAATCAAAGAACAAATGGTCATGGTTTTCTTGCCCAACTAAATAAAGATAGCAAATAGTTAAAGTGGTGACTCCCCAATTATTCAGTTTATACAAGGTGTATAATTTCCTTTTCCATGCTAGTTAAAGGATAAATGAGTGGCATAGCATGGAGTACTTGCTCCAAATGAGTTTAAATTAAGGGACAAGGCCTTGTATGCACTTTTGATAGAAAAAATTCCCGAAAGGGTCCTTACTCCATATAAACTTGTCAAGCTTATTTGGAGTAGGGGTTATAGTAGAGGGAATTGTAAATTCATTCCAAAAGTTATTCTGTGGGAAGTCCCAATCATTACCTTGGATAATGGAACAGAGTCTGGCATTAATAGGAAATCCTAAGTTAGCAATCACTCAGGGACTATGCACTAAATTTAGAGGTTTATATGGCAGCAAAAAAATTGACTATAAAAATATGGACAGACTATCTCCCACTTCCCATTTAAACATATTCATTGCTAATGGGCAAAGTTTTAACTATTTCCTCTAACTCTAAGAACACATAGAGGGCTCTTTGGTATCCCAAAATGAAGATCCTTTAAGGAAGTTAGAATGAATCCACTCAACCTAGACTCCCTTTACTGATTCTCCACGTAAGTGCCAATATTTGAATTGGGTCGCTTTGTTCCAAGTCTCCAATTTCATAATGCCTAAACCACCTTGATCAACCAGGCAACACACCTCTTGCTAATCTTACGTTGCCTTTTGTAGAAATATTAAGCCTCCCACTCCAAAAAAATTACGAATTAGCCTTTCAATAGTATCAATTACCTTTTTTAGTAAGATAAACATAGATGCCTAGTATCTTGCAATGAGAAAAGAACAGACTTAATAAGTTGGAGTTGTCCAGCATAAGATAGGAACTCAACTATCCACGAGTTAATTTTTGCTAAAGTAGTAGATGGGGAGAGTCACCTCCTTGAATCCTAACATGTTAATAAGCTCTATCTTTACTGAAGGTGGCACACTGGATAAGAACACAAAGCTTTTGCCACTGTTGGCTCTAAGGTTTAATATTGACTCAAAGGTTTGCAAAGATTCCTTGATCACCCTAACCAAATCCACATTACCTTTATAGAAAATCAAGAGGTCATTTGCAAAACAAAGGTGAGTTAGCCGCTCCATTTTATGTCTCTAGTGGTAAGAAAATCTATGATCACCTATGATCTGCCTTAATATCCCTGAGTATACTTCCATGCTAAGGATAAAGAGGTAAGGCGATATAGGATCACCTTGCCTAAGCCCTCTCGAACTAGGGATGAAACCTACCAGCTCACCATATATGTTGAAGGAGAGTCTTAGAGTAAAGAAACATTAGACCTCCGGTTTGATAAAGTGTGGTAGAAAATTCATGCAAGTTAGCACTGCCTCTAGAAAACTCCAATTAATATAATCATATGCCTTATGAATGTCCACTATGAGCATACAATGGGGTGTTCCTCTATTGGTGTGGTATCCATTGACTAGTTCTTAAGCAACAAAAATATTTTCTAAAATGTGACAGCCTCTAATGAATGCAAATTACTCTTTTCTAACTAATAGAGGTAGGACCAACTTAAGTCTTGAGGTAAGTAACTTGGAGATAGCTTTATAAATGGTATTACAATAGGATATAGGCCTAAAATCAAAGAGATTAGTAGGATTAGCAACCTTAGGTACGAGAGAAACAATTGTATAATTCAATTCCTTGAGCATATTCCCAAATATCATAAACTCATTAACCCCATCAACGATACCTACTCCAATAATAAGCTATGTAACTTTAAAAAAAGGGGCAGAAAATCCATCAGGACCAAGGGCTTTATTGTTTGCTTGACTAAAAAAAGCCATTCTACTTTCTTCATCAGAGAATGGAGCATTGATTTGTATGGCTTGTTGATTCGAGATTCTTTTGGAGATATAGTCATGCACCGCTACAACAGAAATTAGTTTTTGCTAGCCTCCCAACAAGTTAGATAAGTAGGCAACAATTTCTGCACTGACATTAGAATCACCATGGATTTTCGTTCCATCCCCCTTCGTCAAACTGTGGATAGCATTCCTATTTTGCCTATGCTTGACCATTTTATGAAAGTTAGCAATATTCTTGTCTCCCTATTTAAGCCATTTAACTCTTGACTTTTGTCTAAATAGACTCTCTTCTGCCCCTTTTAGCAAGTAATAATCCTTGAAAGCTTCTTTCTCTTGATTGAGGAGGGAGGTGTTTCCACTCACAATTGAGCTTTAAGTAGTTATTAGGTGTTCTTTGGCCAACTTAACTCTTGTTGAAAGGTGGGAGAATTTGAAACTATTTAATTTTTTAAGTTCCTTCTTGAGAAGCTTCAATTTGGACACCACTTCGAATAGTTTGGAACCTCTAATTTCCTAAGAACATACCACCTTTACCTTCAAGATGAAATCTGGAGATTCAATCCAAAACTCAAAGAATTTGAAAGGGTATCTTCTCTTTGGTGTACCAAACTCCATATGTAGAACTTCAGCTGAATGATCAGAAAGTATTGGGAGAGGGGGGTTTAAAGTTTGCATCATAGTTAAGGAATTTTTCTAACCAACACTGGTTAACCGATATTCTATCTAATTTTTTCAAGATTGGCTTATTCATTTGCTTGTTAGACCAGAAGAAATAATCCCCCCCAAATTAAAGGCCATCTAGTTCCATTTCATCTAGGAAATTTACAAAATCCAACATAGCTACTATTTGTCTCATATTGCCCACATTGAAATCACCAAAAACTACCCATGCGTGATCAACCAAGGATGGTGACAACACTATTAAATCATTCCACAATAGTTTCCTCCTCTCTTGATTTGAGTCGATGCATATACAAAAGATGCATAGAAGGATGAATTGAAGCAAAGATGCATGTAATAATAGTGATAAAACTGTTTGTGTTCCTTCTCCACTCTAATATTCCAAGTTCTTAGATCTTAGATTATCTATACCCTCTTCTTCACCATAGAGTTAATACCAAAGTTCTAGTTAACATTTAGATTAAGCTTAATTTTATCTTCATTGCTTTGGTTTACATGAGTTTCCAACAACCCCATGAGTGATACTCCATTTTCTACACAAAACTTCTTAATTTTTGCACATTTCAAAGGGTCATTAGGACTTCTTACATTCCATAATGCCAGATTCATTATGATTTAGGGATGACGGTTAGGTATACCGTCATTGACGCTTGGAGACCTTTTCCTTCTTCTTCCATTTGCCCCCCAAGTTTAATAATTGTCCACTATTGGAAGAAGCTAAGTTGATCATCTCACACCTTTAAACCAAACTAGATAATTTGGAATTAGTTAGAGTGGCAATAGTTTGTTCCATAATCTGTTCCTTCTAAACTTCCTCATGTTATACACTATCTCTTGTTTCCTCAATTTTCTCCTTGTATATCTCCTCTACCTTGTCTCCACTAGCCTCATTACTCCTTTCACGTAATTGTGTTTTTTGAACCAGGGATGGAGTATGTTATGTTATAGTGTTGATAGGATCATCATTTCTCGACCCCATGTCTTCCACTAAAACACCTCCATCTTCCATTTGCGTGTCCTTCCCTAGGCCAAACTACTTGGTGGGAGATGAGATTTCCTCACTAATCACCTAGGTGCTCTATTTCAAGGATAAAGGTAGACTAGCCACTCCTTTATTATTTTTCCCCTTCGTAGGACTTCCACCTAGACTTTGTTCTCCCTGGTTGAAGTTTTCTTAAATGGATATGCTTCATAAGACATTCAGGTACTGCATGAATGTCTAAACACTTTGCACATAAAGCAACATGGAGGGAGCCATTGATACTTGACTGTAATCTGCATAGAGGTACCATCTTCTCACTCAAATTCCATTAGTGGTATAGCTTCTTCAATGGTGTCCACTTCCACTAGCACCCTAGCCTAGTTTGCTCTTGCCTGGCACGTCTTGAGTGTATCCACTTGGAGAGGCATTTCCACTACATTAGCAATATAACTTACTCCCACTGTGTTAAGATATTCGCAAGGAGAACTAACAATTCTATTGCAAGACAATGAGGAGAAAATTGGAGGTTTGGGAAATGAGCAACATCTACTAGCTCAGCCCAAGTTGAGACCCCTAGAGACAATAAGAAGCCAAGGAACAATACATCTCGAGGATCTACATCAATCCCCACTTTCCTATGCCCAGTGGGAAAGGTATATGCTTTGTTTGACCAATGGTTACGAGATAGGAATATCAAGCTCCCAAGCGTAGATCGTTTACCAACACAAAATGAGAAAAATGATCCTAAGTTTTGCAAATATCACAAATTCGTAGGTCACCCTACGAAAGAGTGTTGGACTTTGAAGAAGATTGTCAATGATAGGGTCCATAATGGGGAACTTATCATAGAAAATAATGATGTCCATAATAATCCACTTCCTACACACAATAATCAATGGGGTACTACAAATGCCATAAGTCACAATCCTAATACTGAAGAAGGAGATATGTCATATGCCAAGGTGCGTAATGTACAAGAAGTTATGATTGGGAATAATGAGGTTGCATGTACACCTGAAGTAGCCACCCTAATGAAGACGGCTGACTTCAGAATTTTTTTTAACTTACTAGGGTTTAACGAGGATGCACATCTTACAGCAGCAACTACCCTTACCCAAATTGCAAAGAGACAATAAGGGGAGTGCAGTCTAATGCAACCTATACGAAGAATGGCAAAGGCACATGAGAATGCAATTCTCTTTACTGATGCAGACATGTACACCAAGAACCTCAATCATAACCGTCTTCTATATGTGGAAAGCATGCTAAATGGGCATTCCATAAACATAATGTCATTGTCCACACTAAAGGCTGCAGGAATAGACAACCAACGCCTAGTGAGACAACCTATTACCATCAATAGTTTCACTGACACATTTACAAACACAGTAAGGTATGTTAATGTGAGCTTTAAAGTGAACCCTATATAAAGCTCCACACGATTCCATGTGATCAATGTACCTATATCATACCATTTACTGATTAGAAGAAAGCGGCTACACAATCAAAATCTCATACCCTCAACATGGCATCAGTGCATTAAAGGCTATTGGAAGGGAAAAGACATATTCATTCCCACTACAAACAATCCATTCGAGCATAACGAGGCATACTTTACCGAAGCTACATTTTTTTATGAATATGCCAAAGAGAAAAATTGCTATCGCAACACCCTCTAGCATACCACTACCTACGTGGGAGGAGACTCAAGATAGGCCTACGAGAAAGAAGAGAATGCGAGGCTCTCGCGAGGGCCAAAAGAAGCAGAGGAGAAATGAAGTGATAAAGAGTTTCATTAGAGAATATGGGTGGAGGGTGTACTATTTACGACGATCCATGAGATTTGAAGGAGATGGACCCGAAGAAGCTTGTTCATCTTCTTCAGATCTCATACTAATACAAGAAACCCAACCCCCCTAGAGATGCAGGATCAACTCAAGCTACAGGTAAATGAAATTGAAGAGTTAGATCTAGTGAAACCAGAGGAGTCTTCGAGACCTATCTTCATTAGTAAGAATCTCTTGCAAGAGTTGAAGGTCCACCTAGTGGAGTTACTACGGAAGTATCAAGATGTATTTGCATGAACTTATGATGAAATGCCAGGACTGAACCCCACTCTAGTAGTACATAGATTGAACATTGTAGACAAGGTTAAGCCAATAAAACAAGGACAATGAATTTTTTGCCTAGAAGTTGAGGTCCAAATCAAAGAAGAGATTGAGAAGTTACTAAAAGTTGGCTTTATCAAGTCAATTGAGTACCCTTCATGGTTGGCTAATATCATACCAATTAGGAAGAAAAAAGGCCAAATACAAGTCTATATAGATTTCCGTGATCCCAACAAGGCTTACCCAAAGGATGATTTCTAATTGCTAAATATTGATATGCTAGTGGATGCCTCTACTGGACATGAGTTGTTCTCATTTATGGATGGTTTTAGCTGCTACAACCAAATCAAAATGGCCACTAAAGACGCTAAATGTACTACTTTCAGGACGTCGATCGAGAATTTCTACTATACAGTCATGCCCTTTAGGCTTAAGAATGCAGGAGCTACTTACCAAAGAGCAATGACTGTCATTTTCCATGATATGATGCATGACTTCATGGAAGACTATGTGAATGACATTGTTATCAAGTCAAGGCAAGCATCAAATCACTTGATACATTTGTAGAAGGCTTTTGAGCAATGCTAGTTGTATAAGCTAAGTATGAACCCATTAAAGTGTGTCTTTGGTGTAGCATCTGGCGAATTCCTTGGATTTATAGTTCACAGAAAAGGGATCCATGTTGATCCAACAAAGGTGCAGGCTATACTATCCATACTTTCACCCACTCACCCGAAGGAATTAAAAACGTTCATGGAGAAGGTCTCTTATATCAAGCGATTCATCTCAATACTAGCCAAGATCTCTTACCCCCTACAACAGCTTATGAAGAAACGAGCACTGTTCAAGTGGGGGCAATTACAAGAGTAGGTCATTCAAAAGGTAAAGAATACACTCACGTCTCTATAGACGATGACAATGCCTATCAAAGGTTTACCAATGATTCTCTACTTGACACCTACTGACAAGTCCATCAGAGCTTTACTTACACAAGAACTCGAGGGAAGGGAGCAACCTGTATATTACCTAAGTCGATCCCTCCAAGGGAGTGAAATTAATTATTCAGCCTGTGAGAAGCATTGTCTTGCGCTGATATTTACTACATAGAAGTTATGTCATTACTTCTTGGCACATAAAGTCAATCTTGTCACTCACTCTGACCTGATAAAGTACTTGTTATCACGACAGGCCCTATCAGGATGAATCACAAAATGGTTACTTCTCCTATTAGAGTTTGACATTACGGTTATGCTACCTAAGGCTATTAAGTCTCAAGCTCTAGTAGACCTCTTAGCTTATTTTCCTATGGCACATGAGACCCACACTACGGATACAAACCTGGCAGAGTTTCATGAGGATTCCATGAGGACAAAATTAAGTGAGGAATGGCAATTACAGTTTGACAACTCATCTGCTAGTACCGAGAAAGGAGCTAAGGTAGTATTGATAGCCCCTGAAAGCCAAGAGACACCACTAACATTTAAGCTAGATTTCCATTGAACCAATAATGAGGCTGAGTACGAGGCTTCACTACTCGAACTCATTTCAACACAAAGTGCTAAGGCATCTCACTTATGCATTCATGGTGATTCAAACCTGATTATCAAACAGGTTAATGGTGAATTTGCCCTAAAAAAACTAACACTAGGACCTTACAAGGCTGTGGTGCAATCTTCAGTTAACAGATTCAATTCAGTGAGATATGAACATACTAAACAATTGGTCAATTGTTATGCGAACGCACTTGCAACTTTGGCATCCAAAGTTCCTATTCAAGCTGAAGAAGATGGTTTAAGTATTCATATTATTAAAAAATTGATTTCGTACACAACTCTGTAGTTGTTAGATGAGGATAAGAAACACCAGATGGTTGGCACGCACTCCCATTAAGGGTCAACTGGCGCACTCCCATCAAGGGTCAGCTAGCGCATCCTAGTGCAGCTTCTCTAGCAACCTTAAAAACTTTTCTACTCATTAATGGCATTATGTACTTCAAAGGTCTAAAAGGCATCCTATCGTGATGTATTTGTATAAAGCATGCATGTCTGATGTTAGATAAGGATCATAAAATTCGATGTGGAGACTATACTAGTTGAAGCCCACTTTAGAGATGGTGGAGAACACCAAGGAGGAAGGAAGTTGTATTACCATCTATTGAGCTTGGGGTATTACTGGCCTACAATGGAAAATGACGCATTTAACTTTGCTAGGAGGTGTGTCGCATGCCAGTAACATGGGAATGCCATCCATGCTCTAGCTGTTACACTGCATAGCTTGACTACTTTGTGGCTTTTCCATACGTGGGCATTTAACTTAATCGGCCCAATACATCTACCATCTAGGGGTTGCATTTGGATCTTGGTAGGTACCAAATGCTTCACCAAGTGGGTTAAGGCAATCCTGTTAAAGAAAGGTATAGGAAGTAAAAGCAACAAATAAAAATCTTCTAAGGGTACTTAGTCGTATGGTGCATGAAAATCACAAAGAATGGCATGACAAGCTGCCATCGGTACTATGGGTGTATAGGACATCTAAACAAAGCCCCACTTAGGCTACCCCTTTTTTTAGTATATGGATGTGAGGCAATGATGCCCATAGGAGTTTTAGTCCCATCCACACAATTAGCCATTAATGTTAAACTCAAACTAGATACTTTACGTATGCTCGATCTCAAAGCTCTAAAAGAGAGACAAGACACCGCCAAGCATCACCTTGCCAACTATTGACAGTGGTTAAGTATGGCTTACGATCGTTTAGTCAAGAAGTGGTCCTTTCAAGAAAATGACATTGTACTTCGCGCAACAGAGCATGTACGATGAGGTATTCCAACACCAAAGTGGGAAGGCCCTTTATCGTTCATAAGGTCCATAACAGTGGTTACTACAAGCTTCTAAACCCAACAATTGATAAAGTTACTGCACTTATCAATTTTCAATACATTAAAAAATTTCATATGTGAAATGAATGATGTATTTGCAAATTATCATGAATCATATGTATGGCTCACATTGTTAGAGCTTTTTCAATGCTTTTCTCTTTAATACTTATCTTATTGCTACAAAGTTAGAGAGTTATCTCCTTAGCTCACAAACATGATTAACTATCACCTCTTATTTTGTTGTCACATGGTTAAAGCACATGCTCCTAAGTGCGCAATGAAATGCTTAGCCTGCAAAAAAAAAAAAAAAATCCACAAATTCAGAAATAAAGAATAAATGGTTATGTATTGGGTAATACCCTCTTAACCATCAATGCTAGTATGTTGAACTATGCAATAAACACCACTATCGTTGTTTAAGTGCGATTGATCGTTTCAACCATTTAATGTATTATTGCTAGCAAGTGAAAGCTTTGCTTCGATGCGCGACATAATAACTTAACTAAATAATGTGATTGTGACTAGCATCACTCATGGCAAGTACATACGATTAAGTCATGATCACACATATATAAAAACAAAATAAAGACAAATAACTTTATTGATTTCAATATAATGCTTTAGAATGAAAACAAAAGTATAGTCATACCGAACTACGGAAGACAATCTAGGCCTACTGAGGACTTAAGTCTCCTAAAAGTGTCTTCATCTCAAGATCAATTGCTTTAACTACTTCTTGTAACTCCTGCACTTTATTCATCAGTTCATCATACTGCCTCTTGACAAAGTAGTAACTCAACAGCCTCTTAGCTTTAGCAGCAACAGGCTCTAAGCTGTTAATTTTGAACCTTAGAAGGTTAGCCCCTCCAATGCATTTAATCACCTGCTCAAGTTTTGCCTCTGACAAGGAATTCCAAGGCTTATTCAACAATAACGCGATCTCCCCCAACATCTTCACCATAGTGCAAGTTGGCTCAGTCCCTAACATAGGATACTCAACCCAAAAGTCTCTATCCATAGCATCAAGGGTCTCCAATGAGTCCAATAGCTGAGCAGGCATAGTGAATCTTTGAAAGGATATAGCCTCCTCTACCACAGCATAAACCCTTGGAGTCGTTTCCTTGTCTTAAGGAGACATCGTAGCAATTGAGGGAGGAAGGATATCCATAGGAGCTACATACAACTCATCTTCATATGTGCTAGAGCAAAGTAACGCATTGGCATGATCACCAACACCGGTGTTATCATTATCCTCATTTACCTCTATGATTAGCTCATCAACACTAGTAGTAAGGGCTCTAATTCCAATAGTCATGTAGCTCTTCAATGTCGTCATCATCACTTCTACCATCTTCAACTGGTGATTTCACATAATCTACTAAGTCTTGATCATCGTTAACTTAAATTGAAATGGTCACTAAATTAGTAGAAGTGCTAGAGTGAACTTTAGAGCCCATCCCAACTTACACATATATAATAAACAAAGGCAATTAGTAAAAAAAAAAGACTACATGTATATACATAATGACAAGAAATATACAAGGATGCTACCTTATGAATAAAGGTATGCTTGGCCTGTCTGCCCTCTATCGATGGAAGAAATGGGCGTTAATTCTTAAAGGATCTCCCTAATATCACATCAATGGAAGATGCCGATTGCTAATCTACCTATTCAATAGTCTCTTGGGCATCACCAATAGGCTTAGGCGATGATTTAAGGCAAAATTCCCAATGGTACACAGTTGACACTCGAAGTGTATCATCTATTGAAGCAAAAGCATACACTTGAAAGTCATGCAAGCAATTCGACTAATATGTTAGCCAGCCAGGAGAAGTAACCCCAGAATGACTTGTAGAAGGAAAGTATAACTGTCACACTTTTGATAAATATTTCTATAGTCACCTAGTGAGAGTGACCGATAACACAACTCTAAGTTATCAGTAATATTAGTCACACGTAGTACCCCTTGGTCAAACTTGAGCTGGCGTGCAACCCTGTGAGGAGAATATACTACAACCCGTTGCTCCAGATAGCACTCAAAGGAGTCTTTGTTATCTAGGATGGAGGGTAAACTCCCTGGAGTACACCATAGAATAAATCTTGCCTAAAAATTGTGGAAGCCCTTACGCCTATCTACCAAAGTTATCTCATCCTTTGAGCTTAGAAGATATAATTCAATTCTGTCTTCATAACCAGCAAGCTGTTTCATATAAGGGCAAAATGTAAATTCTAACTCAACACCGCTAAGCTTTAAAAGTGCTTGCTCAATAGTTCCTTCAACCCAAGCCCATGCTATAAGAAGAGCAAGGTTGGATTTAGCACTATTGAGAGGAGGTGTAAAGTGTTTTCGAAACCGTTCGCAAAAGAAGAGTTGAAGAAATACCAAGTCTACATGCAACACGTTCACATAGCGGCCCTTTGAACGAACAAAAGCCTTGTGGTGTAGCTTCAAATATCGATACAAAGAGCCCAAGTAAAAGGGACCTAGTGTAAAGCACTCACTTTGAGCAATTCCTATGGCTAAGGGAAACAGTCGAGGGCTCACACCTTTTTCTGGTCTACCAAGGAACATAAACAATGAGAGCCAATAAGTAATGTTGGTCAGCCCAAAACTAGTCAAGTTTAGGAGAAAGACTACATCCTCCAGTGTTGGAGTGATTTCTCCCCAATAAGTGATGAACGTGTGAGTCTGAGTACTCCAACGACAGATGATCACCCGCCACACTTCCAATCCGCTCATATGTGGGAACCATAAGTGGGTTGAAGTAGTAATGGCACGGAAGACGCCAACTTTTTCCAAAAGAGTCACATATTCCGACTTTAAGATGATATGTTCTACCCAAAATTTCCACTCGGAGGGTAACTGTCTAAGGAACGCAAACTAGGTCGTTGAGAGAGGAAGTTCCTTCCTTTCATTCTTAAAGTGCAAAATCGAACTCGCATTGATGGCGTCTCTCGAGCTAGCATGGGCCTTGCATCCGATAAAGCGAAGCATACCATCAGTGCAAGTCGTCGCATAGAGCTCTCGATGTTTGATTTTGACCCAAAAAGTATCTTTAGAGAAAGTTTCATCTAACCATACATCCCGAAGACTCGGGATCGGCAGTAGATGCCCATCTGAATGCACCAACAAGTCTTTTTGCTTGATTATTTCCATGCTTTTCCCCATCGATGCATAATATTACTGATGTCAGAGTGGAACTTGAATTTTTTTTAAAAAAAAAAGGGTGAAGAAGATTATAAAAAAAAAAAAAATACTATTACATAAGGGGCACGAAGATGACCGTAGCAATGTTATTGATAAGGATTAGGTTTCTCAAATATTAATCTTCCCAAGGTATGCATGCTGCAATTCCAAGATGTTGGCTTATAGCAAGATATTGGTTTAAGCTAATCCAGAAAGATTGAATTTTGGGACTTTTTGAGCTTGTGTGGCTCTGCTGCGATCAGTTATTTAGGATCCTTAATAATGTTGATTCTATGAATTGTGAAAACCATGGCAGGACTAGGAGGAGTAGGAAGCCAAATGTGCAAGAGATGCGACTATTTAGCTACATACTTAACCGCCACATTCGCGTTAAAGTAACCACCCATGCCCTGCGTTGTATTGATAAGGCTGGTGGAATAGATGAATACCTGCTCAAGACCCCATATCACAAGATGGATACAGAGATGGGCCTATATTGGAAATGTAAGATTAAGAAGCTATACAAGGAACTGGGGAAAATGGAGGTCGTTTTCTTCACGCCTAAGCAGGAAGCTAAGTTTGAGGAACAATTTAAAGAAGTGAAAAAAGATGAACGGGCAGCTCATAGGGAATTTAGAAGATAAATGTATGCTGCGCAACACAGATAGGACCAGATTGAGGAAGGAAAGGGGTTCACAAACAACCAGGAACTGTTAAAAAAAATCCTGGAAGAAATCACGAGGAACGTGAACTTGAGTTCATCAAACATAACTTGTATGTATGTTCTTCCAGAAACAGACAACAGATTTAAAAAAAAAAAAAATTCAAGATGAACCGTGGACGTTTATGGGAAAGCTATTAGTTTTAAACGTTTGAGAACTTCGCCAAAGCATGGAAGATATGAACAGGATAGCCTTTTAGGTTCAAATTCGCGGCCTTAAATTGGTAACAGATAGTCATGCGGCTAAGCTTGGAACTCAAGAAGGAGAAAATCATAGAGATTGAACCTGCACAAATAAGAAGCGGTGATTCCGGCGTGGTGACGTTGTGGCAAGACTTAAGCTTCAGGCACGTGAGGTTATGACACCGGAGGGAGATATACACCAGCACGTCGTCTCCGATATTGACCAACTGCCACTGTCCAAGGTGTTGCCTACTCTTGAACCGAAGTCAGACGCGAATTGTTATGCTAACCAAAGGGTTGTCGCAAGCCTTTCCTACCTGTCCATTGCGCATACAGTATGAAGAAGGCATTAGCAAAACAAATATATATACGTATATATACAAATACGAAGAAAGACATGAAGGAAACTTAATGTTGCTTGGCTTGAAACAGATAAAAACTAAAAACTGTAATGTGTATATATATACATATCGCTTATTGAAATATTTAAATTTGAAAATCAATAGATTCAGCAAATTTTGTTATAATTAAGAATTGAATTCAATGTTTACTGGAACATAGTAATAAAGCTCAAGGATTTAAATTTGGCAACTAATGAATTCCGTGAATCTTATTAATATGTAAAGTGAATCTTATTAATATGTAAAGTTTGACTTGATATTTATTAGAATATATATATATTATGATGCATTGTCAAGATAAGATGTTAGAAGGTTTAGTGGATAAGAGGAGAAGTGTGTGTGGAAGAAGTCTGGTCGGAAGCGTTGACCGGAGAGGGGAAAAGAGAGAAGTTAGACAGAGAAGAAGAGAAGAGTAGGATTATGCATCGGAAGAGGTTAAGGGAGAGAGAGTATTGTGATTTGTGTGTTATGTTCAGAAGAACTTGATTTCAAGTAAATCTATCTTCTCATTTTAAAGGATTTTTTTTTTTTTACTGTTTTGAACAGTAAAAGTTGTCGGGGGTTTTACTGTTGGAAACAGTAAAATCCAAAATTGCTTTCGATGGAAAGATTCCACCTATTATTATACCATAGATGACGGTATTTTTGAATAAAGCATTATATTGATACGTACATTAGTTGTACTTAGATACTAAAAATAGTATAGTATAAAATACTATACTTTACATTAAAACTTAAAATAAAATTTCTATGTATCTTGCTGCAAACATAGCAAAATACTTACATTGGTTTTCCTACGGTTCTATAAAGTTGATCTCGTAGCAGTCGTCTTCATTGCTTTCTCCCAAAATGCATTAGGTAAAGTAGAACAAATTGTTTTCCTGATTTCATTCTCTAAATTAGAAATCCTTTCTCTAGTTGGATTTCTAGTGATCTGATCTTTAATCCTGTGAAAAGTCAAATCATCATTTAGGAAAGACAATTGGTTTTCTTTATATTTAATCAAACAATTCAACTCAGAAATCGAGCTCTATTTAAGTTCATTTATCATTTTAGTTTGGGGTTTTGAAACAAAATTAAAACAAACTTTATTTTTTGAGATAACTTGTTTCAATTCCTTCATTATTGACCTTAAATGGTTGAATAAGATTAATAAAAGATGTTCCTAAAATTACATTCTACTTTAATTTTTTAACAAGGATAAAAGCGGTTTTATAGGACACATTTCTTTTTATTACTTCAGCATTGGATAATTTAAAATTAATACGCAATTTGTTACCAGATGCAAAACTCAGAGATGGGGTTGTTTTTTCAAAATATTTTGTTGGAATTATCCCTTCTCTAATGCAACTTAAATCTACACCAGTATCAAATAACGCAGTGGTTTCTAGGACAAACTCATTATTAATTCTAATTGTAACATTAATAATCCATTTTCTAGTAGTTATTTCTACTAGTTGCATTAAATAATCTGAATTAACTAAATTGTTATCAGTTTTCTCATTAACAGAACGTTCATGTTTAGAATCATTTGAACATTCATCATTAATCATTTTATTTTTCAACTCAAAGAATTCATTCTGCAGTTTATTCTGTACTGATTTTAATTCTTTGATTTCTTGTTTTTGAATTTTGATTTCATTGTGAAGATCATTCACAGTAACTAGTCTATGGTCTCTTGATTTTCTCCTATTGAGAATATCATTAAGATTATAAGTTAAGTTATTCGAAATTAAAGAGGTTGGTTTGACCTTTTCCAATCATCTTAATTTCTCATTATCAGGCATTTGTTCTAACTTTAGAAGAAATTCTTCTTTCTCTTTAGTTAGGACGTTTAATTCATTATCAGAAGATGATGACTCAATATCATTGACTTGAATTCCATCTTCAAAAGACAATGAAATGTTATTAGAAGAATATCCTTCTTCTGTAAATATTTGCAGAATATCTTCCATAACATGTTCGTTTAGATTTAGTGCATCAAGTTTTTTGCCGATTCTACATTTTTCAGCAGTATGACCATACTTTCTGCACTTGTAGCATTTAATTCTTTTCCAAGGCTTCTTCCTCTTATCTTTTTTAGAAGAACCTTCATCAAATTTTTCATTAAATTTTTTAGAGAAATTTTTCTTTTTTCTTTTGAAATTTCTCTTAGGTTTTCTTTTACACTCTAAACATTTTTCTGAGTTTGCAGAAACAAATGATGGATCATACTGAGAACAAAAATCACCAAGACTTTGTTTCTTCATTTTTTTTCATTCATAAGTTGCTTTTGAAACCTAATTATGTTACATAATTGGGTTCCTATTTTATAAACATAAGAAGTCAATTCTCCATAGGATGATGCATTATAAGGAATTTCTCCATTGAATTCCTCCCGGATTTTACTTCTAACTTCTTCACCTATTAATTTTGGTAAACCAGCTAAGAAGTTTTCTTTCTAGAAAGATTTATTACAATCATCTTGTAGTAAGACCCTTTGAAGGAAAATATCCTTATATTAGCAGAATTCTCCTAAGGACTTACATTTCATATTGGATAGAAGATCTAAGTTTTTATCTCTAATATGAGACGAATCTCTTATGAAATATTGACTAATACAATACATCAAAGTATTTACAGCATCCTGAATTGGTTCATCATTTTCATTATGGATTTTAACTCCACTTTCATCTTTTTTTAATGGCAGTTAAAATGTTCATTCGCTGTTCCTCAATGAGATAATTGTCCCACCAACCTTTTAATTGGTCAGTGAAACCAGCAATTAAAAGTATAGCGATTTGATAATCAGATATGCCTTGAATACTTTTATTAGTATTCGAGAACATGACCATCCTTTTAAGAACATTTAGTATCATTTGTTCAGAGGCTCCATCTATGCTCCATTCATATGTGGTTCCTGCAGAATACTTATTCTGGAAATTGTTTGGTTTTTCCTCAAAGATTATATCAGGAGGGGATGCTTACTGATAATATAACTTTTGAGGTTCTTTCCATGTGTCGAGTCTAATTTTTCATTTTTCCATTCCTAATCTGATCTATACTAGACCCTATGCTCATCTAATATAGATCCTCGACTTGAGTTAGGAATTTCGTTTTGTTTTAGAGTCGCCACCCAACTGTTGTTGGGAAAGATTGAATTAGGACTAATTGAGCAGATCAATCCTAATTTGGACCACTGGTCAACGTAATTTCTTCTTCTCGTTTTTTGTGAAAAGAGGAAAGGGAAAACCAAAGTTTTCGAGTTAAGAGGCTAACTTATTAAAACCCTAAAGTTACCACCCTAATCTCCTAAAATTTAAACCTTATCCAAAATGTCTTTTATTTATTTATTTTTTTTATCTTTTTATTGTGTTTTTGAATAACCTATTCTAAGAAAATGATTTTTGTTCTTTTTAGGATTGCCCCAAATGGGTGCCTACGTACCTGCTATTCAGGATCAAACGTGCTGTAGTTCGCTTTTCCTGAAAAACTTTAATGTGTTGGTGATTTTTAATTATGAAATTTCTTTTGATTTATGTTTTTACCATTTTAGTATTTTTCTAAAAAAAACTAAACTTAAGCTTGATAATTTGATTTTTTTGAAAAAATAATGTTAAGGAAAAACCAATTTTGGATTTATTTAAGAAAATGATTTTTTTAAGTGATAAAAGTTTCATTTTTTCTATTTTTCAACCCATTTCTAATATTATAAATTCTTATTGATTTTTATTAATTTTTATTGATTTTTCTTAATTTTTATTAATTATTTTTTATTGAAAAATTTTCTCTTATATTATTTATCTATTCTAAACTAAAATCTAAATTTTTACTATTTTTTCTAATATAGATTTTTATAATTTTCTTTAAATATATATTTTTATTCTTATTATTATTCATCCTAAATTAAATCCTAAAAAAACTAATCTAAATTCTAATATTTTTTATTTTTGAATTATAAATAACAAATAAATAACTAAAGAAATGCGAAAAATAAATAAAATAACTAAATAAATAATTAAGAAATAAATAAATAATCGAAAAATCCGACTTACCTGGATCCCGGTCGATACGCGGGGCAGGTCGAGTTGATCGGTCAAGGCAGTTGGGAGTGCTCGTTGACGGCGTTCCGGCGGCCTTTCGAAGCAACTGAGGTGTCGGTTCCTAGGTTTTCGGGGGTGGGGAACTCAACCGTGGTGGTGGATTTCTCCAAAAGCGCCACCTGGTGGTAGTTTCAAGCTCGATCGGCGGTCGCGGGTTGAAGAATTCCGGCGAGGCTTCGATTTCTCTCCTTTTCTCTCCTTTCCTCACTTTTGATCCGTGCCCATGCTTGCTGCCTTCATCCTCTATTTATAGCCGCGAGGAATCGAGCTGGATAAGCTCGGATTTCCTCCGATTGAAGCAAATCGGATTTGCGCTTAAAACCTCCCTCCGATTTGTGCAAATCCATCAATTTGTTGCGATTTGATTCTAATTGGATTATGTTTATCTTATTTCTGTTGAAGATCTGCTGGATTTGTGCAAAAAAAAATCGAATCAAAATGGCCGAAATTAGATTTTTCCTCCTCGTCGGCAATCTCGGACGAAGGTTGAAGATGATCACATGCCCAGCGCGTGCGTCCGCTTCAGGTAATCAGCTGCTAACACGTGTCTCGGGTGATAAAAAAATTTGCAACACCCCCCCCCCCCCCCCCGGCGTTTTGAACCTGTGACCGAGCCCCTTTCCCCGCGCCTCAGACCATGGTTCGAACCAGTTGGGCTAGCCCACTTTCGCGATTTTTTTATTTTCACAATTTGCATATATGCAATGCGATTTTTTTATTTTTTGTATTTTTTTGAAATTTCAAAAATTTGTAAAAATTATTTAGTCCCTTTTATTGCCATTTCTGCAATCATTTTCCAAAATTGATGTATTTTTTTCTATTTATTTTATTTTTTGAATATTTTTCCTATTTTTGCTAAATTAGAGAAAAAATAGAAAAAATTGGAAAAAAATGGTAATTGTTTATTGTTGATTATTATTGATCATTAGGGGCAAAAATGGAGTGTTTACACCATGTAATTTTATTAACTTCCTCATCATCTGAATCATTAAGACTTAAGTCTTTTAATGAAACGTCTGGATTGAAATCAGAATCATTATTGGATTCATTAAGGATATTAATTTTCTTTGATGGAGTATCTTGAATGACTAAATTCCTAAATTTATGAGTATCTAATCTTAAAGATTCAATCGGTTCTATTTTCATTTTATTCTTCATTAACCTCTTTTTCTCATTTAAGGCTTGAAGAAAATCATTATTAGGACTGTTAGGCATTTCAAATGGTTTGAAAAGTGATTTGTTATTAACCAATTTTTCAATTATAATATTATTATTGACCTCATTACTAACTAAATCTTCTATTTTGTCCAACTGTTGGCCTATTGTATAAAGATGTTTGTTTGTATAATTATTCTGGTTAACAAGTTTCTTAATACCTGACCCTTCAGCTTCTGTAGCATTTTTAAAGGGTGTAAGTTTAATTTCAGTATCCTTATGTGAATACCGAATATTGCTAAGTGGTGGATGATTTGATTTCACAATCTGACCATCACTTAGTCTCCATTGAACATGTTTATTAATGACATTAATTTGCCTAAGCTTCAAATAATATTTTTCGAGCTAATCAAAAAATAAGATTTGGGCACCTAATTCTTTCATAAAATTATAATAATCCTCCTTGATTTGTTCTTTAAACTTATCAAAGGTCTTAAGGTACCATTTTCTAAGTTTCTTATTTTTAGGAGAATTAAAATCATTATTTAGAAAAACTCTATCAAGTTTGAAGGGTTTTTCTATTATGTTGAGTTCAGGATCTCCTGCTTCTGAAGCAGAAGGTTCTTTATATTCTAAATCATTATAGTTTTGATAGGTTGGGTTATTCCTACTACTTTATTAACTAAACTGCTAACTAAAAGATTAACCTTAACTTTTGGACTATCAAAAATGTTTTTAAGCTCATTAATTATTGGTCTTGGTAAATCCATTGATTTCCTAAAAGATGATGCTGAGGACATTGATCTAATATCTAGATTTCTAGGATAATCAAAAGATCTCCTAGAGAATTGAAGCGTTACCTTACCATCTGGATGTTGCATAACATTAAATGGTTCGGCATTACATATTGTTTTTCTGGGAGCAGGGTTTTCTACTTCCCAATGGTCAGGCAAGTCTACCTGATCCCATTTTATTATTTTTGGAATGTTCACATTTGACCTAGTTAGGTCAGTTTGGAGTAAAAGCGTTTAACCTCGTTTGTCAATTTTGTACACTTTAGATCCAAAAGCACTTTTCATTAATTTGAAATAAATTTTATAGATAACTACCATGGGCAGTCCACCTTCTACCATCTTATAGTTATGAATCTTGATCTAAAGGATCAAAGAGCTCATAATGGTCTTATCTCTAAGACCTATGGTTACATTTGGGTGACATTCAAATTGGATTGAACCAGTACTGAGACTAGTCTCTATTGAAACATGAGACCTTTCATACTCCAGTTCCCTAGCATCTCTAAGGACCATTAAAACTGAAGTATCCAGTTCTAGTTTAGTAAGAGGTTTAGCTCCTACTTGGACTAGGCCTATGTGCATATAATTTCATTCTTGTCCATATTTTCGAATGGAATCATTATTTAATAATTTTATTGTCGTTAACCCATCAGAGATAGGAATGTCCTTCTCTTCAATTATGGCATAATCATTTTTGCCAAAAAATTTCCATTTGGTCATTTGGTATATTTGGTTATAAGATAATTTTGGAATTTTCCAATCATCTATTGCCTTGTCAAAGTCTTTTACATAAATTTCATCCCTATTGTTTGCTAATAGGTCTTCCAAACCCTCATTAGAAGCAAAGCTAGAAGAGGACATAGTTCTTTTAAATAAATCCATTGTTTAAATTAGAACACTACAATCTTCCATTTTGTATATATTTATTTGCAAAACTACTAAAAGACATAGTATTAGGGTTTTACCTAGTTGGCTCTTTTGCTACCCTTTAACCGACGGGATTTACGCCAAGCCCCTGCACTTACCCTAATGACCCAGTCTTCCACTTAGGGTCGTTCCAAGCAAATAAATTATACATAAACCGGTTTCCACATAAGGAATTGTGTTCATAAACTTAAACAACAAACATTCAAACTAACCTCCTTAATGATTAATGTTATGTATATATGCTTATGTTATCAATACAATTAATGTTTATGTTCATTATTTGTTTAATTAGAACAATTCCCCACTAGTCTTGGCTTTGCTGCCTGTGGTGGATCTTGTTCTTATTCTTTAATATTCTTAATTATTTAATACTGTAAACCCCATCTGAACTAGCTAAGCCGCCATTTGGAGGTTTTTATTTAATGTTTACTTAGAATCTTTGGTATATTGGCTAGAAACTCGCCTCGGAGGGCTACTGGTTTCTAAAAGAGACACCTTGAAAGATGTTTAGCATCCTTGGTGTTCTCAATGAGGCTTGATATACAACACTACGTACTAAGATATTAGAAATATCTGTTTTACTTAATGCTTTCTTTTCTATTTATTTAATGTTTTGTGTATCTTTGATGTTTTATGAATTTTAATTAACGCTTATGCTATTTATTTCCAATAGCATTTCCGAGTTAGTTAGTCTTTTATTAGATAGAGTCCCTATAACCTACAGTTAAATTGTAGGCACTCAGATCTTGCCCTTGATGGTATCAGATTTTCGCCAGATGGCAATCGATTTTATCTATTTTTTATTTTGAAATTGAGCATATTAATGGCTCATCCAATTCCCTTCCTAACTTCCTTACCCGCAAATTCCTGTAAGGAGATGCCACCTAAAAAAGACAAGGGGAAGGGGAAGGAGGTCCTTCCAAAAAAGGGCCTTACCAATGTCCGATCTTTGCTTGTTGCCACGACTCCCAAAAACCACAATGCTCCTTTAATGATCAAAGATGAGCCATCTTTTGGTTCATCCAGAACAAATGAATCTCCTAATGAGGGCAATGTGAGGAGACCTAATGAGGACTCATACACTAATGTAATGATAACTCAAGAATTAATTAAGGCTATTACATTAGCCTTAAATGTTCCTGCAAAACAGGAGGAGATTTCCAAAAAGAAATCTCATCAAAATATCTAAATAACTAAGGTAGCTTCTTCCTCTGGGAAGAAAACCGTCCCTCAAAATGTTTTTAAAATCAAAATTTTATGTTAAGGGCAATTTCAAATATGTCTTCTCTATAGAGAAAGGAATATTTATATATATATTAGAATGGGAAAGTAAATTCTCATTGGGATGTATTAAGCCAAATGAAGATATTTTATTAGATATCTACTCCAAAGCATATTTAGTATGATATTGATGATATATATGAAATGATAATTTAAAGGATCTATTGGTGATATGTCAAGCATTTACGACATGCTAAGGTGGCGCCAAACATAAAGCTATTGCTATTAACCAAAACTTCTATTCTTGTCAAAATTAATATGCACATAATATATGGATTTACTAGTGTATTTCCATGGATTATAATCAGCAAGTCAATCGAAGTCATTAACAGAGAATGAAGACATTGAAGACAACTTAACAAGCCAGATACTCTACAAAAATGGAAGGTAATTTGACAAGCCATATACTCCAAAATAAAATTATATATATATATAAATTGTCTATTAAAGAAATTTATGCATATATTGTTTTATGAGCAAAGTCATTTTGATGAGCTTAAAGGAGACACATGCAATTAAATGGTGCTGCAAGCTTACGCACTAAAAAAAAAAAAACTAAATTATATATAACATTGGCTCCAAGCTCTTGTAATATGAATCACATAAGACATATATGCGACAGCAATGTAGTTATTCAATAAGTGCATATGTGCCAAACAATTTCATAACCATTAAAAAGGCTTATTTAATGCCCAAACCCCTTCAACCTCATTCGAAGGATTTTAGTCAGGGAGCAAAATGTAAAAAGCTAAAAATATTATGTAAATATATTGGACTAAGCCTATTGATTATTTGGCTTGACTCATTAGACTAGATGATAGAGCCTAATGAGTCCAATCCAATTATTGGGATGACTCAAGAAGAATTGGCTTGGTGGGTATAGAATAGGGATTGTTGGACCGGTCCATTCGCATCCAACCTTTCTTAGGCAAGCTCATGTATTTATAAGGAAGGTTATTAGTCTTAGGCCTATAGGAAGTTCATTAGGATAACCTTAAATTGAGCATACTTCATCTCGTCCGTTAATCACTAAAGTAATCTAACAGATGTCATTAGGTCTAAGAGTCTATAAATACACAACCACTCCTCCTCATTAAGAGACCCTTTTGCCCAAATTTCTAAGATTAGAGAAATGGTGTTCCACTAAAAATTCTCTGCTCTCAAAAATCAAACAAGAAATCAAGTGAAGAGCAATGTCCATTGCCCAAGAACTATAAGGTTGACGCTTGAAGTCCCCTTAGCTCCCTTGCCTGTCACTTGTGCATTCCAGACACTTGAGATTGCCTATTCCTCCTCCCTCCCACTCTCTTCCTAGTCATCTTGTCATGTGCCATCTTTGAATTGCTTTTCTCTTAATTCACATGCAATGCAGTACCCACGTAATACGCACGTGACCACTCCTACTAAGACCCCCTATCTACAATTTTTTTTTTCTAATAATAGTAAGTGTTGATAAAGTATTTTGGGCATAGACTTTCAAGGCCCATTTCAACCTACTTAAACCACCATTTGAGCTCCACTAACCCATGCCAACCTATTCCAATCCATTCCAACACAAAACTACCTAGATTCAAGTCTACACTTCCCGACCTCCAGCTCGAATCTCTCATGCACATCCCCGCAACATATAAGTACGAGTGAATATTGCGGGTAAAGAAATGGGCTAGTAAAAAATATACTCCCTACAATATTCGAAGAAAATCTCAAGAATTAATACACTTTCCATATGAAAATCATTCACAATCCATATAAATAAACGATGAAAACTATCCGGTAAAGGATTTTTAACTCTCAACACTCTCAAATACTTATTATCTTTCACTTGTGTTGACCTTAGATATTGGAATAGTTACAACCACCCCACCCCCCCTTAACTTGTCTTATTTCTCTTTTATAGGTAATTCAACCACTTCCAAAAACCTAACACAACAGTAAGAAAACAAATTATATTGAAAATATAGTTCATTATATTTTGGTCATTGATTTCTAATTCAACTTTTTCTATTCTTTATGACCAGTGTTCAATTTTCTAACTTAACTTTTTATCTCCTTTGTGAAACATGATAGAACTTTCTCTTCTTAACACCTTAGGTAGAGTTTAGTTGTCATCATTTTATGGTTAATGAACAAAATCCTTAGTGCTTTATTTGATTTGCATAGTGAACTAAGTCATTGGACAAAAAAGCTCAAGATAATAGACAAAATTGAAAAAATTTGTATCATATATTTTATAATACAAAAATTTATTTTGCTTGACAAAATAAATACATTTTCAAAACTAAAAAAATAACAATCCATCATCATCATTTTTTTACTATTGTATCCAAATAAGAGCTTTTCCGGTAAGTTTTCACATTCATGTAATAAAAGCTCTATATCATCAAAAAAATTCTTGTATTGTATCATATAAACTAAATATAATACAAAAAGACTATATTGTACTATTCTTATTGTAGAGTGCTTTCCTACTCCTCTCATACCATCCCTTAAAGTTGTTTTTCATATAATTATATAAATATATCTTTTATTTCTTTCACTAATAAGTATGAGCTAAAAGGTCATGGTTAATTTTTTAAGGCAATATTAAACGCTACTTTTAATAATTGTAACATCCCCAAATAACGTACGACGGAAGTTTAATCATTGGGTCACTTTTTGGTTTCTTTCTAAAATGCTGTTAAAGCCCACCAACCCAGTGAGATAGGGTGAAGCCGAAGCTTTCTCCTTTAATCAGTAAGTTGGTCTAGAAAAGCGGTGGGGGCGGCAAAAGACCACACGGTTAGGCTACCATTTCTTGCATTTCTGATCTTCCTTCTCAGCTCTATAACGCTATCATCAGAGCATTAAGTTTTAAAAGTGCTCCCTTATCAGCTCTATAACGCTTTGAAATTTATTAGAATGTTCTAAGTTTAAACTTGTTCAATAGAAAAACTCCAAAATGAATGACCACCTAAAATGTAACTGGCACAAAAAAATACAACCATAAGGCTTGTGACGCTTTAGAGGACTATAAGCAATGTCTCTCTAATTTAATCTTACGGGCTAGATTTCTAATTTCTTTATCTATAATTTTCGAAACCAGGATTATTCTGGACCAAACCCACCCTATTAATGCTTGGGTTTTCATGTAGCCGCCCCACACAAACCACGTTGTCATGTAATATAATCTGCTGGACTCTTGCCTTTTACTTTCTTATATGTACATAGCAATATATTCACAGAGGAAACCGAAAACTAATTATCAAAATAAAATTTTCAAATAACATAGCATACATTGTACTGCATGATTGAGAAAAAATAAATAAATAAAAGATGAAGAAATATTAAACCATATGCATATCTGAAATCTCTTACAACGCGGTACGCGAAGGTGGGGATCGGCAACCAAGAAGACAAGGGTAAAGATAAGAGCCTCTGTTTTAATTTCACTGACATGGCAAAAAAAGTTTGTAAATATGCAGTGGAAATATCATATGGCATGGAATTAGAATTCGTCGCTCAAAATGGAAAAGGTTAAGGCTCAATGCAAATGTTTTAAGCCTTCTGGTGATTTTTTTTCCTTTCATTTTGGGAGGAAGTTATATAACTAAATGCCTCTGCACAGTACAACTCGTCTTAAGGTCTCATTCAAAAACCCATCCTCAGGCACTGCCACAGCATTTCCCACTTCCAATATCAGCACAACAAGATTTCTCATTACCATCACCATACCCCCCACCCACACCACATTTCTCATGCTGTCATAAACACCCTCCCCAATCCACTACCGTACAGTATCACCGCACCTCTCATCATTGTCACCTCCTTAGCTAACATCTAATTCCATGAACACCACCATCACTTCACCTTCAATTTTCTCATGCAAAACTCACCACCAACTGAACATCAGAAGCAATCACCTGTCAACAGCACAAACCTTACCACCACCAGCATGTGACAACCACTTCTTAATTCATAAAAATAAAGAATGAGGACATCCAATATGAGAAACTTTTTTAAAAACAAAACATCAATAGAGATCACGGTGCTGGAATGGAGAATAGATCCATTTGAAGATCAAATAAAACTGAATGTGCAAACAAAAATGCATTATCAGCATCCCTGACAATATAATCTTGAATTATTCGGTCACAATTAGAGACCAATCCGATCATATGCATTGCATCACTGAAGCATTTTAGTCAGTCTTCACGAATTTTCCAGGGTCCCATGCACAAGCTCTATTGTTTATAATTTGACTTAGAAACATGGTGGCGACAAGCCAACAATCTGAAAACAATCTGAAAGACACAAATTTTACATGCATACCTAAGGTCCAACCAATAAGCGAAAACCAATTATTACTTTTCAGCATTCATCCTTCCTATTACCACCTCTAGCTCCTCGCTAAAGAGAAACCCCTAATCAACATTCTAGGATATAAAGCTAGTGCCCATGTATCTTCAATTGGAAAAGTTATTGATTGAGAAGAAAAAACAAAAAGGATTATTAATATGCTTGCTCCCAACAAAAACCAATGATGAGACCCAAGGACGCCTCTGTTACATGAAAAAACTTTCCAAACCTTTTCAATGTTTGCTAACATGAGGTTTTTATGATTTTCAGCTGTGTGTTTAATGGAAGGAATGGTGCTAGGTTCCAGTACCGACTGTGATTAAGTAATTGAAATAATTTGTACCTTTTAAAAGAGAAAATCACATTCTTGATTTTCATATTTTCCTTTCGTTTAATCACTGCCATCAGATTTGCACCATATCATCAATTCTCACTTTCGCACTTACTACAGTCATGTGTAACCATACCAAAACACAGATACATCAAAAACATCTACTAAGCAATAGCACCCTATCAAACGAAAGAGAACGTGAGTATAGTACAGTAGGCCAGAAACAAGGAGACGTGAATTACATTTAAATCGAAATGTCACAGAACCAAGTATACAGACAATACACGAGAGAAATTGGTATTCAAAGATCCGCAAATAGGCCATAAACACACCAGTCATCCATAAACATTTAACTTAGAGTAAAAAGGAAAATAATATGCAAGAGGTGCACAACTATAAGCTTATTTTTTCAAATAACATGATATGTTAATAAGGCGCTTCTTAAATACAAACCCTAGGCCTTGGTTGGGCTAGGAATTGAATCAGCGGTAGGAACGGTGACATAACCCATCTTCTTAGGGCTTTCGACGGCATCGTAATCACCGTCTGATTCAGAACCCTCGACGCGATCATTGGCGAAGACCGACCATGCAAGGTACATGGTTGCAGCAGTGAGAGCTCCACAGCCGACGCCGAAAAGCAAGGCGACGACGACGCTGAGGATGTCCTTGGTGCGATCACGCAAAGAGCCGACATCAAAGAGACCGAAACCTAAGGAACTCTGTGGTTGCGCCGGCTGCTGCTCAGGCTTAGGGAGTTCGATCTCTCCGGAGGGGAAATAGCGGCGATCAACAATGTAAAGAGAAGGCCTACGGTTGACTTGGGAAAGAGTGGACGTGGCTGTAAAGATTGTGAGGAACTCGGGGTTGGAATTAGGGTTAGGGTTAGCGTTGAAGCGGGGGTGTTTCGTCAGGGTGAATGAATAGGAGGTGATGAATAGGGTTTTGCAGGGTCTTGCTGCAGCCGGAACGGAGAGAAGGGTGGCGATCGAGAATAGGAGGATGAGGAAACGACAGGTTGCAGCGGACGCCATTTGATCGGAGGAAGAGGAAGAGAGCAGAGAAGGAAGACTTCGTGTGGAGTCAAAACAAAAAAAGCAAAATGAAACCAACGATTCTAATGTAATTACCCACAATTCTCTTTGAAGTTTCTTTTATTCGGTTTTTCAACCCTTTTACGGTTTTATCCGCTGCATTGGCAAATAGTGTGGGTTTGTGTTTTTTTCTTTCTTTTTTTTTTCCCTCTCTCTCTCTACAATATCTTTTATCCATGGCATGTATGATTATTGAATTACAATGTGTTTGGATGGGTTGAAAAGATGGAAATGGAAGGAAATAAGAAAAAATATATAATTTTAATAACTTAATAATGAGTTGAAATAAATAAAAAATAAAGGAAATTAGTTAAATATTTTTATTTTAAAATTCATTTTTTATCTCTCTAAAATTAAAATAAATGTATAAAAATATAATTATACAATTATGCTTTATGACAATATTCATTAAAATAACATAATTTTATTTAAAGTTTATATCTTTTAATTCCTTCCATTTTTTATATGTTACCGAATACAAAATAAAATTATATTTCATTTTATTTCTACTCTTTTATTTTTCTACTTTTTACACTCATTTCTATCCATTCTTCTTCTATAAAAAATCGGCAAACACACGTTAAAGTGAGATGAGTAGATGTTTGTGCAAAATTTCAAGTTAAGCTTTTATATGTTAAAGTGAATCATTTAACTAAACTATATTAAACAAGCCATTTTATCACATTTGGTTTTTTTTTTTTTTTCCTTTATAATTTGGAAAAAGAAGTTAATGCGACAGGTGCAACTCTTACTTTATATGTTTTTTTTTAGTTAATTTTGATTGGCTAAGCTCATACCATTTCAAGTAAGAACTGCCTTCGCATAAGGTTAATGACATAATTATTTTATGAAATAGAATAAGATATAAATAAAATTGTAATATATATATATATATTATGAGTAATCATGAATTTTTTTTAAAAAAAAGAAACTATATATATAATATGTATATTTTAAGAGTAATTATTAATTTAATATAATGTATAATTTAGCGGTAAATATAAAGATTTATATAATAGAGGTTATGAATTCAATTCCTATAATAATTATTTTATTTTTTTTAAGTTGCATTTATTATTTTAGTGGCTACATTAAATTCTATTCATTATAAAATTATAGTAAACTAATTAAATTATTTTAAATTACTATTTATTTATTAGTAGCATATCATAAATAATGATCACATTAATACTATATATATATATATATATATTTCAGTCTGATTACATAAAATATTAATAAATAATAATGACCATATCACTTGATGTATTTTTTTACAATTATATTATGAAAATGAATGTAAATTCTCAAATGACTAATTACCTAATTAATCATATGAAATTGATAATTTTTTTAGCATTGCTAACGATACAATTTTATAAAACCATTGTTTAAAAAAAAATCTAAGAATACTTAGATTTACATCACATGCTCTTTCAATTTTACTTATAATTTTTTATTTAATATTTTTATGTTATATTTCCATTAATAAAAATTCTTATTAAATATTAAAAAGTGTTATATCACTTACAACATATAAGTAATTTTAAGCTGCATTTATTGTTTATCTCACGGTAAATGGTTTTCATCCACTTTTTATTCTTTTTTTCTTCACAATAAATAATTAAATTAAATTTCACCTTAAATAAATAATATTAGCAGAATAAATTCTCATTACAAACTATTTATTCATTAATGGAAATATTAAAAATAATAATGTTATGCTTCATTCTTATGAAAATAAATGGGTTGATCTAACAATTCATATTCCAAGCCCACCATTCTAAATCATTGTAAGCCATCCCATATTCATAAACTTGACTTCATGAGCCTTATCACTTTAGTCCAAAAAATCAAACCTAAATTATTATTATTGAGCTTAAAACCCAAAAAAACCATTTTAGCCCTCTACACCCTCTGTAACATTAAGTCTTAAAGACCTAATTTGGTGCGGAAAAAGAACAAGTTGAGTTATACTGCTACTATTTGGGAACTCCAAGTAAAAGGAAACACAAGAGGCTAATATGTGCAAGAAATAGAGATGATTGAAGTCGAATAATAACTTATATAAAATCTATTCAGATATGTCATTCATTTTTATTGATATTTTATATAAACATATGAATTACATTGTAAGAAATATAAATAATACAAATGTATGTCTTTGAGTAGAATACATGAAAAAGTTAAAATATAATCGGGTGAAAATTAATCTTAATTACAATCATTATTTAGATGGGTGATACTATTTTTAGTGTTTTGTTGCTTAATGTTTATGGATATGACCTCTCTCCACGCCCGAACATTCCTCATCAAGTAAGAAAATTAACCTAAAAACACACCAAATTTTATATTTATTAAAAATTTAGTTAATTTCATAATCACCATGATCAAAGGATGGATAAGAACATGCACAAAGATTTGACTATATGGATAGTGTTTAGGGTTTATAATTAACTAAGTTCAAATGTTAATACAACCCCTAATATAACATAATACAGAACAAGGATAAAAAGTCAAAGAAAAATACATAAAACACAAAGTTTGAGTGATGATATTTAAGGGCTAATCAGATGGCTCATCTCAACTAGTTGAATGGCAACTTGATCCTATATTCCTACTAATGCTCAAAACCAAATCATGCTCGAATGGATGGATGGAGTAGTGCCAATCAAATGGACATTAGTCAGTTAGATGAGAACCTAAAAATGCTGCAATTCCTTACTAATTGATAGAATCTGTAAGAGTTTGACCATATCATTATCTCCAAAGTGCTTTAGCCTTCAATAAACAACATTTAAGCAACCTAAGCCCTTAGAATGTGCCACAAGCATGTGATGACACATTAAAATTAGATTCACCAAATTATTAATAAATGAAGTTAGAACTAGCACCTTGCACACATGATGTAAGGCCTAAAGATATGCAATTTGTATCAAGTTCCAAAAAATTCCAATACAATAGAAAATCCACATTATATGTTTTGTGTATCGCCTAAGTAATTTTGTTCCTTTCTATGCCTTTCTTAGTCCTAATAAATTACTTATAGCAACCGTTAAATCTCTTTTTTCATTTTTCTTGCAAACTAGATGGTATTTTGTGCAATTTTAGAGGACAATCTATGATTGTTTGGAGGCAACTTCATCATCTCTCAAGGGCTTTCGTGGTTTCAAGTGCATGCCACATGACATTGCTATGTAATGTGTAAACTATTCTATCCTAATTCTAACTCAAGTGGGATCTCTCTTGCAATTGCTTTCCCAAGATGATTCCGATTCCAACTAAACACATGTCTTATGTGCAAACACATAAAGATTGATTAAACCTTTTTGGATATTCGATATTTTATCTCTTCTTAGTTGATGATTTTACTACATTTATCAATAATGAATCCCATAAGAAAATTAATTTTAAATTAATATAAGTATATGAATATAAATCTGTCATGAAAAACATATAAAAATTGCTCATAAATACCTATTCGTTCCATATTTCAAATTATAGACTCACACATCACCTATAAAGGCCACGTTTTAAATAAAAATTTTGATTTTTCTTCATTATTGAATGCATAATTTTCATATTGTCATTTTTTGCAGTTGAGTGTTAAGTGTTGAAGTTTCTAAAATATATGGATGAAATTATAAATAAAACTAAAATCAATATCAATTTTTTTATAATCAATGTACGAGATAAATGGGGATCTTATTTCTGTTAATATAATAGATTAAGTATCATTCATGTTAATTTTTGTAGATTTGTAATAAATTATCTATCATATTAGCGTACTGTACCAAAATTACTTGTGTCACATCATCCTTAAAAAAAAAAAGATCTGCATATAAAAGCCATAACCCATAAACATTTAATTTAGGGTAAAAAAAGGAATATAAAATGCAAGAGCCTACAGCCAAGAGGTGCACAACTATAGACTAATACTAGGAAATATTGCACTTTTTAAAAAAAAGATCACAAATATTGTACTGGTGAAAAATATTATAAAAATAGGTTTTGAAGGCATATACTCAATTTGCGGCCTTTTTTTCTCTCTAAAATTTGCAAAACTAAAAGCGCAGATCGAGTATGCACCTCTAACATAATTTATATTGAAGGTGCAAGCATTGTTCGTGCCTTCAAGCAATTTTCCTGAAGGCACGAACGACATATGTGCTTTAGTGTAATTTTTTTTTACACTTCAGCATATAGAAACATATCAATTTTATTCTTATAAAAATATCAAATGGAAACATGGTTTAGTTTTAGTTATAGTACACTCAAATCAGTCTTTTTTTATATATTATAGGCTTCATAACTTCAAATGAGTAAAAAATTATGACACTTTAAAGTTGGAAAAACAAATCACATAGTTTCGGTTTTTTTTTCAACTTTGAAAGGTCATAACTTTTTGTTCGTTTAAAGTTATGAAGCTCATAATATATCAAAAAAGACTAATTTGAGTGTAATATAGTTAAACTAAATGATGTTATTGTTGATATTTTTATAAGGGTCAAATCACTATATTTTCATTTGCAAAAGTGTTTAAAAAAAAAACAAAGTTACACTGCAAGCAACATGCTTGAGGACGTAGATAAAGTTCGTGTCTTCAATTTTGTAAATTTTGGAAAAAAAAGAAATCTCAAATCAAGTCTATGCCTATGAAATTTATTTTTGGAATATTTTTTGCGGGCATAATATTTACAAATTAAAAAAAAAGTACAATATTTCTTAGCATTACCCCCACAAATATAAGCTTTTTTTTTCTTTTTTAGATAAACACGGTATGCCAGTAACTATTTCTTAAATATAAACCCTAGGCCTTCATTGGGGTAGGAATTGAATCAACATTAGGAATGATAACATAACCCATCTTCTTAGGGCTTTCAATGGCATCGTAATCACTATCAGAATCATAATCTTCGACGTAGGCTAACCATGTAAAGTACATGGTTAATGTAACGAAAGCGCCCAAGGCAAGAACTAAAAGCGAGCCAATGACGATGTTGAGAATGTCCCTAGCATGATTGCGTAAAGAGCCTACATCGAAGAGGCCGACACCTAAAGAACTCTGTTGCTGCTCCAACTACTGCTTAGGCTTAGGGCGTTCTAACTCTTTGGAGTGGAAATAATGGCGATCAATGAGGTAAAGAGAAGGTCTGAGGTTAGATTGGGAAAAAGGGTGGAGGTTGTTGTGAAGATTGTGACAAATTCAGAGTCGAAGTTAAGGATAGGTTTAGGGTTAGGATTGGGATTAAAGTGGGGGTGTCTTGCGAGGGAGTAAGAATATGAGGTGATAAACAGGGTCTTGCAAGGTCCTACTGCTGTTGGGATAGAGAGAAGCATAATGATTGAGAATAAGAGGGTGAGGAAATGATAGGTTGTAGCAAATGCCATTTGATTGGTGGAAAGAAAAAAGAGCAAAGGAGGAAGAAGATGAAGACTTTGTGTAGAGCCAGTCCAATGAAGCAACAGGAACTAACCATTATGATATTATTACTCACAATTTTCTTCGAAGTTTTCCTCCACAAATAAATTATTATTATTATTATTTTAACTTTTCTTGTTATATATATATATCTTTTTATTATTTTTTACAAGATTGCCCTTTTATGTTATTTCCTCCTAAAAAAAACCTAATTTTTTTTTTAATATGGTTGTACTAAAAGCATCTATGTAGTTGTTAGCCGGAATCAAACCATTCATAGTTCACTTTTTATTTTAAGAAACTTTAGTCTGTTAATCAATTTTATTTAAGAAGAAGCATCATATTTACGTTATTTAACCAAATAAAAATTTTCTTAAGAAAATATCTAAAAGGCCTAGATTTTCATGTGATGACTCTTGAAAATCTTAGGATATCCTAAGTTTGGAAAGAAAAAAAAAACCATATTAAATTTTTTATTTAAAATAATTAGGTGACAAAACCTTAAGATATTAAGCTAAAACTTTTGATAAAACCTTTTTTTTATGATTTTATTATATTTACATTTTCTTAACCCTTTACTTTTTTTACTTTTTATTTTTTATTAATTTTTAAATTTTAATTTTTAGGATTTTTATTTTAATTTTTTTATCATTTTTAAAATTTCTTGTTATTTGTTCATTTTTTAATTTTTAAAAATTTTATATTCTTTATTATTAAACCTACTCGCCATTGAGCAATGATACACATCACGACAAGTTGAATTCTTCAAGATATTAAGTAATTTTAATTTAATTGTGTTTTCTTTATGGATTAAGGAATAAAGAATGATTATTTCAGTGTTTCCATGAATGATATTAAGTTTGAGATGAGTTATACAATTTTTTATGGTGTATTTTGAAGTAGGTAGGCATTGGGTGGAGTTTGATGATGCTTTATGATGGTAAAAGAAAGAAAGATTTGTAGAAAATTGCAAGTGGTGTGTTTTGACACTTAGAGGCAAGTCAAAGGGTGAGTCAAATATAGGGTAATTAGTTGCAAGTACTTAGAGGATAAGTTAAAGGGTTAACAAAACTGCGAAGTGTTAGTTTCTTATTAGTAGAGGATTGTGTAGATGATTGATAAACTATAATATTACATGTTATAGGAAGCAAATGGTTAAGCAGAGTTTAGTTATATGGTTACTTAGAAGGTGTAGTAGAAGGTTAAGTTGAACAGAGTATAATTAGAGAGTTACTCATAAGTTGCGGTAAAGTGTGACTTAAGCAGAGTATAATCATAAGGTTGATTCGAGGGTTCTATAAAAGGCTAACGAAAATAAAAGTTAGGTAAATGGTTAGGCAAAAAGACAAATAGGTTATTAAAAGAGAGAAATTTGATTTACAATCAACTTGAATATATACTAAGCTAGTGTATTTGTGTTCTATATCATGTGTTAGAGTTTAGAAAATCATAGAATTATTTGATCACCTATTTTAGGTAAGTGTTTACCATTTTTGTTGCTTGTATTTGTTAGACTAGATGATAAAATAGATTTAATGTATATTCAACTTAAAACTATGTCTTGCATATGTTTGGCTCGGTCTGAGAGTTGGAGGTGGTTGATCCCAATAAGGCACCTTGATAATTGGTATGTGACATTGTCTCTAATTGAATCGTGTATTAAAATGATTTGGGATAGATTTTAAAGGTATTGGGGTCGGATGTGGTAGCTTTTAATACTGGTTTAGAAAGTTGGGTCGGAAGTGGTGGTTCCTAATCTAATTTTTTATATACATATATACTATAGAGTGTGAATTGAATCATGAATATTCTTGTGTTAATTGACAAACTAAATTAAAAATAATTAAATTGATTGTTTGTATTTGTTTTTTGCATTAATTGTATGTTGTTTGAGATTTGTTTAGCATGTGCATGTATATATGGTATTCATGCACTGGGCTTTAGCTCATCTTTTATGGAACTCTTATTTTTTAGTTATAGGTACATTTGTTGAGTTTATAGTGTATGATGAGGTGGGTATAAACTATTATCAAGTCAGGGATGGCAATAGTGATCGTGAGTATTGTTGTGAGGATTAGTAGGTGTGTGTCACTATTTGGTGATAGACTTTAGTTGAATATGTTTATGATGATAATGCTCATATATGAAGTTTTATATTGAGTTTGTTTGGTAGCTGTCATAGGTTCTTCGAGATTTTAATTTATTTTGAGTCTTTACGTGTTATTACCTAGTGATGGCAAGTGGTGTGTGTATACGTTTCAGGTTTTAGGATGTTACGTAATATAATATAAAAATTTGACATATCAATTCAATATATTATAAAAAAAAACTATTGTGAGTAGTAAATAAAAACTATTGTTACATTAAATTTTTACTTATTTGTGCTCATTACTAAGTGTGATGTGTCTTTACAATAAAGCTATTACTTTCTATATTTATTCTATATTACATAGCATTAAAAAAACTCCATTAAAATATACTACAAGTAAAAATAATTTTAAAAGTATACCACTTAAAATCAAGATTCAAAAACCTAATTTTAAAATACACTAACAATAGAAATCCAACGTTCTCTTGTTGCTATGAAATTGGGTATCCAACACTTGATTTCATTAAATAAAAATTGGGAGTTAATACCCAATTTCAATCTTGTGGTCATATTGAAATTATGTTTTCAATGTCTAAGTTCAATGCATTTTGAAAATGAGTTTTCAATACTTGATTTTGATGCATAATTTTTGGATTAGTTCCAAAAATGTGTGTGTGTGTGTTTTTTAAGAGAAGAGTTAATACCTATATATATATATTTTTTAGCATTCTTTGATAAATGGGTGGGAGAGAGAATTCCGCCTTGATGGATACGTATACATCTAACGCAATGTTGGCATCTGACGTGGCTGTCCAGACCACTTTCTTCGCATTTGACATCCGCCACAAAAACATGGACACGATGCAAAAGAAATCGAAGGGTGGTGTCCCGTGTCAAGGACGCTTGTTATTGTCATTCCAGCACGAAACGAGGAAAGTAAGAAACTATTTTAGAGAGAGAGAGAGAGCAATAAAGCACCACTTCGGCTTCTCCGTCCACCTCTCTTTCCTCCTTCTCTAACTTCGATTTTACTTCTTTAGGAACAAGAAAGAGAAACAACTACGTTATTTGCTCTACCGAAACACTACCAACCTTCGTAATATCCGATTGGACTGATCGCAGATTACAACAATGTCGGTAATCTCGAATTTTGGCGGGTGCGGTTGCGGAATCCACTCTGCGGAGACCAAATTCAGGCAATTGGGCGTCGAATGGGGTGGCATTCGCCGGATCTCTACACCTGTTAAGGTACTTCCTTTCTTTTAAGCCTGTCACCTGCCGGTAGAAGGAGGTAAAAAATAAAAAGAGTATATGATTTCTTTCACATAGTATTTACATGCGTTGTTACTGATTTAAGCGTGGCCATTTACTTACTTAGGTTTGAGTTGGAGAGCTGTCAATATGTTTGTACCAACACTGTCTCCATGTGTCTATGCCAATAACATGCTGTCGTTTATGAATATAATTTAAGGTGGATACCACTTTTTTTGCTTTTTGCCTTTTATCTCATTTGTGCGGCCGATATGTGGCAGCATGTGATTGGCTGGGCACAGTTGTGACAAGGGAATTCTGTCCAATACATTTATGTAAACATAAATATCAATAGGTGATCTACGACAGGTTAAAAGAAAAAATTATACATATTTATTCAATGCTGAAAAGATGAAAAATTTCCTTGTTAAGCCTATTAACTAATACGGGGTACTTGTTATTGGAATTTATAATGAGTTTGGATATTTCCAGGTCCTCTTCTGAAGCAGCATGGCTCAATGTCCATACACAAAGTTTTGCTTTGTCAGTGTTGATCAATAGAGATCATTATGGATGTATAGATGGTGATTATTAAAAGCCTGGGCTCTTTTTTTTTTTTTTGAGAGGGGAGGGTGGGGGGTGGATGGGGATAGTAAATGTCTGGAATGTGCTTTTATTGATGGCTCATCTTGGAATTCAATACTATCATTTTGGAATGTTTGGTAATAGCAGTTAATACATATGTTACACAGATTTCTTTTGGAAGATTTAAATGGTTTTTCACTTTAGAGTGTGATTTCAGCTATATAAACTTATGAATATGAGTTAGTGCATTGGTGGATATGAGTGACAAGTTGTTTCAATGTTGGTGCCTACATTTATGCAGTGAGGTGGTGCCTGATGCATGTTCGTTTATGCTATCTTTCAATATAATTGTGAAATGTAGTATGAGAATATGCTCATAATTTAGGTATATATAAGGGAAGAAGAAGAGATAAAAGTGCAACACATTTTGGAGGAAGTGAAGGTTATAATGGGATAATCTTAAATGCTCAAGGTCAATCCCTACGAGTTTTGCTATTTGAGATAATCTCAAGATAATGTCCCATTCCTCCTAAAAACAGTTTGCATTTTTCTTTCTTATGATCCCCTTGTATATTTCTTAAGATGTGTGTTTTGAAGAATATTTTGGATTTATGGCCAAAGATAGCCTTAATTCAAGTTTTATTGATCTTATCTCAGAGGCAATAAACACTTGTTGCAGGAAGATAGACATCAAATGTCCCAGTTAGCATGTCGGACCACAAAGAAAGCTGCTAGATATCCAAATGTATGCATGGCTTTAGTAGATGAGAAGCTTCCTCAAAGCAGAAATGTGGTCAAGCCTCATGGAGTTTTGGTAGTTCTTCATGTTTATTAGCTGCATGAGTATTTGGGCTTTTAATGAAGATATTAATGAGGGGAAGATTAGTCATTTTTTATTTTAATGTCATTCAATATTTGTGATTTTCTTTTGCAGGCATATGATCTAGTGCAAGGGGCACTGGTAAGTCAGATTTGTTTCTCCCTCTCTCTTGGCTTTTTATGTGCACAATTTTAACTAATGTTTTTTAAATACTGGTTTCTGCTTTGCAATTACTGTGCTGTTTTTGCATTCTGAAGTAGCAATCTTATTTAATTAGTTGGGGTTGGAGGTAGAGAATTAAAAAAAATTATAAGTGTCATAACATTCTACATTGATGTCCACTTTAAATATACTGTAAAATTCTGGAAGGGTCAAGCCTTTACCTTCCACCCAGATTTTGGATCCCTTTAAAGGTTAAAAGAAAGCTAGCTGTTCTATCTATGTATGCCGATTTAGAGAGCCAGGACTTTGACTTTCTCTATAAAAAGTTCATGTACAGAATTAATTGTAAAGTGTCCATGAGAAAAAATTAAACACACTATGTACTATATTATGTTGCCTTTTTTTTTCCCGTTTTTCTATATTTTTATTTTAATCATTACTAGGATGTATTACTTCATAGTGTAATAATCTTCTCCTTGTACTCAATATGGGATACATATCATGTTAGAAATATTTGATACATAAACAAAATGGATCTCATTTGGAGATTAAGATTGGATTGTATCACAAAAACAATTTTTTTTTTAATCTTAACCAAATATCTTATTTGATTAAAGGCGAGAAACCAAACTATTCTTTCGCCTTTAACCAAATATCTTATTAATCTATTTGAACCCAATATTAAGAATAAATTTAGATATGATTGCTTACTTGTTTGGATTGAGAGTATGATATCTAAAATAAATGTTTTATCCTTGTTTTTTGAACATGCAATTTTGTAGCAAGCAAGCAAGTCTTCATGTATTCAAAACTTGAATCTCCATTTTTCATTCTTCTTATAATTTCCCTTTTTCTTTTTAATTTTTTTTTCGCACTTAACGTGTCACCTCTAAATTTTTATTTTATCTAAAAAAAAAATCCTCAATGATTTGTCATGAAGTTTCTATGAGACTTGTGTAGGACTTTGCTCTATTCTCTTCACTAAGACACGCATACACACAAATTCTTTCTCTAAACATTGATAAGGGTCCATGTCCCAGACATAAGAGTGCATTGGTGCAGAAGCATAATCACATTCATAGCCTCATACTTCATTTATTTATTTTGGTGGACGTGCATATTTAGTTCTTGCCTAACTAGACTATACATGTGTTAGCTATAGTATTCTTAATTTTTTTGGGATAAGTTTAAAAGAATTTCATTAATGAAGTAAAGCTTTAGAAAAAAAAAATAGTCCTCTTCACATATCAAAAGAGTAGACTATGAGTGGTCTATAAAGATCAAGTATTGGTGGTTGCACTAGAATTAGAAAAAAGTGCAGCCACCAAAACTAAAGCTTTAACACTATGTGTCTCTGATCACAAAGACATTTAAGATCCTACAAATTCAACACATTCAAATCAAGAGGTCTAATTGAAGTTACAATTTTTCTAGAAACTCCTACTACCTAGCACTGTTGTAGGCCCAACCTTTATGCATTTCTTTCTTGCCAAATATAATATGAAAGAGCTGCACAAGCCTTCCTATTCACCATACTTAGACCTGCAAAAGGATTTGTGAAAAAGGTTACAAAGTCCTTTTGTCACGTTTGTTATGCGGAAATGGACTTGGAATGAAATTGCAATTTTGGATACTATTCCCTTTTCCATGTTTGGAAGGGCTTTTAGAAGGCGGAATTGTGATTCCGCCTTTAAGAGGACGGAATCATAATTTCATTCCCTTTCATCAATGATAATTATTTAAAATAACTTTTTTAATTCATTAATATGTATTTATTACATCCACTAAGTAAGGACAATTTTGATAAATATCACTATGTACCATTTCATTCCATGAACATTTTCAAATGCAAGAATAGACTTGGCATTCCATTGCTGATTCTATTGCAATCCGATCCGATCTATTCCATTTTATTCTATCTCATATTATTCCTACATACCAAAAATGACGTTTGTTCTATCCATAGAGCTACTGGCTGCTTAAGTTCTTCATCTAGCTATAGTAGGTTTTCATCATCGAGCTACTTGGCTTATATCTCTACTGCATGGATACAAAACCTTCTTGTTGATCAGAATCCCATCCATAATAATACCGATTTCTTATTCAATTATATCGTGTCTTTAATCAGCATAACTATTCAAGTATCCTTTCACAGGCTAAATAAGATAACCTTTTAGAAGGAAGGAATGGGATCGATTCTAATGGTCGTGATTGTCCTAATTGATCCATAGCGCATCAATTTCTTGTGTGTTTTGCTTGATAAATTTCTTGAGCACAATTGGCAACTAATATTGTATAATATTCTTTGCTTGGCATCTAATGTGTGTAAGTATTCTTACATCATAATTGTATAGGTCAGATGGAGTTCCATTATGGACAAGTCAATACCTGAACCCCCAACAGCAGTCCTTCTGCACGGTATTCTGGGGAGCAGGAAGAATTGGGGTAGGTACTGAACTTTTGCGGTCCATTTTGTAAGTTACCGGCAAGCTAACTTTATGGTTACATACTTCCATTGAATGGTAAAGGCTGAATAGTTTCTTGTCTTCTTGGTTTCTTTCACAGAACAGTAAGTTTTATGTACCTGTCTTGCTAAACTATGTCTGGTTTTGATATCCGACAGTCATGGGTATTGAACAAGGATATTGCATTGTTTTAGTGAATGTGCGAAGAAATTGTCTTTAATATGGGGGAATGGCTTTAGGTGAATTCTTTTCTCTTAATTTTGCGTTGATGTTTTTGAGGTCCAAGCATATTTCCACAAATTATTGTGCACCGACAATGTGCTTAGAAATTTAGGGGCATGAGGTATATTGCATGTAATCTTCAAGAAATTGAGAGATTTATGTGGGGATTAGGCTCGTCCCTGATCCATATACTATATGTAATATCACATATCGTTTGATCATCAGCTTCAGTGAAAAAGGGTTGGTTTTACTTCTAGAAATCAACTGTCTAAAGGAGTTTCATCCAGTGAAATCTTTTGAAATAATAATTCAAATAGACACATGTTGTCTCTTGATCGATATTTCACAAGTCTAAAGCAACTTTAGCCATGTCATTTGATGGTGATTTGCACATTTCTAGTTGGCTTTTTATCTAACTTTACCAATCTTATAAAATGGTCCATGGTCTCCATTTACACAACCAAGACTTGCTGTGCCCTGTTGATGTTGGAGTATGACAGGACCAATGTAATCGAAGTATCTGGCTTTGCATGTTTTGCAATCTATTGTCTAAAATTGGTGTTTTTTCATTCAGTGTCTCACATTTGCAAATATTCTTGTTAAGTGTCCCATTGTGGCATAATTTGATAATCCTTATATGGGCCTGCCATGTGGAACCTTTGTTTGGTGATATTATAGACATGTATTGTATAGCTTGTCCTCAATCCTTTTCCTTTTTCTACCCTGAAGACTCCTTGTATATTTTAGTAGTTGCTTTATCTCTCTCTGTTTCTCTGAAGAAAACCTGGCTTTTGGAATAACCCAAAAACAGGGTTTTAGAAATGCAGTTTCTTAATGGTTGACCTTAGTGAAATCCATTTTTTGTATACACTACAGAATACTTTTTGTTTCCTTGTTCTTGACATTGGAACTTCTGGAATATAGTCTTGGAAATAATGTGAATGGAACTTGTATAGGGAGATGGTCAACTATTGTTATTTTGGACAAAATGGTCTTTCTCCTGTTTTAATATTTATATGCACTATACATGAGATTCTTTTGTAGCTTAAATCTATTTGTCTGAACTCTTAATGTCTAATTTGCAGGAAGTTTTGCTCGTAGATTAGCAAAGGAATTTCCTACCTGGCAGGTACTTTTTGGGTTTCCCAATCAGTTTACAAATACTTGTTAATTGTTAAATTAAGATTTTGGTCTAAAGTTGCTACCAAAAAGGTTTTAAATTTGAAGTCAAAATTTTATTATAAGAATTGTTTTGTCTAAATCTGTCCTAATCTTAGCAGTCGGGCCTTATTTATTTATTTGCATGGAATAAGATTTGAGGAAATACAAACTAATGTTGTCTGTACAAGAGCTTGATGAAGATGTACTGTATGATGATAAAAAATATAACTCTATGTTTCCTCATTATTGGAAATCCATCCAAATAACTGGGGGTAGATGAGCAATTCAATTTCAAAAACTGGAAGCCTTAATGTCACATTTGTTATCATCATACCCTGCATACTTACCAAACTCTTGCAAAAAAAAGCAGAAATTTTGATTGCAAGAATTCTATTCAACAGATCTAACCAGATGAGGTCGTAGCATAAGCACATCAAAATTACTTGTAGTAACACAAGTATGATTAACACTTTTGAGATATGGATAACAATCTTCCATGATAATCAAAATGAGCATGAAAAGTTTGTTCCATTAAGCTTTATGTTTTAATCTGCTCAAATTTTTAGCTATACTCTTCTTGTGTTGCTCATCTAGTTGCAAATAAAGTTTAAAAAATGGCATACTAATTGGAATTTCCAACAACTCCTCAACCCCAACCCCACCCCCCAAAACAAAAGAGGACAGAAAAAGTAATAAGGTCTTTGTACTTCTATGAAATTTTGATTTGACCCTAAACTTAGTTTTAACATATTCTTGGTGTTGTACTTAGCAATTGATTTGCTAAGGCCCGAATTACTCATTATTGGATACAGGGCTCGATTTCAGATGACTGTCTAGTGAATTACACTAACTTCATTTATGAGAACTGCAGAAAATATGAACTGGCAATATTGATCACTTTATTGTAGTTAAACTTTACATGGCTAATAGATTTTATGTGTCATTAATTTAGGAAAAGAATTGTAGAGGTAACAGTTATCATACTTCAAAATGTAGAGAAATTCTTTTTAACAACAGCTTTATTGGTGGATATTGTTAGACAATATCTAAATTTATCTTTAGGAGAGATTTTAAGCTTGCCATTATCTTTATGTTTGAAAGTTAGATAAGTAAAGGCTTGTATGAATACCCTATTCTTTTGAGAAATAAAGCATGCTAGAAGAATTGGGTTATTTTCTGTATTCTTTATTTTATCTTTGTTTACAAGATTAGAGGGTCCTTTCTAACAAGCCTCCAAACTAGGTAACCATAGCTTTTTCTAGGGGGAAGAAACTATAACAAAGGCAAATAAGTCATGATTGAAGATTTATTTGTGAATATCCCCTTGACTGAATCCATTACCCGAGCTCATGGCAATTTGGTAACAAAGCCAATTGTCATGGGGGATTCTTTGGACATCAAGATCATTCTTCAGCCTTTTTTTGATATTAGAACAATAATCAAATGTGCCTATTGAATGAGAAAGATGAAGAAAGAATTGAAAGAAAATGTGAAAGGGAAGCTAATAGAAAGGAAAGAGAACCATAGCCACCAGAGTTGAAGAGTGGGTGCATTAGATGGAGGAGTGGAGGTGGCATGGCCTTTGACTACATCTTCCTAACATTGAAGGTTGCGTCCACAATGGCAAGTTTGAAAGCACAAATTTGAATGGGAAGTGGGAACTTGGGAACTCATAGGTGTTGGTGAACTTATTGGGGTTTGCACACGCTGGGTGTTGACTTAGGGTTTAATCATAGTGTTTGTAGAACTGGTGGCCATTTGGGGCTATTGGATGCATGGTGCGCTCGAATCTAACCGATCGTTTTAAGTTTTAAATTTATAATCAATAAAATCTATTATCAAGATAGGCAATGTACCTATCAATTATGATGTGAAAATTATGAATTAAATTAACAACTAACAAATCCTAGTAGATCTAGAATTAAATGATATTGTCTTAAAAATATATTCAATCACAAAATATATCCCTCATCTTGTTCTACCTTAACCCTTAAATTCTCAAAATAAGATATCGATTAACAAATCAATTTACACTTTGCATTGTAAGAATTCTCAAGTAGAATCAATTACTCCCTCGAGTTAATCAATTCTTAATCATACACAAGATAATAGAGACCTCTCTCTTATTATCGTTATGCAAGATCTCATTAAGTTCACAAATTTTGATTAATTGCAGAAAATCAATGTTTTCCTACCTTTAGGTAAAACATGTATCTCTCTATTCATGAAAATCTAATTTATTAGACGAAACCTCTTTCAATCTAATAAAAATCAGATATGCAATCAATTCGCGCACATAAATCAATCACAAGAACAATGAAAACACATGAATAGATGCAAAGATATAAACAATTCATTAATTAATCAATGTTTCAGTACATGAGTTAGGGTTTCATAAGATGAAAGTTATAAAGAATTATTCCTCCATGGAGTTTTCAATAAGAACAGAGAATCTAGAGAAATGGAATTGATTCATGATAAAAAGAGTAATCCCTTGTTTTGTTTTGTGATCTCTAATAATGCTCGGATAATTCTCCTCTTGAAGTTCGTAATAATGCTCCTTTAGGGTTTCCAGAACAAAGCTAGAAGAAAAAAATCCTTGAGAAATAAAAGAAAGCGTTTATTTATAGTTCTGTGAAAATAAAGTTTAGCATGGGTGTCAGCACGGCTATGTTCGAGGCCGTGCTGATTTCGAAACACGTTATTTTCACTGCCCAGTTTAGCACGGCCATCCTCAAGGCAGGGCTGAAAAGAATTCTTGTTACTAATTATTAGCATGGGCTGTGTTGAACCTGGGACACATTTTGGTATAGTTACTAGTCATTTTTTTCATTCAGCACCGGTGTTTGGCTAGGTTGTGTTGAATTGAAAATCAATTTTCTTCATTTTTCGCTAAATTTCTTCTCGCCTTTGCTCATATCATCCTAAACCTTTCTTTTGTCTTCATTGATGCCTGAAATTAAAATTTAATCATATAAATATCATTTTCTTCATAAATCACATGAAATCCATATAAAATTATAATTAATAAGCACTAGAATTAAGGGTCTTCTGACACTTACCAATGTATTAATGGAGGAGGTGTGGATTGGGATTCACAAACTGATGGGGCAGGTTGGGTTGAAATGATTGGTGGTGTGGGTAGTGACAGTTGATCTGCTTTTGGCAATCTCCATGGTTCCTTACACGATTGGGGGGGAATCAATGGAGTTGTAAGACCTGGAATGTCCATCTGCGGCTGTTGTGCGATGTTGATTTCCATCCTCCAGAGGGCATGATGGTGGCAAACTTCTAATGAGGCTTCCAGCCACTGGAAAAAATACCCAGATTTAAACGAAATGCTCTCTATGATAACCTTACTATTCCACACTATAAAAAACTGGATTTTTCTCATATATAATGGAACTGAGGACCTCGTGGGTGGTTGAATAGTATGAACGATTTTTCTGTGCTCAAGGAACAACCATGGGAGAGAGAGACAGGGTGGCATCCTTCTGTCATAGCAGAGAGGCACAGTTTCGGTTTCATTAGATGTAGTAGGAAGTGTCATGGTTACTGTTAGGAATTTTCATGAATTATTGTCATCTTTGAGTCAGCCTGCCATTGCATAGCAATCCGCTGGGCGAGTTAATCAAATTGAATCAGACAGGATTGTTGGAAGAATACCAGTGAAATTTCAACCTTTATTGGCATGGGCAACTTGGCTTCAATCAGATCAGTAAATAGTCATATATACAGTGGGATTTACAGTACCCATTCTTGTAGATGTGGAAATGCAAAACCCACCTCATTTAGTTACAGCCATGAGCTTGGCAAGGGGCATATGAGAAGAAGCTTATGGTAAATGATCAAACAAGGTAATTTCAATGTGGGAGCTTGCATAAATCAGCTCCAGCAGCCATTTATGGACAGAAATGGCACATTTCATGCAAAGGCATTATATTACAACTCCTACGATGTTGGAGGTGTTTTGCTTGGAGTGCAAAGATGAGAATGTTAGAGACAGTGGCAACTAATGCAGGCATTGGATACTTAGAAGTTTATTGGAGTGAGCTTGTGGACAGCCTCGCTGGCATGGAGGGATAAATGTTAGGGATATCTAAGACTTCCTTTTATAAAGTCACTGCAATTCACTAGATTGCTATCTGAAACAAGTATGAGATGCATATTTTGGCTGATTTTTTGTTTTTTTTTTTAAAAAAGATGTGTGGTTTAGGAAAAGGCAGTTCCTCCTGAATTTCAAAATATTGTTTTATGTTAGTTGCTGAAACCAAAGTAGTTAAAAAAGGCCAAAACTATTTTCTTTCTAAGATATGCTTGCCTGAGGTCCTTGGCCTTTTTCCTGCATTTGATTGGATTTATCTGGTTATACAGATTCCTTTCATCACTAAGAATCTTTCTTCTTCTTTATAATTAATGGTGTTCGCTTTGCAGTTTCTCTTGGTTGACTTGAGGTGTCATGGAGATTCTGCTCTGATGAAAAAGCGGAGCCCACACACTGTTGCTTCAACGGCACTTGATGTCTTAAAGCTAGTAAGTAATTCTTTAGGATCATTCGTTGTTCTTATATACAAATTGCTTTTAACATGCCTTTTGTCTCCTTGTTTTTCAACCATAATTGCTTGTGGTTGACCCTTCCTGCTTTTAAATGTAGTGGGTTGTTGCTTTCATATTGAAAATTTTGCGTAGTGTGAATGAATTTGAGGAAACATCTACATTGACGGAATTAAACCTGAGATTATATTGCTTAGTCGTCATATAGAAATAATGTATATGGGAAACCCACTGCTTTCAGTTTTGGGGGTAAGTCTCTTTAGGCCACTCTTGCATTTGGAAATTTGTGTTGCAATTTTCCCTTCTGTTTCATGAGACCTTTGTTTGACTTATAAAATTAATGACATAGAGTGCATATAATTTGTTGTTCTCAACCAGGTAGAAAAGATGTGAATTGGGGATATGTAAGACTGATTCTACTTAGATGGTGATGCCAGAATCAACTTTTGGAAAATATAGTTATAGCTGCCAGCAGTTAAATTTTTTAGCTGATTTTTGGATTTCCTGTTATCTTAGGATTTGCTGTTAACTCATTTTGGAGGCTTAGTATGGTTTATATCTCCAAAGATCTACTAGGTTTGTGGTGGATTGGAAGATTATCTATATCTCTGTCTATATCTTAAGTGTTAAATTTTCTGGTTCCTTGTGTCTTTATGGTGTCATAGCACCTGGTTTGTTCTCAATGTCTTGAGGTCCTTTGGGCTATAGAGAAATCATTATGAGTGAAATGCCAGAAAATCTTCTGAAATTGTTCTTTTTGCTTTGTTCACTGGGAGCTCTACTTTGTCCAGATTGTCAAATATCTCTCGTTCCTCTTCAGGCGGACAATATTTACTTGTGAATGTAGTATGCCTCATGTCATGAAGTGCTAAGCATCAATTTTTTGCTTTAACGATGCTCAGTAAGAGAGGAGATAAAGAGGTCTCATAGGAGGAGTAGACACTATGAGATTGAATCAATGTACTAGATGTCTGGTGTCAATTAAATGTGGACTCACATTAGACTCAGCAAGTATGCCTTGCTCAAATATGAGTTTTAAAAGCCAGAGTCCCATAATAAGGAGCAAGTGTAACTTAAAGCTACAATTGTCGACATCCAATAATTATCATTAGATGGTTTTGGTTAGCAAAAGATAAGATGATCTAAATTAAGATAATGAAAAATTTTATGATTTGACTCTGGTGATGATATTATTGATTTATGGGTCATGTATATATATAGGTACATGAGCAGTACAATACAAGATAAACCAAAAAAGTAATTAAAGATAGACTAGGATTTCTTGGAAGATACATATCTACAGGAAATCCAAAAATAACAATAATAATTATGGGCCAAATAAAGACGAGGTCTGAGCCAAGGGAACTTGGTTTGCATGGCAAGTGGATCTCTGGGAAATTCTGCACCTGTTTACTTAGCTCGTCATTTTGAGTGGTTTTCTATATTAATGAATTAACTATTGGTGCCTTTTAGTCACCATAACATTCTTAACAGAAATGTAAAATTTCTTGTGCTAGAGAATATTGTTTAATATGGGATTGATATGTACTCATCCCAGAAAAAATTGAGTGTTATAATTGCAGCTTATCACCCAGTTGGCATGTTTTGTGCATTCCAACACTTTTCTAATGCGTGTCTCTTCTCTTTGGATGGAAGGTTGCACAGCTTAGATTAACTCCACGCATTTTAGTTGGGCACAGTTTTGGAGGAAAAGGTATTTTGTTAACAAAGATAAGTGGTATGTCATTTTTCACTTTTCAATGATATCTGAGTGATTGTTGCTGTTCTTATGTAGTTGCCTTGAGCATGGTGGAGCAAGCTGCCAAGCCTCTTGCACGTCCAGTTAGGGTGAGTATCCTCCAGCACTTTAGTTTGCTGTTTAATTAAAGTTAGATGAAATATTAGTCAATATACAATGGAAGACCCAAAATAGTTTTGCAAGGTCCATCATATGCTAAGAACAGATCTCCTACACCATCTCTCTGTTTTGTTGGACTTCTGAAATTCATCACTCTCCCTAGCCAAGCCAAGCAACAAAAGTGTGACACTTGCATTGCAAATTCATTCACTACCTAATTAGTTTCAGGTTGGTCAATAATCATAGAAGTCTATGCAAAGTTAATGATTGCCATGTTAATCTGGGATCATGATTACCAACTAAATCATTCCACCTTCAAAACCTAGGATTTGGCGATGAAACTTTAGTGTAATGATGCCATTGGCTGGATAAACATTAAAACTTTTATTTAAACCAAAGTTTTTGTTTGATTTTTTATTCTTCAATAATTTTTTGGAATTGCTTATTTAACCAAAAATTATTGAAGAATAAAAAATTAAAAGGTAGTAGGATTTGAAAGTGTTACCTTTAATATTATGACCATGAATTTAACTGAATGTTACAAAATCTTAGTAAATGTAATTTTCAATGAGAAATCTTGAAATATAAAATCCTAGAAATTTTCAGAAGCAGAGTTTTTCTATATCACTTTGAAATTTAGACTATCTGCTTTTTCTTTCTTGACTTTGAAAAACTAGCAGGGGGAAGGTATAGTATAGTTCGAGACTTGCAAAAATGATAAACTGAACATTTTACTTCTGTATAATCCCTTATCTAGAGCTTTAATAAATTGATATTAATCATTGCATCACAAAGGGGAAATTATTTCATTGTCTTTTTTTGATGCAAGAAAGTTGCATGGACGAACCAGAATATTGCTTATATTTCGGGGGGGATTATCATGAATCTTCCAATTCAAATGGTAGGTAATCTTAGAATCAAAATTAGAGTTTTGAAGTCTGAGCAAAGAAACTATTTCTTTTTATTTTGACTTAATGGTATTTTGCAGGATGAAAGCATGAGTTATGAAAAATTGGTATTATCCTAGAGTTGTTTATTTTTCTTGTAATACTTTAAATTGGAAAGTTCTTATCATGTGGAGATGTTTGCCTTAGATCCCTATTTATTTTAAAGTAGAATCTATGCTTCCTTCTCTTGATGTGCAAATTTATGTAACTACTTTTGCATTTATTAATTTATTGCATGTAATTGTCTTCACTTTTCAGGTTTGGGTCTTAGATGCCACTCCTGGAGCAGTTCGACCTGGTGGACATCGGGATGACCATCCTGCAGAGCTAATATCTTTCCTCCGTATGCTGCCAAAGGAGGTGAGCTCAAGCTCCTCCAAGACTCTGTTTACTTTTCTGAATCAGCATCTGAAACAAAGTGGATGAGAACATAGACTAGATTTTTACCTGTTTCCAGTAAATAAAGCATGGTTTCTATGAGCTGCATTCCCTGCATGTTTCATTTGTATTCCTTGTAAATTCTTGAATGTACTTGTTAAGTGATGTAATATACAAAAGAAGGTTATAGTAGAGTACATCTGGCTTTCAAAATGTTTACCCTAATATGCTGACCTATTTCTTCTTCTTCTTCTCCTCCTCCTCCCCCTCCTCTTCCTCTCTCTCTCTCTCTCTCTCCATTGGTAATTTATCTTATGGGTTCTTCTTACTATAACTTTGAATATGAAAGTTTGGCTTTCAATTGATGTATGTTAGACCCAGGAAAAAAGGGTTTTTACTTGATGTTGTGGATTTGGGAGAGGTGAAGCTATTTCCATCTATAGTAGGTTCGGCAGAATCAATGTAGAATTTATATGTTGATAATGCCTGAATTTTTTATTTTTTTCAAAGCAACCTCATCAACTTCTTCAGTCATGTTGACATTTCCTTTATAGTAGGCATATAATAGTCTCATTTTCTGCCCTATGTTTTTGGTTCCTTATTTATTTTCTTTCTCTTCATCAATGTGTATTGTCATTATTTTTCATATATCGTTGCAATTTGCAAATCTTTATTTTTGATATATCAATAATTTTAAGGTCAATTAACCAATAAAAAATAAATTTCTAGGTCGCAATTGGGATATATGGAAAATTTCTCTCTTTCATTTTTTGGGTAATTGATAATTTTATTGAATGGTAGAAAAATACAACGAGCAAGTGAAATAAGATTATAAAATGTGTATAATCAACAATCGTGCTAGCATACTAAATGCCTAGCGTCTGAGCTAAGGCAACGAGTTAAGATTACAACAGCTTAACATAGGATCGTATTTGGTAGGCTAACATGCTAATCCCTGGGAGGAATTCCCCTAACCGCACTTTATTCCAGGTGCGCCATATACAGTAGACTGCTGCCGCTAGTGCAGCTCGCCAGATCTGATAGGTCGGTGAGTCCCCCAGTGCCTCCATAAACCTGGTAACACCATGTTGGTTGTTGGATGAGGCTGGGCAGTGCACGAAGTCACAGACTACACTCCAAACTTGGGTTGTGTAGTTGCATTGAAAAAATAGATGGGCATGGTCCTCTGGATGCTGGTTACACAGAAAACAAGTGGTGGATTACACTAGTCCCCAATTGTGTACCCTGTCAAGGGTGGAAAGCTTCCCTAACCAAGCCAACCATAGGACAAAGGAGTGTCTAGGTAAGGAAGATTTATTCCATACTACTCTTTGCCATGGTACAGCGGGTCCTGGAGGGTTAAGGAAATCAAAGCCACTCTTCATGGTATACTCTCTTGTCCCTGAATGTCTCCAGCAAAAGCGATCCGAAATTGCATCGTTCGGTTTGAGGGAGGATGGGATGCAGATACTAGTCCACAGCAAGCCCTCTGGGATACACCATTCATTCCCATCCATGATGAAGCATAGTCTTGTAGTATGTGGGAAGCTCGTACTACTCATAGCTTGTGCACTAAACAATGTGTCCAAGGGTCCTGTTGGGAGCCAAAAGTCTGCCCATGGAGAGATTTCAAGGCCATTATTGGGTTTCCAAATGAAACAAGATCTTACCAAGCTTTCCAGCTTTAGTAGTTTTTTCCAGGTCCATGAACAAATGGCTGGTGCTTTAGAGGACCAGAAGTTCTTGCCCTTAAGTAGAGTGGAATGAGAACCCATTCCGGCCATAAACTCTTTGCTCCTTCCTTGCATAGTCTCCATATGTGCTTGATTTAGATGGCTTTATTCTAGAGATGGATATTCGGTATCCCTAGGCCCCCATTTCACTTGGGCTGACACACTTCTGCCCATCTGACCTTAGCTTTTGTAATATGTGTGGGTTACTACTCCATAGGAAATTCCTTAGTAGTTGTTCTATCTTTGAGACAACCGACTTAGAAAGAATGAAAATGGAACACCAGTAGACTTGCATGGAAAATAGGACAGATCTGATTAATTGGAGCCTACTAGTATAGGACAGATATTTAGCTTTTCAAGAATTAATCCGAGATAGGGTGCGTTCCGCTAACACCTCATAGTCCTGTTTTTTGAGCTTTGAAAAAATGAGAGGAACCCCCAAGTATTGTACTGGTAGTTGGCCTTCAATGAATTGGGTGAATTGCAAGATGGCCTCCTTGGTGCTTGCTGGGACATGGGAAAAGAAAATGCTGCTTTTGCTATTGTTTACTGCCAAACTCGAGATGGCCTGGAAATCTTGTAAAGTTCCTTTTACCAGGGATATAGATTCCTTGTTGCCTTTGGCAAATATGAAGAGGTCATCTGCAGAGCAGAGGTGATTCAAGCGTTCGTTCTGACATCTCTAATGTAGTGAGAAACTAGGTTTCAGGATCATTTGCCTCAACCGTGTGGAGAGAATTTCCATACATTGGACGAACAGGTAAGGGGATATGGGATCCCCTTGCCTTAAACCTCGTTTGCTTGCAAAGAAACTCACCAATTCCCCATTGATGTTGATGGAGTATTTGGGTGTAAGTATACACTGGCTGATAAGGCTGCAAAAATGGGTAGGAAACTATATAGCCTTAAGTACCCTAGGAAAGTAGATATTTCTGTCTTTCTTATTTGTATGAAAGTTCAATACTTAGTTTCTCTAACTCTGATATAGTTCCCTCTGATTGTTCTGTACTAAGGTTTTAATATATTTGATGTAGTAAAATAGGATAGATTATTATCATAATTAGCAAAGGAAAAGAAGATGTTATTATCGTGATACCTTTTGTATTTGTAGCTTGGGGAGATTCATTTAGTAAAATATCTATTTTACTCTCTTTGTCATAGCTTTAGTGTACCTGAGTCCTACCCACTGAAAATTAATTTATAGTGGCCGATCTGTTATAATTACTGAATATTTTTTTTGTAATTGTAGGAATGGTTTGCTTCAGAATTTGTTGATGTAATTGTTTTTTTCTCCTTCATGTTGTGCTAAAAGTAAAGTGAGTGAACAGGATACTAAATAGCTTTAGCATGGAGATTTATCTTTTCATTTGCTCCCATATTCTCCTATGAAAAATCCGAGCATACGGGGACCTTGTTGAACAGCTAGTATCTTGTTTTGAGTAATAGGTCTTGACAATGGCAATTTTTGCTTTTCCTTTTAATTGCATGTCTCTGATTAGTCTTTTGTCTTTTAAGGAAGGTTTCATCTAAGCAGGAGGTTGTGAAGGCACTTATTCAAGAAGGATTTTCTAAAGATGTAGCCCAGGTAGGATGATATTCATTTTTAGTACTTGCTATTATCTCAGTGGTCTTCCTTTTTCTTTAACTTTTTTATTGGTTCAATTGTCCTTAATTCATGGACTAGACATGATTTTCTAAAACTGATTCGTGGTGTAGCTTCATATATGTCCGTGGAAATATGGATTGTCTGGTGACTAAAAACATTGGGGTTTTCAGAAGGCATCTAACCATAGACGATGCACTTTGATTTAAACTGATTTCTTCCTGATTATCTACATCTGCTTGACTTAGGATCAAAATGTATATTCATCGTGTAGTCTTCAATTTTCTTCTTGGGCCATACATAAGACTAGGATATGATCACTTGGTACTTATAAAATGATTATGATAGTATATATAGTGTATGAAAATTAGAAACTTTACTGCAGACACAAAAGGCTGAGTAGAATTAGCCTCAAGTAAGTGAACCATAATCACTGAATAGAATAGTTAAATTGACAACCAGGGAGCACAAATACCATATTTACATAGCATCCAACTAACATGTAGGACTTAACCATGGAAAGACCCCTGGGTTTCTGGAGATTAGCTGGTTGGGACTTAAAACGCTATTTCCCAAGTTGATCTAGGTGTTTCAAATAATTGATGAAAGTGATGAAAATTCAGGCAGGAAAAGATTGCATGTGCATTGTCTGTTTGAATTGATGCAAAGTTTTCATGATACTATTCGATGAAGCTTTGGATATACAATAATCCATACTCTAAAACATGTTTTCTTTGATTGAGGTGATTGGTATTCATTGATACTTATCCCCCGCGTATAGTCTGATGCGTGGCCTAATGTATGGTGGATCTAATTAAATGGGAAGACAAATGTGGAGCAATGACTTAAAAATGTTTTGTTCTGGTATATCATTGAAAAATTTTAGATCGTAGATACTTGGTTTAATATTCAATTATTCAAAAATTTTTCCAGAGTTTGGAAATGCTACAAAATCGTCTTACAATCATATATCTCTTGGTGGATTGTTTTGCATGAAATTACTTGCCTTCTTTGGATGACTTTCTTCTTTAGAATGATCTGACCATGTGATACATCCTTAAAGCTAGTTTTTAAAGGTTTTTCCTTCACCCAATATATTTATAGCTCATTAAGTAACCCTCTTCTCTTTGTTACTAATTAAAGTGGGTTGTAACCAATCTGCGGCCAGTGGATTCTCTGGGTATGCCAACAAGATTCTCTTGGGGATTTGATCTGGAAGGAATTGCTGAAATGTTTCAGTCGTATGAAGAAACAAACTTATGGTAAGCATAATCTGTTTTTTTGTGTGGCATAGAGATTGCATATTTCATGGAGATGAAATTATCTCATTTAACTTGAGGAATTGTAAATAATCCCCCCCCCCCCGCTGGAGACTACTTGAGCCATGTGACTTAATCTAGCCATTTTTATTGACATAATACAATGATAGGTCCACTTGCTTATCATAATTGATTTTAATTTAGGAAAATTGTAGAAGAAGTTCCTGGAGGTGTCCATGTGAACTTTTTAAAAGCAGAACGAAGTTTGCATAGATGGGCACTTGAGGATATCCAGAGAATTCGTGCAGCTGAGCAGCTGGCTGTTGAGGAGGGTGGTGCTGTTGAAATGCATGTCCTTGAGGATGCTGGTCATTGGGTATTAACTGCCTCTTATTTTTTCCCCTTTTAATTGCCTTAGGAAGATAAGATGGTCACAATGAAGCAACGCTTGTTTTTTTTTTTACTCTCCAGCTGAAATAATGAAGCCATGTTTACCTTCCTTTTTTGGAAAATATCATACATCATGGATATGATGCAATCATTTGCTCAGTTATGAGACGGTTTTTTCTACTAGCTTTTGATCAAAAGGCCCACAAATGGTGTAACCCAATGTCTTGCTGCTTGTGTTTTTCCCCCATATTGGTTGCTAAGCCTGTAAAGGATGTATTTAATTTCTATTCACTTCTTTTGAGCACAAAAAGATTCATGATTCTTTTATCACATGTCAGAATCGTCATTCTCCAACAATTTTGTTCTGCTTTTTCTTTCATCAAGTAAATGGTTTTAGTGGAAGTACACTAATCGCTCTATCACTCACATCCTTGGCACACACCAGAGTATCCCTTATATTGTTGCCTTAATTAATCAGAAGTGACAGTCACACTTGTTTCATTTCTTGTACTTACAAACTCTGTTTTGCATCTCTTACTTTGGTCTACTTTCACCTTCATCCTATGTTTAGAACGTCTATAATTGATTTCATTTGGCCAAAAAGAAAAAAATGATTTCATACATTGCTAGTCCTCTTAAGTAGGTTTGTCTAACCTGCTCAATTTTAATTCATTTGATTGCACAAATGAAGGTTCAATGTTGCTTCGGATTATAGTTTCAGTTTTTTGATTGCCAGATGTTTTCTAGCCATCCATCCTTCTTTTGTGTGCACATGATTGTAGTAGAGTAGCAGACCCCAATTTTGCTTGTCTAATTTCTTTTGAAGTCTGTTTGCACCACTGAGCTGCCATGAATTTGTTATGGCCACTTTCTATTGTCTTTTATATATTTGCTTTCTGCCTTCTGCCTTCTGATGTGAGTAGGTCACCTTCTTAGATGCTTGTTCGACCTCCAGATTTATTGAATTTTAGATATGACGGAGACTCGTGTTTATGTCTTATACATGCTTGGATGTGTTACTTTCTCATCACTCCGAGTGCTGGCGATTACTTGTAGTGAATATAGAACAATCGAGTGCTGATGGTGTATTTGTTCTATCTTTGCCAGGTGCATGCTGATAATCCGGATGGTCTTTTCAGGATTCTCTCATCCTCGTTCGAGCTTATCAGAGCATAATTGAGTTCATAGCATTGGAGGCTCTTAATAATTTCAAGACGTTTATTAGTTCTTGGTTTGTTAGGTTGAAATTTTGTATGCATGATGTATTCATGCCAAATAGCTCTTCTATGCATGATTGCTTTTCATAGTATGGAAACGTTGGGTAATTCATTCAATTATGATTTATATTTATGGCATATAGTTCAAATATGATGTAAATCTGTTAAAGTTAATAGATATATAACACTCATATAATATTTATAAATTTAAACTTTTAGATTAGTTGATGGAGGTGGGTTGAAAAGTTGTGAGAACAAAAGTATAAAGAGGTTGTCACCATAGAAGTTATGAAGTTTTTCATTTTGACATTATACTTTTTTGGACCCATGTTCAATCATGTTGTTCCATTTTATCTTTCTAGTTTTTACAATTTCTATTTGGAGGGTTTTGTAGCAACCTGTTGGATCTTTGAACTTATATTATCGGCAGCTTATATCCTGCACGACATAGGTTCTAGATTCAAAACAATTTTTTTTTTTCGGAATTATATATGTAAAATATCCTTGTATTTTTTTTAATTATATATGATATTCAGTTTTAAGTTGTTTCTAATTGATGTTAAATTTATACTATGGAAATTATTAATTTTAGACCGTTATTAAAGAATTAATAAAAAATCCACAGATTATGAAGAATATCATGAAATTTGTAAGGATATCTTGAAATTTGTAGTTTGTACAAGTAGGAAATTCTCTGGAGGCTGTATGAGTATAAGCTTTCAAGATTCTGAAAGGGAATCTGCTGGTTATTCTTTTCATTGGAACAATGATAAATAGAATGATAATAATACCACAATTTCCAATAATCAGCAATAATAATGATAATCATATATAATAGCGTTCACTTCTTAGTTTGTTCTGTTCAATTTTATTTTAATATGTACCATGTGTTTTAGCATATTTAAATCTTTTTTTTTTTTTGTCTTACATATAAGTTCAACAGATCTAAATACCAAAGAACATGATCTATGTAGACAAGATCTGTATAAGGAAAAGCTAGGGCCGGTAATGCGGGGACCTGCATCAGCCCACGCGTTGTTGCGGGCTGGCCTGCAAGTCTAGCGGGTCAGGGAAGTCGGCCCGCCCCGCCCCGTGGGCCATGCGGGCTGGCCCGCGACGACCCGTAATAAATTTTTTTTTGGGTGTATTATGTAAAACAGGCGGCTGACGGTGGTGGCGCGACGTTGAGCTGCGGAGTGCGAAGGAGAAGGTGCGGTGTGCGGGGGTGTGGCCGTGTGGGTTGCTGCCAGCTGCGTACGGACGAGGTGCATAGCACGGACGTCGGATGGTGCGGACGACCCAAATCCTCTTACCAAGTTCTATGATGCCGGCGAGAGTCGAGCTGCAGAGCGAAGTATAGGGGATGCATGGACGGTCCGGGACGAGGTTGAGCTGCGAAGGAGAAGGTGCGGTCCGATGGCGTCGGCGTCGTCACGTCGTCGGTTGTCAAGTCGTCCTCGTCCATCACATCGTTGGTCGTCAAGTCGTCCTCGTCCGTCACGTCGTCACTTATCCACGTCAGTCGTCGTTTTGCTTCTCCAAGTCATCGAGCCTGATCGACTCGACTCTTTTCCCTGCCCCCTGGCCCTTCTTCTTTTCGGGTCTAGATTTTTTGCATCGTTTTAGTTTGTTGTCTGCGCCTGCGTTTTTTCCGGCAGGTTGGCCCGCTACCAGTTGGAATTGCCCGCCCCGCCCTGCGGGTCAAGCGGGCGTGGGCCAAAATGGCCCACACCTTTGTGGGTCAAAATTTTTTTGCCCTCCCCGCATATTTTTGCTAGCGGGACGGGTCAACCCGCGGACCCACCCCGCAATTACCACCCCTAAGGAAAACCCATCTATCTACCCGCTTGGTCTACCTAAATACGAAGTATGTTCCTATGAAGAAGTATATTCAATCTTCACCACAATATGCATTAGGTTATTTATACTATTAGGGAAAATAACCAAGAAATTCAAGGTCGTGTACAAATATAGACGGAAAAAAAAAAGTGATACAAGATCTAAAATAATGTATGAGCCAAGATCTCATACATTATTTCTTTTTTATGCAATATATATATATGTGTGTGTATGTATATATTTAGGGACATTTATTAAGAGTTTTAAAAGAATTTTTTTACATTTAACGTTGATTATACATTTTATGTAATACATTGAAAGATGTAACATTTATTTATTTGAAACCTTAATAAATTTCTTGTGGTATGTATCTCTTTTTTCTTTACTATTGTTAGATTTTAACTTATATTTTATTAGATGAATGCAATATTTTAATACCAACTTTTTTTTTCAAACATTTCTAGGAGAGGCTCGCATTTGATTAGCAGCTAGTTGGTGAGACAACAGTTTATGAATTGGGCCTTTTGTTTTAGTTACAACATGATGACCCAGAATGAAAAACAAGGAGGAAAAACCAAATATTAATATATCAATTTTATTAACGAATGTTTTTAAAGACTAATTAGAAAACAAAATGAAAATTTTCATCTTCGGAGAGTTATTACACACTTAAAAAGAAAAATAAATATTTTTGAAAGGTATAAAAATTATTATCATTGGCCACTAACAAGTAGAAGGAACTAAGGTTTGCAACCGAAGAATGTTACTATAGAAGTCATACACAATGATATAGTTTAAGAAAATTGAAAACAAAGAAGAAAAGAGAACATAGAATTATTCTATTATAAGAGTTAGTTTTTTAAATTGTACAAGAGTTTGGGTATTTACATGTGATACAAAAGATCCATACTACAAAAGACTAAGTAATAAATAAAATATATACAAATGATATATTTAACATTCGCCCTCAAGTTAGTGAATGTAAAATTTCCAACTTGAAAACAAAATGTTGCAGCTGTGATTTGATACTGCTTTAGTCATTAAGTCTACAACATGATCTTTAGATGGCACATAAGAAATGTGAAAAAAAGCCTAAAGAAACATGGTCTCGATTAAAGTGTATATCAATTTCGATATGTTTGGTTCGATTGTGCAAACATGGAATTTTTTGTATTAACTGAGTTGATTTGCTATATGAGAATAATTGTACAAGCAAAGAAACCGGTCTGTGAAGATTGTGCAAAACATATGACGTCTAGAGTAATTCTTTTATACTGGACGCTATAGCCTTGTATTCAGCTTTAGCTAATGAAGTAGCAATTTTAGGTTGTTTTTTAGTTTTCCAAGACACTAAAGATGAACTAAGAAATATTGAAAAACCCAACAACGACTTTCTATCTATTTTGCAAGATCCCCAATCAGTGTCACAATATCCATGTAATGATAAACAAGAGGATGAGGGATAGAACAATCCATTGTCAACTGTTCCTTTAAGATAACTAGGAACATACATAGTAGCTGACAGATGTATAGTTTGTAGTTGAGATACAAATTGACTCAATTGTTGAACTGCAAATGAAAGCTCTAGCCAAGTGATTGTCAAACAAAGCAGTTGTCCAATAATTCTATGGTAATAGATTGTAAAAGATTCTACTAAGGAAAATTTTGATTTTACCAAGATCTTTAATTGTAAAAGCATGATCAAGAGCCTCTTTGACAACAGTAATAACAAAAACATTATTCCTTGTGATCAACACATCATCTATGTATGCCAGTAAAGCAATGAAACCATTTGCATTTTGCTTTGTAAATAAGGAGTAATCATTTTTGGACTGTTAAAAACCAAAAGAAACAATGAATTTAGTGAACTCCCTATTCCATTGGTGAGAAGCTTGTTTCAAACCATATAATGATTGAACAAGCTTACACACCTGTCCTGGAGGAGCATCTGTATATCTATTCGAAGGAACCATGTATATTTCTTCATCAAAGAAACCATGTCAAAATGTGTTATATACATCCAATTGATGAACAAACCAATTTTTAATTGAAGCCACAACAAGCAAAATTTTGACAGTAAAAAGCTTAGCCACAGGAGAAAACATATGATTATAGTTAGTTCCTTCTATTTGTGTAAATCTTTTGGTAACCAATCGTGCTTTATACCTTTCAATGGAACCATTTGCTTTACACTTGATTTTGAACACCCACTTGCATCCAATAGCTTTCAGACTAGGAGATAAAATAGTTAAATCTCAAGTATGATTAGATTTTATGGCTAACAATTCATTATTTATCGCTTTAACCCATTTAGGGTAATGAATGAAAGAATTGTGATGGAAAAGAGGATAAGAAATTCGAGAATGTAAAGATGGATGAGTGATGGATGTATTAACTTGAACATTATGCACAAAATCCTTTAGCCAAGTTGGTGTTTTTCTTACGCTATCTGATTTGCGAGAAACTGAAGAATTTGTTGAAATTGTGGGTAATGGCTTTGGGTATGTATGACAATCAGGAAGTAAAATAGAAGAGGAACCATAATTTGTGGATGATGAAGTAGAATGAAATAGAGTATTAATGTGTGAAGAAGTCTACTGTGTTTCGAAAAAATATTTTTGTGCGAAAGGAAATATGTGTTCAAAAAATATCACATCTCCATTAACAAATGTCTAGTGAGAATCTAGATCATATAATTTGTAACCTTTTTTATCTTGTGTGTATCCTAAAAATACTCAACGCCTTCCTTTAAGATCAAATTTGTCTCTAGAATGAGCTAATATTGATGCATAGCACAGGCAACCTATGGTTCTAAAATCTGTGTATTTGGGAATTTCATTGTAAAGTAACTAAAAAGAACTTTTCCAATCTAATATTTGGATAGGCATTTGATTAATAAGAGTAGTAGTAGCTAGAATATACTCTCCCTAAAACTTCTTGGGTAAATTTGCATGTATTTGAAGTGCACAGATAGTATCTAGAAGATGCCTATGTTTCCTTTCAATAATGCCATTTTGTTGAGGAGTGTAAATGACACTCATTTGATATATAATTCCATTTTTTTGAAATAAGGTTTGACACTCTCGAGAAAGAAATTCACTACCATTATCCGTCTTAACAATTTTTGATGTAGTTTAAAAATGATTCTTGACATAAGTAAAGAAACTAATAAGAATAGAAAGTGCATCAGACTTGTGTTTAAGCATGTAAGTCAAAGTACTTCTCGTATTATCATCAACAATAGTTAAGAAAAAATTTGCACTAGAGATAGACGGTGTATTATAAGGTCCCCACAAATGTATATGAATTAGCTCAAAAGCATGTAAGGAATTAGATGAACTAGAACGAAAAGGTCAATGATGAAACTTGGTGGCATGACAAGTATTGCAAACAAAGTTTAAAGTATCTAAATGATTACAACTAGGAATATGTTTCATTCTTGAAAATGATATATGTCCTAATATGTTATGTGACAATTCTAGAGACATTTTATTTGTTACACTAGATGTTTGAAAACAATTTGTTACATGGTTAGAAGTATTGGAACAAGACTACAGAACAAAAGAGCAAGAAGCAGACTCTTTTGGCTTGGACTCAAGTACATAAAGTCCAAGGTGTACATCAGCTTGGGCAATATTTTCTTTAGAATTTTGGCCTTGAAAAATACAATTATGTGCAATAAAAAAGATATTCAAATTGGTATATGAAAGAAGAAGTAAACTAAGTGATAAGAGATTGCATTAAAACTTAGGTACATATAGTATTGATCATCACATTACCAACTAAATCGACAAACTGAGTTCGACCGCTAGGAAGCTTAATATCGATTAGGTTGATAAGGGTATGTTTTTCTATGAAAAGATAAAGAAAATGAGTCATGTGATTAGAAGCTCCGGTATCCACTATCCATTTATTCAAAGTACTATCAGTTGAAGCTAGAAATGAAAAATAGGAACAGCTCATACCTACAAAATTCATTGTTGAAACCAATTGTTCTTGATTAGTATATTCTTGTTTACCCTTCATGATTTTCATAACCTCATGACATACCTTTGATATCAACTCACTTTCATCGGAATTATTTTTCCATGAATCCATCTTATCATGATTCTGTAGATTGACTGGAGTATCAAGTGCCCTATGATTGATCTCAACATTTGTTGCCATTTTATGATAAGATCTATCTCTTGGATTTCTATACCAATTTGGAAACCTAATTAACTCAAAACAATTTTTAACGGTATGTCCAGATTTCTTGCAATGTGTACATGAAAATTTATTTCCAGACTTACTTCTGCTATCTCTCTTATCATTTCTAGCATTCCTCTGCTGTTGACTATGAACAATACAAACCATCATCTCTTCAGTTCCAATTGTTAATTTGCTCATTTGCTTTTGTTTCTCTATTTGATAAACTAAATAGTATGCCTTGCTTACACTAGGCAATAGTTCAATCGAAAGAATTTGATTACGAATGTTCTCATACACATCATTCAAACCCATGAGAAATTAAATGAACTTATTCTTATTTTCCATTTCTTGAAAATTTTCTTTCAACCTACACTCACATTGCTCAAAAGCCCCACATGTACATTTAGGTAAAATGCTAATACTATTCAGTCATCCCATAATCTTTTTAACTTATTGTAGTACATTGTAATGAAAAATTGAGAAAAGGGCCAGCCCAGCTGGCTTGTGTGCTGTTCATGTGCGTGCAAGGAATGGGGTAGGTTGTGGGTTCAAAATAGGTAGGAAGCACTTTATGCCATTTTTATTTTTTATATATTTTTTTTGCCTTACTGCCACATGGTAGCATGTGATTGGCCGAAAGTGGATCATGTGCCCTACACATGATCTTCTTCAACCTCTAGCTGAAGATAGTGGGAAGAAGACGAAGATGAACCCGACTGTTCCAAGTTTGGTTTTAAGCACAAATCCAACAACGTTTAGCTAAAAAAATGATAAACATCATTAGATTAACATGGATTTAAACAAAAAAATAGCTTAAATCAAATATAGGTGTGTTATATGTATTGACCCAAGAGCTGATTTATGTATATCTGAAGTCCACCGAGCTCGTTCATGGTCCCTATAAAGACATTGGGACCCCTATAAGCTCGAGAGGCTGGGAAAGATCACCAAAATGTCCACTATAAATCATACTTCCATAAACCCCATTCGAAACCTATTTCCACCGTCGGTTGTTGTTCCCACCACAAAACACTTCTCTTTCGGTATCAATCGACTCCTAGCAACTTCTAGAGTTAGGAAAACCCCCCTTTTAGTTCGATAGCACCTTAGTGATTGCCACCCATAGATACCCATAATCACCACTCTCGACTACTCCTTGGAACACCACCTTAAGCTCTCCTTTAAGTGAAAGTGATCCCAGATTTGGAATCTACACCTTCAAAAACCTCAAGTTAGACTCCTCAACCACTCTCAACGACCTCTAGAGTGCTTGGAAGGATCGTCGCTGTTTAGCCACGCCCGAATCTGCGATCAAATTCGAACCCAACCTAGCACTCATGAACATAGCTTGCATGTGACCCAACTTGTGCTCGTCCTAACATATCCGGTTAGAGTTATATTAGTCTAGTGTTTTTTTTTTAATTTTATTATTCCATTCTAATGTATTTTTCTATTATTAGAATTTTATGTTTAGTTTAGGAAAAATTAAAATAATAAAATTTCGAGTACCTGTCGGGTTGTCATGTTGTATACTATCACTTGATGGCAAATGACAAATGTTTAATAAAATAATAAAAGAAAATAAAAACATTAAGTTAAATTAAATATTTAATAATAAAAACATAATAAAATTAAAATATAAAAAGAATAATAAAAATTAAATAAAACCTTTAATAAGTAAAAATCACTAACTTAAAAAATGAAAAATATAAAAATCTAAAAAGATCAATAAAAAATCTTTAGTATAAGTTAGGATATTAGAAAAAAATTATAAAAATGAAAAATGTAGAAAACCAAATTAAATATGATAGGTAAAAATCTTTAGTATAAATAAAATTTTAGGAACAAAAATAAAAAATATAAAAAAACATATAAATAAAATAAAAAATTCCTCTTATTATAAAGTTTTTAAGCTTTTAGGAATAAGGAATAAAACACAAAAAATATAATAAAAATGGAAAATCATTTTATCAAAGTTTAGTATCTTAGGGTTTTATCACATAGAGTTTTTTTTTTTCTAAAAAGGTAAAAACCTAATATGATGTTTCCAAAACTTAGGTCATTCTTAGGTTTTCTCAAAAATCATCATATAAAACAACCTAGGTCACCTAGGCATTTTCTTGATAAAAATTAATTTGATTAAATAATGTAAACTTGACATTTTTCCTTAAATAAAATTAATCAACAAACTAATATTTTATGAAAGGAAAGCGAACACGAACAGTTTGATCTCGATTAGTAGGTATATGGGCACCTTTGGGGCAATCATAATAAACTAAAAACTTTAGGTTAGGAAAAATTAAATAAGATAAAAAAAACTTTAAATAAATCAAATAAGAAGAAAATTTAGAAAAAATTAGAAAAATAAAAAATTTAGGCTATTAGCATCATAAAATAAAAAAAATAGATTACTTTAGAAAAGTAGCAGAATAAACTTTAAACCTTAGGTTTCTTTTTAGTGTCATAATCTCATAAAAAAATAAAAATATAAAGGCATAAAAATAATAATAATAAATAACATAGTATAATATATAGTAGCAAATACATGAAAAATAAAGATAGGAATATAAATGCCTTTTAGTAAATTTTTTTAAAAATTCTATATGGTAACCATTTAAATTTTAATAAGTTAGCACTCGATTTTATCATTTTTGGTTAAATATTTTTTTGAAATACTTTTTAGAAAAATTCACAGACTAGTAGTTAGTTAAAGTTAATTTACTCAATTGACCTTAACTTATTTTCCAGCTTAGGTCGGTGACGACTCCTTTTAAAAATTAATTTTTCTTAATTTAGTCGAGTAATCTATATTAAATGAATATGATTTATTATAGATTATAATTAAAAAAATGGATTAAAAATTAGACTTGACAAACTTAAACAGTAAAGGTCCATTCGTCATACCAAATCTTTCAAGAATGTCATCCCATAATTTTTTTTTGTTGATTTAGCGTACAAGATTCCTTTGGACGATTCTTTAGTCATAAAATTTAGAAGTTAGCATTGAGTCATATAATTGTTTCTAGTCCAACAATGTATTTCATTCCGAACTTTATCCGACTTAATGTAGGAACCATCTATAAAACCTAATTTGGCCTTCGCCCCCAATGTAAGTTTAATCGATCTACTCTATCAAATAAAATTAGAACCATTAAAAATAAAATTGATTATTTCAATCCCTGGATTATTCGAACTTGATAAATACAAGGGATCATTATAAGTCAGATCAATATTCACATTCATATGTGTTTGATTCAAATTTGCCATCACAGTAAATACAAAAAGTCAACAATAGGATCAATGAACTTTGTAAAAGAACTTACACCGAAGAATTTGATGCAATCTTTCTTTAATACCATGAAGAATTATGCTATGGGAGTCATTTGCAATGATATAGTTTGAGAAAATTGAAAACAGAGAAGAAGAGTTTAGAGTATATGGAATTATTTTGTTATGAGAGTTAGTTTTTTTTTTTAACTGTATAAGAGTTTAGATATTTATACGTGATACAAAAGATTAAATAATAAATAAAATATATACAAATGATATATTTAACGGTAACTCCTTTTGAGAACTTAAGAAAAAGGGGAGTAGAAGGGGATGTGGACATATGCAGACTGCTCCTCCCACAAGTGCAGGTGCGCAGAAAAGCCAAATGTATCCAGCATGCATATATGTATACAAAAGAAAAAAAAAAAAAAGAAGCTAGTGGTGATAAACGACTGTTTCCTCAACTCCAAAATCTATAACTCTCTCTCTCTCTCTCTCTCTCTCTCTCTGTGCTCATACCGTCCATGGCTACGTCTCCCGCATCTCCACCAATAGCCCCGGCGCTCCCCAAACGTACGGTCCCTCGCTCTCTCTCCTGCTCTTTGACTCCCATCCCTCACGTCCGCCGTACCAATTGCCTCACCGCTCTAGCATCCCATTTATCTGCACCGTCAAGTAATAATAAAAAGTCGACACGTGTCCCGAGGTTTGTTTGCAAGGCCACTGAGACTGAGACTGAAGTTTCTTTGGCAGAGAACCAACCTTCGTCTTCGTCTTCCTCCGGAGGAGAGAACTGGATTCCGGTAGTGCCGTTGGCTGCGTTGCCAAAAGGAGAGCGGCGCGTGATCATCCAGGATAATGAGACGATACTGCTGCTTTGGTATAAGGACCAAGTGTTCGCTATCGAGAATCGGTCTCCTGCTGAAGGAGCTTATAGTGAGGGCTTGCTCAATGCCAAGCTCACCCAGGTTCGCTCTTTTCTCCCCTTCTTCACTAACTATAATCTCTCAGATTTTTCATTTTATGAGTTCTAAATTTTAGTTGAATTATTGTTAGTGTTCATCTTATATTTGCATGAGATTCAGGCAATTCGAGAAGGCCCCTTTTCATTCATAGTTGGCTCATACTCAACGCTTGGATTCGCTCTTTTCTCCCCTTCTTCACTAACTATAATCTCTCAGATTTTTCATTTTATGAGTTCTAAATTTTAGTTGAATTATTGTTAGTGTTCATCTTATATTTGCATGAGATTCAGGCAATTCGAGAAGGCCCCTTTTCATTCATAGTTGGCTCATAATCAACGCTTGGATGGACTTATGGTTGCCTCTTGGTGGCAAGGCTGAGTAGCTGAAGACGCTGGGCCGAGTGTGCTCTGGTGGCTGGCCAAGTTTGGCCTGTTATGTCATGAGCTAAATATTCCCGCTATCAACTAGTTGAACTCGAGCTCAAGCTTCATGATCTTATTTTAATTAAGCTTGCGAGTTTGATCGAGCTTGAGTCAATTTTTAATGATAACGAAATTTGAGTCGAGTTTGTACATTGGTGTTGTTTTAATTAGATGAAAAATATATTATTTTAAGATAAACGGGCTTAAACGAGCTTAATTGATTGGAATTTGAGCACGCCCAATAGTATTTTAATTCAAGTTTGAGTTTTGAAATTCTAAGTCCAGCTTAAGCTTAGCATCTACCCCCTGGGCTCTACTTATTTGTAGCCTTGTGCCAGCTTGTGTTTTGTCTTATGTGAAATCGTGGTGATTCGATTATATAGTGTTATTGTACGTGGTTGTGAGAACTTTGTATTTATACAATTATGAAGTGGAATCTATTTAGTCTTGCCCGTGGTTTTTTTTTTTTTTTTTTTGCTTCGATTTTGGGGATTTTCATCTAAAACTCTCTATGCCGGTTTCTGTTCCTTTATTCTTGTTTATCTCTAGGTATCAGATTGATTCCACCTTTAAAATTATAATTCTAGAAGCTCCCCCTTCATAATTATGTTACGGCTGGCTGCTGGGCTCGTCTATGTTTTATTTTCTTTCATGATAGCTAAAGGCGAAAGATTGAAAATGCGTGCTTCTCTAATTGACAGGATGGATGCATAGTGTGCCCAACTACTGACAGCACATTTGATCTGAAGACGGGTGCCATTAGCGAATGGTATCCAAAGAATCCCGTACTAAGAGTTCTAACCCCTGCCTTGAGAACCCTCTTTGTTTATCCCGTGAAAACTGACGACGAGAACATCTATATTAACATGAGAGGAAGTATCAGAACTGATGCAGCTGCAGAGATTGTTTTCAGTGGGAAGGCCCAACCTGGGGTTACCGCAACAGATGTCAATGTGGACGAGGTATTCCTTATTAACTATATTATGTTTGATTTGTTATAGCTTTATGTGTTTTGATGGGAAATCAAGAGATGAACGAGAAAATGGAAGGAGGGAGACGCTATGCTTAAAACTTTACACGTCCTATACTAAAATTTGTTAAATCAACCATGTAATCTTTCCCAGGATTCAAGTCTAGAGAATATTGGGTAGCAGTCCAAGTCTCTAACCGGAATAAGTGCATTGGCTGTTCTCTATCTTTTTAGCTAAATTCAGTTAAATCCCTTATTTTTTAAATGAGTCATTTAAGTTCTTCATTTTTATGTTGTCTTATCATGTAAGTACTCTATACATCATAGGAATATTAAGAAGAAGATTTAATGGTTGCAATAACACAAACATAAAAAAACTTTAAACGTCTTATTTAATATGGAAAGGAACCACTTGAATTTAGGCATAAATTTAGGGGACTTAAATAACTTATTTAAAATATAGAGGACTTAATTGACTTTTAGCACAACTATAGAGGACTTCTAATGTACTTTTCTGGTCTTTAAACCACACCTTTGGAATTTGGTAATCAGTGATTTCAAGTTGGCTTGTTGTGAAAGTGAGAACAAACGAGCTGGAGGATTATTTTCAAATTTTAAGTTTCTTATATACACATAAGAAACAAAACTTGATAGACACCTATTCAAGGAAGTACAACCTCTCATTCAGGTTTTACTTTTTGAAACATGTATTTGGCGATTAGATACATTTAGAATAATCATGACTGCCAAAGCGATCAAAATACCAACATAATGCTTTAGTCCAAAACTTGCACGGACACAAATAGACGTAATATTCTGCAGATGGTAACTTTGTTCAAATATTAATGAATTTGTTCAAATGAAGTGTCCTAAATTATGGCTTTAAAAAGCTCCATGGATCTTTGTTCAAACAAGGTTCCACATTGTTTGGATGAAGTTCCTCTTTGCAGGGCACAGGAACTACAGTTTTTTGTTTCACAGAACATGAGAATTTGAACTCCATGACTTCATTGAAACAAACTCTACTTTGTCTGAATGAAGTAGTCATAATTAGCACTTTTACTTATTGTGCGTTTTTGGTACCTCTATGATCAAACAATGTGTTCTCTAACACGTCCAAGAATCTTCATAAATTTAAGCTAATAAATAGTAATCTATATAGCATGATTTTTTGTCTCTTAATCAAGCTAACTGCTTTATTGTAACTTGTTATAAATTTGATTTCAATAGGTGAGAATGGTGGTCGATGAAGATCTTGAGGGATTTGGTTTCACTGGGAAGAATGAATTGATAAATGGGAAGGCAGCTGTGATTGGCTTTCTTCTCTTATTGGATTTTGAACTCTTGACCGGAAAAGGTCTTCTCAAGGGAACAGGGTTTCTGGACTTCATTTACGCTGTGTCCAATTTGTTGAAATAGACATCAATATTCTTTTTTCAGTTCCAGGATGAAAAGAAAGATGTCCCAGGTAAATGTATGCTGCTATGAAGGTACATCCGATGATATTCTGTTCATTCTGTTGAATCCTTGGCGTGCATCCATAGCCAGTAATTATAAATATACTTCAAATCCTTTAATTTTACACTTTTCACTATACATCAAGTGTGTTTATTATTATTATTTTTTTAATCAACTTGTACTATAAATTCAGTGGTGCTGGTGGCTCCATGTTAGGGTTGATAATTTGGAAAATTGCCAAATATGTATGTACTTCAACACATGAAAAAAATATGATAGATGGATTTATTAACTAGTTCAGCCACTGTTTTCGGCTCAATCCTTTGGAAGATGTAGCATAGATTGTCTTCTACCATTTATTTTTATCCCTTTTCAGTTTTCACATGCTGTTGATTTTTGGAGATATTATCCTGCTGGTCAAATATTCACGCCATTGATTTTTGGATACATGCAAGAGAAATCTGGTATGGAAGAAATTTCACCAAAGGATCTTAATTACGACCAGATGAAATTGAGTTCAAAAGAACTTTTTTCAATTTTGACTTCCTCTTTAGTTTGGGAAATTTTTCGAATTAAATTTCCTGATCTAGTGCCCTTTTTTCTTCTGGTCAGTAACTATTCTATTCAGAAAACACACAGGAAAACAGTTATACCCTTAGCCAACACCAGCGGGTACAGGTGTATCTCCAGCTGGTTCCATACACATATTGCATACTTCCGGTCTCAAAAAGGGACAAACATTTGCCAAAACGGTGCCCTCAGTGGGGCATCGTCTAAACACTATAGTTGTGTTTTCCTTCCTAGCTATCTTGTCCAAAAAAATCAGCTTCTTGGTTTGCTTCGCGATGCACTTGTAGTTCCACGTCGAGTAGATCAGCAACGGTGGCCCTGCAAGTACAAATGCGGCTTGTTAGAAATAAATCATCTTCCTTTCCTCCCGCGCCCCGCCGCCCCCCCCCCCCCCCAATAACAGTTTTTACTCGCTCCGAGTCCATCTCAATTATCACTCTCTCTAATCCCCACTTCCTCACATATTTTGCTGCTGCTTGGACATTCAATATTGAGGAGATTTTTTTTTTTTTGTTTCCCCCAAAAACTAGTTTTGGGAGTCAAGTTTTGAATAATCACAGGGCATAGGAAAGTAGGGGAACATAATTTATTCGTATAATATCTCACATAGACATCATAACGGAGCGCCCACGCACCCTTTTTTTTGTCAGTCAAAACACTGCACAGTATATGATATTTTCACAACTCTCAATCAGATTCTAAACTCCCAATGTTACCAAGTTAATATAATAATAATCCTTGCCGTGCTACAAACTTAAAAACATGGTTGTATCACCATTTTTAGGGTTGATAGTTTGTGTTAGTAGGTCATATTTATGTTTTTAAATCATGTTTAATTTATGTTAGTAATAAAAATATATAAATTGAATCAAAATAACGAATAATTAAATTATAATATAATCATATTTAGTTGCGTTATAATTATGATTTCATGTTACATGTCATGTTATCACTAGGGCTGTTCATCAAACAAAACCAAATTGAACCACAAAATGCGGTTATTTTACATTTCAGTTTAGTTCGAAAATGATTTAAATGGTTCAAAGTTTAATTTGAGGGGTTAAATTCAATTGAACCGCTTGAATTCGAATTGAATTGTTTCTTATTAAAAAATAAAAATTAGATGATATTTTTAAAATTTTAAACCTTATTAATATTTTTGTCTACTTTTATTTACTATTTCTATTTCTTTTTTTGTTAACTTTCATTTTATTCTCAATCTTCACAGTCAATTCCTTTTCCTTCACCTTTGTCCCTCATCTTTTAAGTAGATTAGTATATCTTTATAATTGTCTAAGATATAATATTACTGTGATACAATGTTATTTTAGCTTAAATTCTTGCATAATGTTTCTCAATTTGAATATTAATGTTTCGTTGAAAATTTGGTTGACTGTTAAGTATCGTTGAAAATTTGGTTGACTGTTAAGTATCATGTCATGTAAGTAATTATCAACCCTCCACCTAAAAGGGAATGTGGCTTGGATGGAATTGTAAATCACTTTTTGTTCTTTTTCCTTTTATAAATAATTAAATATATTATCACAAACATAATTGTTTATTTATATTATTATCAACTTATAGACACATAATGATATTTTTATCCATTGCACATAGTATTATTCAATTAGTTTATTAATTACAATAATTTAACTTAACATTTAGTTAAATGTTACAATTATTTATTTATCTCTTATGGAATATTTTATTTTAGTCATCCTTTTCTTAAAATTATGTATGTCTAGTCTGACTTCTCGAACCAAATCATGATTCGCTTTAGAAATCCTCAAATAAAATGCTAAAATAGACTACATGCTAAAAGATTTGTGCTTTATAGTTTAGTTTGATTTTATACCTAGCTTTGCTCACGTTTTTATTTTAGTTCTATACTTGTTTAAATTTTGTTAGTGTTGAGCTAGATTATGTAGGCTTCTCTAATTTTTCGAGTTCATTGGATTCTTGATTTGATTATGTCATAAAATAATATATTAAATATATTTTAAATAGAATACAATAAAAATTCAGAATTTAAAAAAAAAAAAAGAAGCAGAACTTTTTTCTTTCTTTCATCTTTCTTTCTTTGTTTAAGGTCTATCTATGTTTCATTCTCCACGATTACCTTTACCAAGCTAAATTGCCAGCCACTCTTACCAACCCCATCCATCCATGGATGCCCATAGCCATGGATCAAGGACGGAGAAGACACAGGAGGAAGACCAAAGCACGAAAAGACTGCTAGGATGACTAACAATGCACAAAACCAAAGGAGAAAGGGCTAAGTACGAAACTCAGACAAGGACGCGCAAATCTCAAAAGAAAAATAGTTGGATATGGATGGTAACAAAATGAGATAAAAGTATTGAAAACAACTAGAGATGCAATAGAAAGTACTCAATAATCAACAACATAGAATAATAAAGAATATTACTCTTACCTTATAGAATCAATTGAATGTATTATTTCTCTTGTATACTAGGTTTAGCCCCTGTGCCAACTTGAGTTATAGCTCCTACAATGTCCTAAAACTTGGAGCATCACAGCCCGCTACATATTACTATTACAAAGTGACACGCCGAGGCTCTAAAACTCCATAATACTTCAAAATCCGTTCATTTCCAATAATGATCATACTAATATAACTTCAATAATATAAAATTAATGTCTTTCAATTGAGTTATTTTAACTCTCAAAATTTAGTAAAAATAATCTCAAGATAAACAAATATTTCCCTATACTACATATCATAGTTAGGAGTCTACTATTATCTCCATAACTACAATTCAACTAGTAAAACTTCAAATTACAAATACTTAGAATTTCCATAACTCTTCCTCTACATAATAGTAATGTTCTCTTCCCATCTCATCCATGTAATGTCCCACCAAGTTCCTATTTTTATCATACTCTAATTGCTCGTCATTATCACCTGTAGTTAAAAAAAAATATAGGAAGGGAGGTAAGCCTAAGCTCAATATGTGAGTATCACACTTACATGTGCATGACACATAATAATAATAGCACATGCATATATGCAACATTTATCTATAACACATCCACATTTTAGCTTACACATCAATCTCAAAATAAACTATACCACATAGGAGTACTCATAACCTGGTACACACAACATTTGTCCTAGTGGGAACTATCATTACGGGTCCTATCTAACCGTAATGGAACTGCCACTATGGGCCCTGTCTAATCCTAATCTATCTTAGATCATTTCGATATACGACTTCACTAAGGACAACACGACATACCAATCATCGAAGTGCCCCATAGGGATTTGCCACTACGGGCTCTTAGGCCAAGCCAAGTATAAGCAACATATATCAAGCAATTCATATAGAAATTTAAAACTTTATTATTTCACATACAATTTATTAAATAGATACCTAACAATCACATACAAGAAACAAGCTAAACACATAGCTGGAATCTTAGCTTTAAGCACTTCTTGTCTTGAACTTAAGCTAAGTTGATATATGTATAATCATTAAGACATCATTCTTAATACTAATCTAAAAATAATATAACTCTCTTAATTTCCCTTATTCCATTTGGTTATCTAAGATCTTACTAATTATCTAGATTGTATGGAAATTGGTTTACTTAAGAGTTAGATAGATACAAAATGATATTGTTTCTCACTTAACACAGCCATGTTGAAGGCCGTGTAACTGATAAGATCACATTATACTTATATTTTCTTTTAGACTTATATTAAATTTATTTCAATATTATAAGAAAATATAAAGAAATGATACTTAATGGTGTTTATTGTGAAAATACAGGTTTTGAGGACCCAAAAGTAAATTACAATTTAATTGGAGGAGTTTTTCACAAAATTGAAGAAGCGAGCGGAGGATTGCAATAAAGGCCGCCGGCCTTGGGCCGGCCTTGAGCCGGCCTTGAACCGACCTTGAACCGGCCTTCATTACTCCCCGGATATCCATTACGAAAATCTCTCCAAAATCGTATCTTATTTAATTTGCTGACTCAAATCCTCATCAGATCAACCTTATCCCCCCCCTCTTTGGATCTATAAATAGGTCCCTTGTGTGAACCTTGAGAGCATCCCCTTTTGTTTAGAATCCCCTTTTGTTTGAGAATTCTTTTGTTTTGATTCTTTGTTTAGCATCCTTTGTCTTTCTTTGAAATCATTAGAATTCCCTTACGAACTTTAGGATTTTATGTTTTCTTTAATTCCTTTACATTTCATGTTCACGATCATGTTAAAAAGTCGTGTATCTATTGGTGGGTTTTGGGTTCAATACGGTTGAAACACAACTGTGTAGATAGGCAGTGTATCTCTCGGTTTCAATATAGTCGGAACATGACAGTATAGATAGGTCGTGTATCTCTCGGTGTATTTGTTGTGTTCAACATGGGAGTAACATGATCGTGTTGGGAGGTTGTGTATCTCTCGGTATGTCTTGATTAATCAACATGGGAGTAACACGATCGTGTTGGATGGTCGTGTATCACTTTTGTTTACATGGTTGAAGCACGACCATGTTAGAAGGCTGTGTATCTCTCGGTACGTTTTTCGAACCTTAATCTTTCTATACTAATTCATCCAATCTCCTCATTTTCTAATCCCAAGCTTAAGCAAATCCGAAAACATGAATTAGAATTCCTTACTTGGTTCAAATTATGCTTGAAACTCCAAATTCAACGACTTTCGTGCTTTTCAATCCGTCCTTAAGCTCGATTCCTATGAACAACCAAAATGATTTCGTGGTTAAGTCTCCTTTGTTAAAATACATCTTGTAATAACTAAAATCATATCTTTTTGCTTTGTTGTGATGTCTCCTTAGATCACTTTAGGTTTTTCCTATAGGTTCCTTTGTAGGTTTCTCTCCTTCCCTCTTTAGTTTTCTGGATAGAAAGTGATCAATGAGAAAAAGGACAAAACCCTAGGTTAGTTTCGCTTTTTTAGTCCCGTTAAGAAAAGACACTTTTACTCCTTATCCCACATATTTATTTACGACCTTACCACTTGTTATATTTATACATATATTTATTTTTAAAACGTAAATTACAGCTCCCATGCAGGTTTCTCACTTGATGAAGTTCTTGAGGCTCAAGGCTAGAGGTAATTTTTTTTTTTATTATTATTTATATGTAAGAAAACAAAATGTTAACTTATAATTTTGAAAATTATGGTGATATGCTAACCAAAATGGAAGCAATAATAGTTATTATTTGTTCATGCTTGTTCTTTGCATTAAAAAATAGGGAGTGCATTAGGTATGACTTTTTTTTTAATTATATTAAATTAATTATTATGAACCATTAGAAAACTAGTATATGTTTTATTAAAATTAATAAATTATTACAAAAACACAGGTAATGTGTTTGTGAAAAAAAAAAAACAGATCACTTATTTACCAAAAAAAAATCATTTTTATTGTAATTTTTCTAAAACATTATCAAGGACTGGTTTTGATAATTTGGTCGGAGGGAACCCAAGGGGATGCTCTATGGAAGGTGCTTTCAAGGAACCATTTATAGTTTCAAATTGCAAAGGTTCACAAATGCTCTCTAGGTTAGACCTCATTCCACCACATAAATTTAGATTAGGCCCACTCACATTGTCTGCCATTTAAGAGCCCGGGCTTCTCAACATGCGAAAGGGCATCTGTAATAAATAATCGGAACGGTTCGGTCAACTGAAGTCGGAAGCCATGAGGTTCAAGTTGAGCTACCAACCGAAAACGTCTCCGCGTGTCTTCATGAGGGCTTCTCCGTTCCGAGACACTTGCCAAAAATTTAATCACAAGAAAAAAATAAAAAAATTCTAGAATTAATTCAACACCTTTTGGAACTAAATAAAAAGGTGAAAACTTCTATTATTAATTCACTTCTTAATAAGTGCTTTATAAGATTATTTTTCATATAAACTTGTTATATATGTGTATAAAGTATGTTATATATATGGTAAATTACTAATATGCAATAATCTTCATATTTACTTAATATGAAAAATTAAGGTGTACTATGTGAAGCTGATTAGAGTGTTAAACTAATGGGGAGACAAGAGAACCCCAAAGAATCATGAAAGATTCAAGGACAATAACTTTCACTAATTACTGTTGGAGTTGTCAAAGATGTTGAATTTACTTGCATTCACTTTTGAAAACTCATAACAGACTTTCATAGGCTGAGCCCATAGAACTAGTAGAGGGAGTATAGGTATACATACTTAAGCTTTTATTATTATTTTTATTTTATTTACTTCATATTATCACATATTTTTATAAATTTCTAAGAAGTGTACAAATGCATATAATACTGAAAATATAAAAAATGATTCCATTATATGATCTTAAAATGGGTTATTTGATTTTGAGCTTTTTTTTTTTTAATACAACTAATTCAACGCTTTCTTTTGATTGCTAGCTTAGACTTACAATAATTCAAATGCAATGAATCTTAAAAAAAAAAAAAAAGATTGAAACATTTACTTGGGAAAAAAAAAGATTTTTCTATTTTTCTAATAACAATTTCCTTTGAAATAATTAACCAAAAAAAAAATCCTTTGAAATATTAGGTAGAAACGGAAAAAAGAAAAAGTAAACGAAACGGGCAATTGGATGCGATATTTGTAGGCCGTCGGCGATGAGACAAGTGGATGTCTTGTCAGCTAGTTTTGACAAACCACACTGAAAACCAATCAGAAAGCACCGTCCACCGCTAGTCCGTCCATCGATGTCCTTTCTCACCTGCGGACGGCTTTTATCTGGATAGTAGAAGGCGAACCCTTGCTTTTTAACCTTTGACCATTGAAAATTTTGACCTTCCTAGTCAATCCACCTTTTTTTATTGCAAGCTCTTGAAGTTTTGACTTGATCCAACCTCCACTTATATATCAACTTCCATCCTCCTCACTTCTTCTGTCCATAACCACAATCTAATCCTAAAAATATCTAAACTTACAGCACAATGGCCAGTTCAGAAGAGAGCGTTTCTCATTCTTCTTCATCAAGCACTAGCATGAGCATGAATTCCCAGAAGAAATACAACGGAGTACGACGTCGGAAGTGGGGAAAATGGGTGTCGGAAATACGTGTCCCAGGAACACAAGAGAGGCTGTGGTTAGGGTCTTATTCTACCCCGGAAGGGGCTGCTATGGCTCACGACATTGCGTTGTATTGTCTCCGTGGAGCCACGTCCTCTTCGGCTCAAAAGTTCAACTTTCCTGCTCTTCTACCGGCAAATGCGAGGACCGACATGTCGCCGAGGTCTATACAGAAAGCAGCTTCGGATGCTGGCATGGCTGTTGATGCACAGTCCATACTCAACAACAACAACAACAACGTTGTACAACACGAATCGAGTATGTTCGATAATACTAGTAATGACAGTATTTCCGTCGACGATTATCTGTAAGTGGTTCAAGATATATGGTTTATGTAACCCGGGTCTATATAAGGAAAGTCCTAGACTTTCCATATTTGCTTAGTTCTATATGTACATATGTACTATCTAGGCTTTCCAAAACAAGCCTTTATTGCCATTAGTTGGGAAAATCTGGATTCATGAATGCCTCTTCGCTTTAGCTATAAGTTCAGAGAATTAAATATTGTAGCCGTTGCTTATTGTACGTAACAGGGGAGGAATCCAAATCTAAATCCAATCCATTGAAAGATAGCATTTATATCAATGCGTTATGAGCATGTTACTATGAACATTAGATGTGCTTCCTCTGCCATGGGACAGAGTATACATATTTAAAAACTGTACCCTCGTTTTCAGCTTTAAGGTAAACAGGATCCAAGGCTGAGAAACTATTTTCCGAGCTCGTCTTGTAGCAAAAGACAATTTCAATCGTTAATACACTTCTAAAGATCCCATATAATGTAAATTAATTGTATTTTACGACAATGTAATGTCAGCAGGCAGCAACCTATCTTGCAACTGAAAAATTCCAAAGTAAGCAAGCGATGGAGTCTCACAAATGATATTTACCAACCCAACACCAAATATATACCACACACCCACCACATACAACTTAAATGAATACACTAATTTTACTTTAAAAAAACGTTTAATGATCGAGTTGCAACTTTTAATCAAATCTTTGATAGATTTTAAGTACTTGATTTTATATTTATTTGTGATTAAGAGCTTATCATAATTCAATCTAATGGATAAAATTTAATTTTCAAAGATGTTAACTCTTGAAAAGAGTTACTCTAGGTGTTGCCTCTCATTTTTGCTTTGATTTTCACTTAATTTAACTTTATTTTCTGCTCTTTCTCTTTCTATACACACTCACTACAAATATATTTTTATTTAAAAGTATTTTTTGATACTAGAAAATTTACTATTCAAGCATTAAGACTTAGTTGCATTATGGGGAATTCCACATTTAAAATCTCATAGCAAATTTTGCATAAAAACATAAATTCTATAAGGAAAGTAGTCATATTCATGTTTCTAAGTATTAAATCTTTTTGTTCCACTAAGTGAAATTTACAAATTTCTAACAATATGACTAAGCCAATTGATAATTTCAAAGTGAATGTAGAGAAGGAGACATGTATATATAGGATTTTGAGAAGAGTCACTTAATATGCTAGACTGATAATTTACATAAGTAATCACATTTTTAATTTATTTTAGGTGTTATTACATATTGTCGAGTCTAATTTTTTCCATTTTTTTCTAATCGATTTACATTAAATCCTAGCTTATTTAATGTAAATATCGACTAAGATTAGAAAAAAAAATTAAAAAAATATTTTTTTTAAAAGAAAAGAAGTCACCATCTAATTGAAATCGGAAAAAGTGTTAAATTAAGACTAATTATAATCTTAATTTGACTACTAGTCTATGTAAAAAAAAAATTATACCAAAAATTTTGGAGTTTGAGAGCTATTTTATTAAAACTTTATGTTACCACTTTTTAACATTCTAAATTAATTTTTTTAGAGGAAAAAAATAAATAAAGAAGAAAAGGAAAGAAAAAAAAATATTTTACAAATGAGGTCACCCCATGGGGTGTCTACATACCCGATACTCGGGATTAGACATTTGTTGTTCACATGATTTTTTAAAAATAAAATTATTAAAAATAAAACTTTTTAAGACTTATAATTCTTTTTTAAAAAATTATATCTAATATATATATATATATATATATATTTAGATAAAATGTTTTGTATTTCTTTAATGTCTTAAAAGTATATAAAATATCTAAAAAATAATTTTTTTTATAAATTTTAAAATAAATGATTTTTTATAAAAAAATTATTAAAATAAAATGAATTTAAAATGTCTAAAAATTTATATAAATATATTTTTTAAAATCTAGATATTTAAATATATACAACTAAAATTATTTTAAAAAATGTTTCAAAAAAAAAGAGTACAAACTTGGTTTAGGTCGTTGGAGATGATTTTTTATGACAATGATGGATGGCAACAGAGGACGTCGGTGATGGTGGCAGTTGGAATGTCCAGAAGTGGGGAAATGTGACTAGAACGTTGGAATGGAGTGATCGGGAAAAAAAAAAAATAGAGAGAGAGAGAACATCGTTAGAAAAAAAAATGGAAATGTTTGAGCTTTTGAGAAAAATTTTCACCAACCATAATCCCCCTTCAAGCAGAGTTGGAACTTTATATATAAGCAAGTGTGGGTTGAATGGTTGGGAGAGAAGAAAGGCCGAAGGTCGAATTTTTTATTGTAGAAGCATTTTTTTTTAATTTCTTTTATTAATGACTTTATTGCATTTTAATTTGATTTTGGAAGTTATTCGCTTATTGTTTGATCTTTCGTAAGTTTTGAAACGTTAAAAGAAAAAGAAAAAGAAAAAGAAAATTTTTTTTCCAAGCTCTCCATAGTCTTCCATAGTGAATGAGTTAGGGGTAGAAGATGATGAAAACGTAGGTTTAAGCCATGTTTTTCATTATAATAGAAACGGGGCAAAAAAGGAAAATGTGGATTGAACCCACATTTTTCATTGTAAGGCAAAATATTGAAAGGATAAAACATGGGTTTAACCTACATTTTTTGCTAAGAGAAAAAAATCTCGTGCATTTGCGCGAGCGAGGATTTGAACTTAGGACTAAGGACCATTGTGCACATGTGTCTTCCATTAGGCCGTTGGCCTGTGCTTTATTCATATAATGTAACTAAATTACATTTATTCTAATTTGTTTATAAAAAATAAAAAATAAAAGATTAAAAATAAAATAAAAATAGTGTGTCCACAATTACTCTTCTTTGTGGTAAAGTTTGAGAAAAACTTTACTACAAAGACTAAAAAGATACAACATTTTTGCCTATCAGTCTATTATGAAGAGTTATAGAAATATTTCAATGAACTAGTAAGAGATGTCTAAGATGGTATTTTATGGGTTGACTATCTTGTATTGGGAAACGTTCTTATGGACTAGTAACCCTAAGAAGAGAGGAATTTTAGGATAGTGCTCTATGAGCTAACTAATTTGTATAGGAAAGCATCTATTATAGATTAGCAGCCTCAGGAAGAGATGAATTTAAGATAGTCCCCTTGTGGGCTAACTAATGGGAAAATGTCTATTATAGACTAGTAATCTTAAGAAAAGAGGAATTTCAGAATAGTGCCCCTATGGGCTAACTAATTTATATGGGAAATCGTTTATTATAGGCTAGCAATCTTGAAAATGATATTTAGGAAAGTGCCCTTATGCCCTTGTGGGCTGACTAATTCTTATAGGAAAGCGTTTATTATAGACTAGCAATCCTAAAAATGATTTTTAGAAAATTGCTTTTATGGGTTGACTATCCAAAAGCATATTAAAATTTAACTACTCATGCATAACATATTTTTAATAGTGAAGAATTTTACTTGGTTTTGTAGATAGCGCCTAAACAATAAACCTTCTTTCTTAAAATTCAACACTCTTTTGCTTGTCTCTTTCTTAAATCAATTCCTCCAATCGTTGGATGAACTATGCTTGTGGGATATTCACTGCCACTATTAGAATTTCAACTCTTCCAATCCACTTTGGTCAAATTATCTCTGTTATCGTTATTTGGGACTCTAACCTGAAATAGCAAAAGAAATCCTTTTCGAAAATGATGAAACCATGATGGAGTATTTGAAGAGCTTTCATTATTCATTATTGTTTTATTCTTCACAGCTTCCCTCGTGTTTGAGTGTATAAGGAAAAATAGGATTAAAAGAAGAAAGAAACTTATTGATGAGGAGGGAGATGATCAATCCGATGACCAATGGGGATATCTACTTTATACATGGATGGTAAAAACTAAACCACATGGAGACCAATGATATTTTCAATAAACTCATGTAAGATTCCATTGATTCATTAAGGATAATACATTTTAACTGCATTAGAATTTACAGGGTCTTTCAAATTTGGATCGTCCATATGTGATACAATTAATGCCCTTCTAGATAACATTCTCTTTATAGAATATGACCCCTCATAATTAGGAGTAAACTTCCCTCTAGAGTCTTGTACATTTGGGATGATCTTCCTTAAAAACTAAGTCACCCTTTTGGAAACTTCAAGGTCGCATTTTTTCATTAAACTCTCTAGCCATTCTTTGTTGGTAACATTGGCCATAGCATAATGCTGCTAACTTCTTTTCATCAATTAGACTCAATTGGTTAACTCGTTTTTTCACCTAATCAGCTTTAGCTAGTTGAGTTGCTGACAATACCATGGGTGATGAAATCTCAACTTCAATTGGCAATACAACTTCAGTACCATATACCAAAGAGTAAAGGGATAACTCTTGTTGATGTTTTGATGGAGGTCCGATAGGCTATGAGTGCAAATGGTAACATCTCATGCCGGTCTTTATAAGTAACAACCATCTTCTCAATAATTCATTTGATATTTTTATTGGCTACTTCTACAGCTCTATTCATTTGTGTTTGATATGGAGTGGAATTCTTGTGATTGATTCCAAAATGTTGGCACAATTCCATCATGAGCTTGTTGTTGAGGTTCGTACCATTATTTTTAATAATTGACTCAGGAGATTCATATCGAGCAATAATGTCCATTTTGATGAATTTGACTAGTACTCCTTTGATAACATTGGTCTATGAGGAAACTTCAACCCATTTGGTAAAATAATCGATTGCCACCAATATGAATCGATGACCACTGGATGCTTTTGGATTAATTGGTCCAATTATGTCTAAGCCTTACATAGAGAATGGCCATGGTGAAGAAAGTGTATGAAGATCTTAAGGAGGGGCATTTATTTTGTTGGCATAAATTTGACATGGATGACAATGTCTTACATTTTTGATGCAATTGGATTCCATAGTCAACTAGTAATAACCTAATCTCATGATCTTCTTGGCCAACATGTAGCTGTTCATGTGAGGACCACATATTCCTTCATGTATCTCTTTCATAAGGGTGTTTGCTTCTTTCTCATCCACACATCTTAATAATGTGCTGTCAAATGATCGCTTATATAGTGTAGATCCATTTAACGAAAAATGACTTGCCAATCTTTTGAGCATTTTTTTTGTCTTTCATGTCAGCTTTTTTAAAAGATCTTCCTTCCTGAAGTAGGATCTTGATGTCATAATACCAAGGTTTATCATCTTACATTCCTTCAATAGCTAAACAAAAAGCAAGTTTATCTTCAATCTCGATCCTAAGAGGTTGGATTTCTATCCCTTTGTCATTTGAGTCAAAGATGCTACTGTAGCTAGGGCATTAACAAACTGATTTTGCACCCTTAGTACGTATGTGGATGTGATCTCTTTAAACTTCCCTATTAATTGTGACAAGTGTTGGTGATAAGGTATCAATTTTGGATCTTTCGTTGTATACTCTCCTCGGGTTTGACAAATGATGAGTGAGGAGTCCTCATATATTTCTAAATTATGAATTCCCATATCTAAAGCCGTTTTGAGGCCCAAAATGGATGCTTTGTATTCTGCAATATCGTTAGTATATGGAAACATAAGTCTCGTTGCAATAGGAAATTGGTTACCTTTAGGTGAGACTAGCACTACTCCTATTCCATAGCCAAATACATTGATTGCTCCATTAAAGTACAATTTAAATTTGAGAATCTTTTCTTTTTTAGAAGTAGGATCATTTTCAGTCACCAATATATCTTCATTTGGAAATTGTGTTTGTGGTTCTTGGGAAGTTCCTTCAAGTGGATGCTTAGTTAATTGATCAGCTATAGCTTGAACTTTAACTGAACTCTGATTCATGTAGGTGATGTCGAATTCAGATAATAGCATTTTCTATTTTAAAATCCTACTAATCAGGAATGGTTTGTTTGCTAAATACCTCAGGGGATTTATCGTTGCCAATCATAGTTTTAATAAATCGAATTCTTGTTCTTAATCCTACTACGAAGCAATAAGCAAGTGCACCTATCGTCGTGTAATATAGCGAGTAAGCACAAGGTCGTCCCTCAGAGATACGCCAACTACTAGTACTAACTCCATTCCTATTATCTAACCGCCGCTTAATAATGTTGGTTGAAACTTAATTACTCTAATCTTAAAACTAATAACTCACTAACAACAATGGTTCTAAAGATTTATCAATTAACAAAAGCAACCTAGATCTTATTCTACTCCTTCTCTATCATGTAATTCATTAGATTTCTGAAGATTGTCGTAATTGACTTCTTATACTGTCGAATTCTCTAGTCAAGTTAACTACTTTCTCAAGTATATTAACCTATCTAATCCTAGGTTTATCAAATAGGATCTCTCCTTAGTTAATAACAACCTAGAATTGCATAAAGCACATGAATTCACATCAAAATAATTGATGTAAACAGAAGACTCTTGTTTCCTATCTCTAGAAGAACAATCAAATCGCATTAATTGCATTAGATCTAATCATATGAGCAATTTCTCAATTAACTAATATGATATCATGCATAAATTCATATTCCAGATCTATGAATCTAAGAAACAATTGAAGAGCATGCAATTAATCATAAGAAAGTCAACAACTTCGCATTAATGACCAAATCTTCATCACATGACAGAGAAGTTTCAAATAAAATCTAGATCTAGGGTCTACTCCTCCATAAATTGGACAAAAGAAATGCAATTACTAGAAGAATAGATAAAATTCATGGTCACAACCCTTAAAGATAGAATCTTCTTCTTCGTGGGTCTTCAATCTCCCTTGGAATCGGCAGAATCTTCTTTCCCTTGCTGTTATGAGAGTGAGAGAAAATGAAAAATTCGTAACCTCCGTTTCTAGGGCAAACTGACGGTCTATTTATACATGTACCCCGATTGGATATATACACGAGCGGATACACAAGTAGTGTATCTCGTTCGTGTATCTCATGCTTGCTTCCAAGTGTCCTTATGTGAATATACATGAGCAAGTACATGGGAGTGTACATTGGTCGTGTATTTGAAACATCATTGAACAGAAGAAAAACTTAGATACACAAGCAAAGTATATGGTTATGTACTTTGCTCGTGAACTTTCCAGAAATCCGCTTCAGTATACACAAGTAAAACAGCAAAGTGCATGGGCATGTATCTCGCTTGTGTACTTTCCAGAATTCTTTCTCTTCACATGTAATGTATCCAATTCCTTCCAAACTTGCTCCGACTCTTCAAAACTCCTTCCCTTAGCTCCAAAATACTCTAGAGGATCCTAAAATTAACATTCATTCCATTAAGCATCCTTTTCTTCAACAAATCATCTAAAAATTCAACAATAAAGCACAATTTCATTACTCTAGATAAGGGTATTTTGCAACTTATCAGGGATCATGTCTTGTTAATAACTCAACTGAATAGTAGAGTGTGTATTGTCTGAGTCGATACATAACCCAAACTAATGCACAACACATCCTTTTAACTTTAGAGTATTTTTGTTGCCCTTTAATAAATTTCTTGCTTAGGTAGTAAATGGCTCGTTCCTTTGCCCTTTCATCCTTCTAACTAAGCATACACCCCATGGATTCTTATAGTATTGTCAAGTACATGAATAAAGGCTTGCCAAGTTTAGAGGTCACCAATATAGGAGATTTTATGAGATATTGTTCGATTTCCATGAAAGCTTCTTCACATTTTTCATTCCATTCTATGACGACATTTTTCTTTTAATAGCTTGAACAAAGGGCGACATTTATCCTTGAGTTGTAAGCCAAGCAATGTAGTTCAGACGCCCAAGTAGTCCTCTGACTTCTTTAAGTGTACATAGAGGTGGCATTTCCAGTATTGCTTTGACCTTATCTGGGTCCACCTCAATGCCCTTTTGATTGATCATGAAACCTAGTAATTTCCTCGAGGTAACTCCAAAAGTGCATTTTTCTAAGATAAGTTTCAGTTGGTTCTTCCTTAACCATTTAAATAGTTTTTTCACAATGTCTACATGGCCTTCCCCTTCTTTGGATTAGTGATCAAGTCGTCAACATACACTTCAATTTCTAGGTGCATCATATTAGGAAATAATGTAACCATCGCACTTTAATATGTTATCCCAGCATTTTTAAGATCAAAGGGCGTAACCTTGTAACAAAAGGTGCCCCAAGTTGTGATAAAGGTTGTCTTGGTCTTATTTTCTTCTAATATCTTGATTTAGTTATACCTTGAGAAACCATCTATAAATGAGAAAAGATGGTTTCCAGCTGTATTATCTACCAAGACATCTATGTGGGGGTAAAGAGAAGTTATCTTTTGATGTTGCTTGATTCAAGTCTCGGAAATCTACACATACACACACTTTCCCATTTTTCTTTATTATTGGGACTATGTTAGCTACTCATTCAGGATAATCTAGCACCTCAATAAACCCAACCTCCAACAATTTCTTGATTTCTTACTTGATTTTCACTAGAATATTAGGTCGAAATCGCCTTAATTTTTGTTTTTTGGGTTTGATGTTTTCTTGTGTAGGCAACTTATGAACTACGATTGATGGGTCAAGTCCTGGCATATCTTCATAAGACCATGTGAATACATCAAGGTATTTAGATAAAAGCTCTGTTAATATTCCTTTTTGTCCATCATTAAGATCACCCCCAATCTTGAGATTCCTAATGTTGTCCTTATTTCCTAGGTTGACTGTTTCAATTAACTCATCAATGGAAACCCTACCCTATTCATATCTTTACCAGTTTTCTTGAATTACTTTATGGTCATCAATATCAACCTCAATGACTAACCCAGTAGGGTTGGAGGTGATATTACTATTTTTACCTTCTATGTGTGTGAGATATCCTTGATTTTCATCAATGGATTTGGATAAATGTATAAAGAAAAGAAATGAATAAGCAGAAGGGAAAAGATGGAACAATATTGAGGAAATGATTTAAGACTTCATTAACTTTATTCATGTGGGTTACACTTATTGAATGAAAAGAAAAGAAAAAAAAAAACTCAACAAATCTTAAATCATAGTCCACCCTTACTCTAAAGCAGGCCTATTACTATTTAGAGGATAAGAGGACCAATTTTGGAGTGATTGAGAGCTATGGAATATGCCCATTAATTCTTGTTGTTGCTTGACTATGAGATCATTGGAGTTGTCTTCTCTTGTAGATACCAGTGTCTCAACATTGGTCGGATGGGTGAATGTAGTTTGGATTGGTGGAAAATTCATTTGGGTACTGTACAGTTTGTCTTCCTTTTTTCCTTGCCTAAATTTCATCTAAAATCTTTCTTCTGGAGTAGGGACATATCTAAGACCAAATGTCCCCATTTGACCTTCTTTAAACTGTACCTTTCTATATCCCTATTTCTCATAACTAGTAATCATACACACCTCATCAGATATCTGGAGTCTTAGGTTATTTGGGTCTTCTTCTCTTATGTAGGGTATGACTGTTTCTTTATAAATGATGTAATCTTGTTCACCTAAGACAGTGACGATTTGACCATTAGAAATGAATTTGACCTTCTGATGGAGGCCATGAGGAATGGCTTACATTGCATGGATCTAAGGCCTCCTAAGAAGCAAATTGAAAAACCTTGGTATATCTAGGATTTGGAAAGAAATTTCAAATACCTGTAGGCTGATTTCTACCATCAAGTCGATTTCCCCTACAATTTCCCTCTTTAACCCATCAAAAACCCTTACTGTGGTAGAACCTAGTTTGATATTAGATGTATCAACACCTAGCAAGTTAAGAGTAGCTAGAGCGTATACGTTGAGGGATGACCCATTATTGATGAGGACTTTGGAAACAATCATGTTGTAACATTTCACCACTATGAATAGTGGTTTGGTGTGTTGATTACCTTCTTCTCGTTATTCTTCTGTTGAAAAGGATATCTGATCGATAGCAAAAATGGAATTAATAATGTGTCCCAATTGTTCAATAGATATTCCCTGTGGCACTTTAACTTCCCTCAAAGTTCTAAATAAGGCTTCTTTGTGAGGCTCGGAAGAGAGTAGAAGACCCATAAGGGAGATTTAAGCTAGAGTTTTTGATAATTGGTCCATGATTTTATACTCATTGGACTTAATCATCTTTGAAAAAATTGATAGCCCTTTTTCTTCTTTTGCTATTGGTTTTTCTCACTTGATTCACCGGTTTCAAGTTTTTTTGCGGCCTCTTTTGTAGGGCTATAAATCCTTCATAACTGGGTGATTCCTCCGATAATAGAACTTGAGGGTTTCTCTTGATTAACCGTCACATAATTAAATGGGGCAACTTTATAGTTTTCAGGTGCTAAGGGAACATGGAAAGTATATTTCTTAGCTTTTGGGACTTTTTGTTATTGTTTAGGTTCTTTGTAACATTTTAGGATCACTGGTTTGAAGTCGGATCCTATCATGTTAACCATTTAATCATTATCCTTCTCATTATGGGGATTGACTTTTTCTTCAAAATCAGAGCCTTAATCACTTGGGGTAGGTTCTTCATGGATTGGTAGTTAGATGGAATAGTTAACAAAATAATAAAATTTCCCTGAATTTTATCCTAATAAACCAATTGTGGGATCACTTGCATGCCATCTTTTTGCCAACTCCTTTTGAGTTGTTAGCTTATAAGGCTTGGGAGTCAACATTTCCTGAATGTAGGATGATTGGATTTTGCCTTCCAACAATAATTGACAGATGGCTGACTTAGCTTGTGCTCTGTTGTTTGGGTTGATTGATAGTAGAAAACCCGCTTGTTGTAAGTTCCATGGTACTTGCTCTATTGGTAAGCTGTCCAAATCAATTTCTGGTTCAGGTGCTTCCGAAGTGATCGTATTAATGGCAGGACCATGATTAGGAAGTGGGTTATTATTGACATTGGGAGTGGGTGGCTCAATGAAGTCTAGCTACACTACCCCTGCATTGATCAGATCCTGGATGTTATTCTTAAGTCTCCAACATCTGTTTCTAATGTCCTACCTACCTTATATGGTATTCACATTTGAGATTGGGGTCATAGGTTCTTGGCCTGTATTTTTCATTGGGAATTTCAAATCTGATTAGATTATCAACCTTGAGGCTAGCAAAGACTTAGCTGATAGGGATTGGGATTCAGGTGAACTGTTTGGGACGTTTGTTGATTTACGGTTGGTTGTTTGGTTATGTTTGGATTGAAGTGTTTATGGTTAGGTTTAGTGTTTGCAAGGAAAGGTGAGGAGTTGGCTTGTTGTTTCTATTAGAATTAACTATGCTGATTGTGGCTTCTTTTCCTTTGATATTATTTATTGGCTTGGCCGATGTTGTTCCGAGGGTTTCATTGATTGGTAATTTTCTAGAGGTGATGGCATTTTTAACCTTGCATCCTGCAGCAACCACTTTTGCAAAACTTGAAGATGTTTGCCCAATTAGGTGGGTGAAATAGGGTTTCTCCAGTGTATTGATAAATATAGATGTAAGCTCTTTCTCAAAAATTGGGGTAATGACTCTTGCAGCCCAAGCCCTCCAACACTGACCATATTCTTTGAAGGATTCATTGTGCTTCTTGCGAATATTCCCTAAGTCCCATACTGAAGAAGTAACTTCAATGTTGAATTTTTATTTCTCATAGAAAGCCCAGCTAACTTTTCCCAATTATTGATTTGATTGAGGTCCAGTTGTGTATACCAAGTTAGAGCAGGTCATATAAGACTATCTTGGAAAGTCTGCGCCATTAACTAGTTATACTGTACGTATTTGCCCATCTTCTAAACATACAATCTAGTGTACATTTTTGGACATCCGGTGCCATCATCTGGTACCTTAATTTTTCAGAACAAGTAGTGGTATCAAAAATTGTTAAGTCAGTGATCTCAGTTTGCTCATATCTATTTGATCCTTTTAGAGCCTTCATCTTATCAGTTAATTGTTGAAAAAGCTTTCTTTCTATTTCTTTCTATCTTTCCTTGAATTGCCTTTATTGATCTTTAGGCCTATATGAGGTTTGCGCTCCAGGTTTTGACTCTACAAATGTTATATTGAACTTGGAGTTAATTTCCTCATTTGCGGAAGGTGAAATCTTAACTGCTTTACCCTTTTACTCCATTAAATAGCCTTCTTGAATTGGTTGAGCTGATTGAAGAAGAATCAAAATTTCCACCAAGAATTTTACTTAATTATTGAGATTTTGCATAGCTTGCTCTAATGAAACCATTCTCTGATTAGTAGTTTTGTCACTGGTATTATCATCATTGTTACTTGACATTTTGGCTTTGGAACAAGTATAGTATGGACTTCTTGTGAGGTTTGATTGTTTAGGCGCAATCTTGAAACCTGGATTGATCAACATTGGATAACTTGTTAGTATATATATATATATATTTGAATGCATGTGACAAGTGGATGCAGATATGGGGTTAACGAATAATTCACAATGTGGCCAAATAGAAATTTTATTAATACTACAACTTTAGAGTTTGATTACATCATTTGAAAAGGAATTACAAAAAAAAAATCTAAAATATAAATCTTCCTTTTCTTGCAATGACATGATCCTTTTTCTGTTTTCTCTTTTGTAGGAGTTTCTAGTTCCTTGATCTTTTGCCTAACCTTTCTTAGTTGGGCTTCTAGACCTTCAACTCTTTGGTTGGATTCTTAACATCTATTTTTCCAAATATTCCCCTTTCTTTCCATGTTTTCCATATGGACTTGCATTCGTGCTTGCACTTCTTCCATATATGTCTTCATTTTAGGAGTGGGATTTACTGGTGCAAGTTGTAGTACAACTAGGGCACTATATTATTTTTCACCTATCCTTTTGAGTTGGTGAAAAATGTGCTCTTTGGTTACTCGATATTTACCTAATCCCCCCTTGAAATCCCCTATGTCAATAGTAGGGCTTATTATTCGAGTCTCCTATATGGTTTTGATTTCCAATATTTTAGCTATCTTGTCAACTATTATCATATGAATATTGTGGAAATCAAGTGTGATAGGTTCAAGTGAGGGTTTATGGACTGTATCTTGAATAGGTCCTAATTGATGTATTAGAGCAATTGGGTAGTAACCAGTGCACCAGTTAAACCCAATCAAGGGAAATGCCTCATAATTTTTACAAGCACGTACCATCTTAGTACAAGAATTCCATCTGGCTACCCATAATATGTCTTTAGCACAAAAGTCTTATAAGACATCAATCCAACAGTAAGTAAGAATATCCTCTGGCAATGTGATTATGGAAGCAAAGGAATCAATAAGGTCAATCGATTGTGCAAGGCCCCTCGAATGAAGTCAAGTTTGTAGCCTCACATATGGCTGACAAACCATATCATAATTAATGCCTTGTTAGTTTTTAAATCCCCATGTCTTTTTTTCTTTAAATGGTTGAGTGATTTGATTTGCTCAGTGAGGAGCATGGTGATGTAAGACTTTCCTTCCAGAAATTACGCCACTATTTTTGTAACCCTAAAGTGGATATGAAAAATCCCATTTGGAAACAATGTAGTCTCGAAGGCCATTAGGATGGATGCATGAATCTGGTGCTGTTGCCATGCTTCAAAATCTACGCAAAACAGGGTTTGCTTTTCATGGTAATTGGATTGAGCTACAAACCATGTCAACAAATCATCAATCTTAATACAATTCTCATTACAATTTTCTAAAGCCTTATTGATTTTGGCCTTACGAACCCCCAATAATTTACTAAAGATTTTTGTGGGTCCTACTTCAAGATTTGGGATATATATGCTTTCAGTGTTGGGTGGAGCCTTAAGCAATTGGGCATATTCTTTCATTGTTAGGCCTAATTGATGGGGACCTAAGAAAAAAGTGACAATTTTTTTATCCCTAAAATGAACTATAGCCCGAACCAAAGTGATGTTGATAGAGAACTTCTGTAGTGAGAGGATTGGTCCAATCTTGTTTTGAATGATCTCTTGTTGACTTGGGTTGAAGAACTGGATCCATTGATCAAGTACTATCTTTGACTTTAGGGTTTATGAACATGGACTTCCTTGAGAAGAGCTTGCATGCAGGATGAGCTTGCCATTGCTACAAAATTTATGAAAGTAAATACATCATGACTATATTATTTACAAGAAAATACATTTGTTATAAAGAATTTATAGGGAAATTTACAATAACAATGTTACAAATTACAAAGAAATAGAAAAATCCACTAAAGTTGCAATTTTTTTCTACTTGCCACATCATGTTTATTCGCCAACTTGAAGGGTTCATGAATGCAATTAGGTAGGTTCTATAGGTCCTCAGGTTTTGTGAACTTACTCATTTTCAAAGAAAATGATTCACAAGTCACGTCAAAACTTGAGTGGAGTAGCCTAATTAGTCTCGAGCGGTGGTTGCCCTACAACACCTGAAGCTTACACAATGGCTCCCCTCTTAAGGTCTTAAGATGGTCTAGGTTTGACCATATCTATCATACATTTGATGCCTTCCCTTCAAATTAACAAATAAAAAAATGCTGCAAAAAATATAAAAGTTATAACAACTATACAAATACACATACATATATATATCTACAAGTAAAGGGAATTTTTTTTTTTTTTTGGAAGGTTTAAGTGGCTAGCCCACTTATTTGAAATCCCCAGTGGAGTCGCTATACTGTTGAGCTAATTTTTTCTATTTTTTTCCTAATCCGATTTACATTAAACCCTAACTCATTTAATGTAAATTCTCGACTAAGATTAGAATAATAATATTTTTTTTTAAAAAAGGAAAAGGAGTCGTCACCCGATTGAAATATGGAAAAGTATTAAATTAAGACTAATTGAGGGTATTAGTTTTAATTTGACTATTAGTTTACGTAAAAAAAAATATATTAGAAATTTTAGAGTTCAGGGTTATCTTATTAAAACTTTACGTTACCACTTTTTAACTTTCCAAATTATTTTTTTTAGAGGAAAAAAATAAATAAAGAAGAAAAGGAAAGAAAAAAAAAATTACAAATGAGATTGCCTCGGGGGTTGCTTACGTACTTGATACTCAGGATCAGACCTATCGTAGTTCACATGATTTAAAAAAATTTATTAAAAATAAAACTTTTTAAGACTTATAATTCTTTTTAAAAAATTATATCTAATATATATATATATATATATTAGATAACATGTTTTATATTTTTTAATGTCTTAAAAGTATATAAATAACTTTTTATAAATTTTTTTTTAAAAAAAAAGAAATCTAAGATGTCTTATTATACATAATTTTTTTTATTTATCTAACTTTCTTAACTTAAAAAAAAATTAAAATAGCTAAATTTTTTTATAAAAATTTATTAAAATAAAATGAATTGAAAATTTCTAAAAATTTATATAAATAAAATTTTAAAAATCTAGATATCTATACAAATAACTAAAATTATTTTTAAAAACTGTTTCAAAAAAAAGGTACGAACGTGGTTTGGGTTGTTAGTGACGGTTTCCGATGACGATGATGGATGGCAGTAGAGATCGGTAGTGAGTAGCAGAGGATGGCAATGATGGTGGTGGTCGGAATGTCTAGAAGTGGGGAAACACGACTAGAATGTAGGAGTGGAGTGATCGGGAAAAAAAAATAGAGAGAGAGAGAGAGAACTTCATGAAAAAAAAATGGAAATGTTTGAGCTTTTGAGAAAATTTTTTGCAAACCAAAACCCCCCTTCAAGCAGAGTTGGAACTCTCTTTATAGGCGAGTGTGGGTTGAATGGTTGGGGGAGAAGAAAGGCTAAAGGTCGGATTTTTTATTGCAAAAGTGTTTTCTTTCTTTTTTTTTTATTTTAATTTCTTTTATTAATGACTTTATTGCATTTTAATTTGATTATTGAAGATATTTTTTTATTGTTTGATCTTCCGTAAGTTTGAAAAGTTAAAAGAAAGAGAAAAAGAAAAAAAAAATTCTGAGCTCCTTGTAGTCTTCCATGGTCAACGAGTTAAGGGTAGGAGATGATGAAAACGTGAGTTCAACCCATGTTTTTCGCTGAGAGAAAAAAATCTCGCGCGCTTGCGCGAGCAAGGATTTGAACTTGGGACTAAAGATCATTGTGCACGTGTGTCTTCCATTCGGCCATTGGCTTATGCCTCGGTCATATAATGCAACTAAATTGCATTTATTCTAATTTATTTATAAAAAATAAAAAATAAAAAATAAAAGATTAAAAATAAAATAAAAATGGTGTGTCTACACATATAATACCAAGAGCTCTTTCTTGTTTGACAAAATTCAAAAGATCAAATTAACAATGTTATGCTAACAAGTTGTTACTCTAATAATGAGGTTGGTGCTCTAAGCTTCTTAACCCATCACTTAGGCCTTTATGCCCTTGAGGCATGTTCCTCCTTTCCATTTTCCACTTTAACTTTTTCATGTATCATCTCTATGCCACTATTTTGAGGCTATATGAAGTGTAATTGTCATATTATGTGCATGTGATACTATCAATTGGATTCTTACATCTATAAAAACCAAAAAGATTCTCAGCCCCACCACTAACCCCACCCCCCCCTCGGAATTTTACTCATCCTAGGTTGCAAATTTAAATAATTAGGTCAAATATTACATTTGATACCTAAATTTTATCTATTTTCACAATGAACTATTTAAGTGTGTAAACACCCCATTTTTGCCCTAAGAATCAATAATAATCAATTTCCAATCTTTCCAATTTTTCCATATTTTTCTCTAATTTAGCAAAAATAATAAAAATATTCAAAAAAATAAATAAATAGGAAAACACATCAATTTTGAAAAATGATTTCAGAAATGGTAATAATAAGGATTAAATAATTTTTTTAAAATTTTTGAAATTTCAAAAAATACAAAAAAATAAAAAATTGCATCGCATATATACAATTTGCGAAATAAATAAAATAAGGAAAATGGGCTAGCTCAGTTGGTCCGAGCCACAGTCGGGCAGGCGCGCGCGAGTGCGAGGTCAGGGGTTCAAAACGCGGGAAAAGCAGAATCCGCGTTTTGCGAGTTTTTCTTTTACTTGGGACACGTGGCAGCACACGATTAGCTGGAGCGAACGCACGTGCCAGGCGCGTGATCGTCTTCAACCTCGGTCCGAGATCGCTGGCGAGGGGAAAAATTCGAATTTCGGTCGTTTCGATTCGATTTTTTGCACAAATCCAACAGATCTTCAATAGAATTGAGATAAACATCATCCAATTGGAATCAAATCTCAACAAATCGACGGATTTACACGAATCAGGGTTGGTTCGTTTAACCGCAAATTCGATTTGCTTCGATCGGTGGAAATTCGAGCTTATCCAGCTCGATTTCGAAAGCCTATAAATAGAGGATGAAGTGAGGAAGCTAGAACAGAGATAAAAAGCGAGAGAAAGTGAGAGAAAAGAGAGAATCGAAGTCCGCCGAAGTTTTTCGAAGCTACGACCGCCGAGCAAGAGTTGGGCAACCACCAAGAGGCGTTTTTGAAGCAAACCACTGCCACCATTGGATTTCTCACCCTCGATAACCTAGGAATCGACACCTCAACCGCTGAAGAAGGCCGCCGGAACGCCGTCAACGAGCACTCCCCGCCGCCATGTCCGACCGATTCGACCTGACTCGCTTCGACCCGATTCGACCCGACCGACCTGACCCGAATCCAGATAAGTTGGATTTTCTGATTTTTTAAAATATTTTTATTTATTTTGTTTATTTAGTTACTTTATTTATTTCAAATTATTCTATTTATTTATTTTCTATTTATTTATTCGTTATTTTTTATTTATATTTCAACAAATAGAAAAATATTAGAAATTACATTTTTTAGGATTTAATAATATAAAAATAAAATAAAAATATAATCATAAAAATATAAAAATAAAAATGTAGAAAATTATAAAAATATTAGAAAAAAAACGATAATAGAACTTTAGATTTTAAAATAGGATAGATAAGAATCTAGGAGGAAAATTTTTATTTTAATAAAATAAAAATTATGAAAAATTAATAAAAACTAATAAAAAATTAAAAATTATAAAAATTATTATAAAAAATAATAAAAATTTATAATCGCATAAATAAGTCAAAAAATAGAAAAAAAAATGAGTTTTTATCACTTAGAAAAATTATTTTCTCAAATAAATCCAAAATTGATGTTTTCCCTTAAAATTATTTTCAAAAATCAAATTAAAGCTTAGGTTTAGATTTTTTTAGAAAAATCCCAAAATGGTAAAAACATAAATCAAAAGAGATTTAAAAATTAAAATTCACAAACACACTTAAGGTTTTAAGGAAAGCGAACTACGACTTGTTTGATCCTGAATAGCAGGTACGTAGGCACCCATTTGGGGCAACCTTAAAAAGAATAAAAAATCATTTTCTTAGAATAATTCACTAAAAAACACAACAAAAAATAAAGTAAAAGACATTTCTAAATGGAATAAATTTTAGGAGATTAGGTGGTAAACTTAGGGTTTTAATGGGTTAGCCTCCGAACTTAGAAACTCTAGTTTTCCCTTTTCCTCTTTTCACAAAACGAGAAGAGGAAATCACGACGACTAGTGGTCCAAATTAAGACTAATCCGCTCCATTAGTCTTAATTCAATTTTTCCCAACCATAGTTGGGTGGCGACTTCAAAATTAAACAAAATTCCTAACTCAAGTTGAGGATCTACATTAGATGAGCATAGGGTCTAGTATAGATCGGATTAGGAATGGGAAATTCAAAAATTAGACTCGACAAAGTGTAAAAGTGCTAATTTATTATTTACAAACTTTTTGGAGATAGTATTGTAAACATTACATAAACTTTGAATGAAAGTTCAATTTATTACCTAAATTTTCAATTTGATAAATTTGATACCTAATATAAATTTTTACTATCATTGTTACTACCTATGTTAGATTATGTAATGATTGTTGGTAGCCAATTTTAGTGCAACACTTGTCTAACATATTAAAAAAAATCCAACTTGGCATTTTTGGCTCCACTCGTTATACACCTAGACTCAATAAGACACGTAGACCACATCTCTACACTACTAGCTCCACCTATGCCTTAGACTATGTTAGCCATAGCAACAAACTTTGTCTTTTCCAACACCCACAAAGAAGTCGTACCTTTTGTTCCTTACTGCATAAACTTCATGTTACTAACCACATAACCAACCACACCAACATAGTCGCAATCACTCACCATAGCCAAACATCATGCCACTAGCCAACACATGTGCCACTAGTTGCACTCACCAACAACCACTAGCAACCTACAAGCTCTAGTGACCAACACTTGCACATACCATCATTAGCACACACACTTTCACAAAATCTAACCACTTGTACACTCTACGAACTTTGGCCACTTTGATGAACATAATGCACTACTAGCAACCCATAGGGATGTCACCAGGTTGGGTTTGAGATGACTTTTATAAAACTTAAACTTGATGTGCTACCTTGTTGGGTTACCTATGAGTTGTCCTAAAACCCTATAGAGTTTTTATTTAAAGCTCAAAATTGCTCCGTCAATAGCCCTATAAAACCATGATCTAACTCGCCAACCTACAACTATGATTTGTGCAAAGCACCTTCATATGAAATAAAAAAAAGGTGCTATTAAGACTCTTGTAATTTATTTTTTCCATTTATAGAAACATGTATAAGGAGTAAAGTGATGACATATTATATGATGACATAAGTTGTTTATAGGAGGACAATTGTATTAAATATGACTACCTATAATTGAGATTCTCATAAAATAATCTCCTAGAGATATTATTGAATCATACTTAAAACCACCGTAATAGGAAGTTCAATAGATTGTATAGACATTCATTTGAATCCTAAATTAAATAAAGTTTAACTCATTAATCTCATATTCTTGTAAGCTTATAACATAATTCACAAAATTAAAAAAATTAATTAAAATTTATTTCATTCTCTTCCTAAACATTTATTAAGATTAATTGAAATTTAACTCATCATCTTTCTTAATTATCTCTATACCTGGGGAAAAATATTCAATAAAATAGATTAATGAGATATAAAACTAGTGGATGTAAATGTGATTAGGAAGTGTGAATAGTAAGATTAGAGAATAGAGATATAACAAGAGTGTATTGAACTTTAGCAAATAAAATAAAATAAAAGTCTTTATTGTGACATGTTAGTAGGTTATAGTGTTTAATTTTTAAAATTTGAGTTTAAAAATATTATCACTGACCCAAAACCCTATAGCGTTTTAAAATAATACCTAAACTCATTTCAAAATCTTATAGGATAATTAACGGGTTGGATACTTTATAACAACCCACCCAGTAGCATCAAGACACCTAATGGACCTACTCAATCTTGACCACAATCATTGCATCACCAATCACCCAACTTCATAGCACATACCATTTTGTAGTCACAACTACACCTTTAGACGCCATGGCTAGTAGTAATAACCTACACTCACACTAGACTACCCTTGCATAGATTTGATTGCTCCTTCAATAGATCTAGCATCACTTGATGGAATCTGAGTGCCCACAACCTAATCTCCAATTATTTGAAAAAGTGACTTTAATGTTTTGGATTTTTTTCTTTTCCACATTCTTTTATTTTTTTTGGCACATTCCATGTGTCTTATTGGGTCTAGGTGTGCAATAGGTGAAGCCAATAATGCCAAGCTGAATTTTTTCAATATGTTGGACACATGTCATACTAAGATTAGCTAAATGATATGATTCGACAAACGATCTTATTTAATTTGGATAGTAACAAGTATAAAAAAAGTTTGGATTAGGTACCTAATTTATCAAATTGAAAATTTAGGTAATAAATTGAATTTTTGTCCAAGATTCATATAGTGTTGGTGATGTTGTTTCTACTTTTTATGTTAGATAGTTAATTATAAAAATAGATAAAATTTAAATAATTAATTAAAAAATAAATAAAATTTAAATGCAACATAAAAGAGTTATCCCTAACTGCACTTCTACGACAAGAGGAGGTTCAAAAGATGGGTCGTCTGATGATTATAGACGTGGTACTCCAAAGTTTGTACAGGGTGGTTACATGCCAACTATTATTTTTGTTGGCCAGGAAACATAGTACGTATGAAGGAGCCACACTTGTGAAGGTGAAACCCATTGAGGACGGTATATGGATGCACGTGGTTTGGGTTGGCCGTTGCCGAATTCAATTTCTTTGTGAAGGACCACGATTTGACGTCTGACTTGGCCATTTGGCATTATCCTCCTCCTCATCATCACCGTCAAATTTGGTGGCATGATTCCAGAAGAATCCCACCTTTTTCCTCACTATTGTTTTGACCACATGGTAATTTTACCTTTGTTAGAAATTAGAATCACCGCTGCCTGGCTAGTGTCAACTGTCAACTATCCATCAACTTGGCAACGGTCAAATCCACGGGGTCTTTTGCCTAGATGACGATATCTGGAAACTTCTAAAAAATAAATAAATAACTTTTTAGTGTAATTGCTTTTCATTATAGAATAAGTGACTGATATTGAAAAATTAAAAATTTTTCTTTTGAATATGTTAAATGATGTTCATGATACTCATTAATGGAACTTTATATCTATTTGTAATAATAAATAAGAATGGAGTGGGCTCTCTCACTAATATAGAATAGCTCATGTAATTACTATAGCTTAACAAGGAAAAATATATATACAATTCGGAATTAATTAAAACAAATTAAGGAAAGATTTTTTTTTTTTAAAAAAAGGAGATTTGCTTTGAT